>JANVFP010000022.1:600000-1016519 GCA_027919835.1 Lentinula raphanica
ACTAGGATGGAAATATTTCAGACAAATTCAGTTCATTCGACTAACCTACTTGCAACCTATGACACTGTTCGAGATACAACTCTACGCGGTGAGTGATATGTTATTGTCGGTATCTTTCGGAATTTCCTGATTGAGTTGTAGTTGTCGTTACTTTTCATGTTTCCAACATCCAACGGGGAAGGGTCATGGCCGTGGGACATGTGCAGACCATGTATACAACTTGCACAAGAAGTTGTGTTGAATATCCAGCGGCAATCGGATCTGAGACATCGTGACATTGTGGAATGCGAGCTTTGGAGACGCGCTTTTTGGGTACTCGTCCTGTTCGATCTCACAAGAGGTATCTTCACTGGTCGCTTCACAGAGTTGACGCCAGAACAGTGAGTACGCTGGCAGTTGCAATCGAAGTTTATTCACGTTGTACTACAGACTCGATTTCGACTTGCCTATGGAATGCGATGATGACTATTGGTTCAATGATGAGCCTGAACTTCGCTTCGTCCAACCACCCGGAAAACCTTCTTATCTCTCTTACTGGCGGCACCTCCTCACCATGGTGGTCGCATCAGGACGCGCACGTCGCAAAGTATGTGCTCAACCCAGCCTGATCAGTACATGTTTTCAATTGTCCTCTGTATCAAGGCAGCCGCAGACAGTTTCGCACCTGATCAGATTCTACAACGGCGAACAGCGTACTTGAACAATTGGATTGATAATGTGCCTATTCATCGTAAGTCCTTCAGCTCAATTCTGAGGAACTCCGGTGGCAGAACTTGATCAATATTTAGTCCGTTGGGATCCTCAGAATCCCGACACTATCTTCTTTCACCAATCACTCATGCTCCAGTATACTTATACCCGTCTCCTGGTAAGGATATTCAATTCATATCATGTATCCCGCTAAAATCTCCAATGGTCTCATTCAGATTCAGAATCACAAAGCCCTACTTCGTCCTGGACCCATGAATTTTACTTCGCTGTCGATATGCACGAACGCTGCAAGGTCATATCTTCACATCATCCAAATACAACATCAACGCCCTGATTGCTACATGCTCCCGAATTTGATAGTACGTCCAATATTCACGCTTTTCTTCGCGCGACCTAACTGAGCGCTACGAATCAGCATCAAGTGTTTATGTGTGGAGTCATTCTATTGATAAACCTCTGGAAGAGAACGTGGATGAACTCTATGCCGGATCAAGAGAAAGAAACTGCTGAAGTGTACAAGTGTCTGCAATTTTTGGCGTTCTATGAGCGCAGGTTCGTTTCGAGTTGACTGATCACTCTGAGCGCCTTGACCTCAATTTTTTCATTCATAGATACGAATCAGCAGGGCGTCTCTAGTACGTTTGCATTGTTGTTTGATCTGTTTAATTTGTGTGTTGATTCCTATGATAGCGATGTTCTTTCAACGATGATATCCGCCAGCGGAATACCTACCTTTCCTGTCAGGCCCCCTGCCTTGAAGCGTTCAAGAAGTCATGAAGAATCGGAACTTATAGGATGGCAGGATAGCTACGAAGAAAGGAAGCCTTACTATGATCCCAGCCACTGCTTCCAACCACAAAGTTCATCTTCATCGGCTACTGAAGGTCCCTTTTCTTCACATGTATCGCCAGTGCCACAAACACCCATTGGACAATCTTGGGGTACAACCGGACCTGCATCAAACATGGGTAGCGAAGTGTCAGGCCCGTCACGCGATCCCAAGTAAGTATGTCCTAAGCTTTTTCGTATTCGTACATTGAGTGAATTTTGCTTTTCTCTAGTAGGGGAGGGGAAGATTGGGATATGTTCATGGGCATGGTAGACGAAATGCTCTATGAAGTGCGGTCAAATGTAAACCACTATTAATTTTCTTCGTCTGCTGTTTGATCTACCGATTTTTGAACGTCAAACGGAACATCTTGATACTTCGATTTTCGATTCATTGATATTGAATGTACAGTACTTTATGACTTTTTTTCAATTTCTTGGTGTTTAGTATATTTCTTATGTAGCATGGTTTTCAATCTGGATTTTCATCTTCTGCTTCGTTCTCAATCTCACTCTTACATAAATAAATACATACAGATTTAATTTTCAAAGGCTAAAGATGTATACACATGCCATTGCAAGTACCGGCGGTAGTGCACAGTTGCATTAGTATGAACAGGTATCACTGCATGCATGACTAGATAAGTGGTCCAAAACTATGTTCAACTTATTTTGAACTCTCGAATAATGGGAAAATCCTAAGTAGCCCCACATATGGTAAAACATATTTTAAACATATTTTTAAAAATGACCATATATGTAAATTTATGGTCAACTTTTGGTAGAAAATCTAATTATGTTTACCATATATGGTGCTACTTAGTATGTTCCCATTATCCGAGAGTTCGAAATAATTTCATCATAATCTGGGACCACTTATTTGGTCATGCATGCAGTGTATGAACGTCATGCATGAACGCTGTCGTGACGCAATCGCATACACTAACGCCGATTTATTCCGCGGAGCGATTTCCCCCGCACAATCCTACTTTGTCTGCTTCCGTCTTCACGTCGTTATTGGACGCGTCGATCTGTTCTTGTCCAACGTTCAATGCTCAGACTGAGACAGCTCACAAGTAAACATCTACAACGAGGACCGCGTGCTTTCTCTTCGAGCTCTCGTCGAGAGAAACAGCGTCTGGTAATCCTGGGTTCCGGCTGGGGAGGTTACGAAGTACTCAGAGGAGTAGACAAAAAACGATGGGGTTGGTTCATTCCCTACTCATGCTGCATATAGTCTAATTTATCGAGCTTGCAGATGTCGTTCTGGTATCTCCAAACAACTACTTCAATTTTACGCCTCTGCTTGCCAGTTGTGCAGTCGGAACACTCGAATTTCGTTGTGCCATTGAGCCAGTGGGGATCTCAGTCGTCATTTCATTGGATTTGGGCTGAAGTATTTTCGTAGGTTCGCAGATACTCTCCCGCAGCCGTGCGTGTACCATTCCAGATGGGGCACTCGCTTCAAGTGTCGTTCATGCCATTGAATATTGAATATTGAATTTCGATTAGGGTATATATCAAGCATGGTGCGACAGCATAGGTGATTGCTTTATGGTATCTCAGGGAGACATCGCTGACATCACTGACATCGTCGACTCTAGATTTTAAAAACAAAATGTTGCAGTGTGTGCGTCCCTCTACCTCATGTCAGCTCTCTATGTTTGGAAACCGAATCCTAGATGCCCGCAACAAAACCAAGCCATGTAGCGTCACCTAGTGATACTGCCTATGATCACTCCATAGCGACGACTAGCCCAGGAAGCGGTATTCTTTTCCCTCTGAAATATGACAAACTCGTCATTGCCGTAGGGGCGTATTCACAAAGTAAGCCGATACATACTACCTCTGTAGTCAAAATACTTACGATGCTATTATGGAGCTTTCAACACTCCTGGTGTCAAGGAGTACGCACATTTCCTCAAGGACGTTCGCGATGCCCGAGCCATTCGAAGTCGCATTTTAGAGTGTAGGTTCCGATGCCATCTAGTCACAATTAGGATTGATCGACGTATTCTAATCATCTGCAGGTTTTGAGCAAGCCAATCAGCCAACTCTTTCTGACACCGACCGTCGACATCTCTTAAACTTCGCAATTGTAGGAGCAGGTCCCACTGGAGTGGAATTCGCTGCAGAATTACATGATCTAATACATGCGGAGGTGTGGGAGCACTATCCTTCCCTGGCAAAGATGGCTCGAATCAACCTCTACGATGTGGCACCGAGCATCCTTGGGATGTTTGACAAAAACTTGGTTCAGTAAGTAAGACGAACAAGGTCTCTGAGACTCATCGGACTGAGATTTGCTCAGGTATGCCGAGAGGAACTTCCGTAGAGAAGGCATTAGTATCTGGACAAGCCATCATGTCAATAAGGTCGAAGCTGTGAGTTGTCCACAACTGTAACGAGTACTTCTCATTACTTTTCCATAGGGTAAACTTCACATCAAAGAACAGGGAGAAGGTATTGTGACACCGTTCGCTCTTGAGTATACTTTCAGTTCTTATTGACATTGTCCTATTCTAGTACCATTTGGCTTACTCGTCTGGTCAACTGGTCTATCCCCGAACCCTCTGATCGCTTCGATAACAGAGTTGAAGAAGAATTCTAAAACACAAAGGTAAACTATTTCTTTTCAGATACCACGAACATCCTTGCTCACATAGTTATCTTTCCTTGACAGTATCATCGTAGATGATCATTTGAACGCGGTGCGAGCTGATGGGTCGTCCGATCCTGACGTCTACGTGATCGGGGATGCTGCCTCTCATGCGAGTGCTCCCCTGCCCGCCACTGCCCAAGGTTCATACGCATCTCCTGAGACTCTGTCTTCTCATTTATATGCTGCCTTCTAGTGGCTAACCAACAAGCAAAGTATTTGTACAAAAGGCTTAATAAGATTATCAAAGATCGTCCCCATGAAAAGCCCTTTGAATTCCATAACCAAGGAACCTTGGCATACATAGGCGACTGGTATGAGCAACTCCGAAGCCAACTCACGTACACGAACTGATTATCTTGTTTACAGGAAAGCAATCTATGATAGGCCCGACGAAGGAGGCATTCCTGGACTATCCAAAGAAAAGGGACGTCTCGCTTGGCTGCTGTGGCGATCAGCATATTTCACTCGAACTCTGAGCGTCAGAAACAAGTGAGTTATACATTGTCTGTACATGGCCATGATGGGAACATTGAGGCCAACTTGACAGGATTCTGGTCCCTTTTTACTGGTTCCTCAATTGCAAGTTTTATATTTTCATTGGCGGATGGAGCGATACTAAAGAGGTTTCCACAGGGATTTTCGGGCGTGATCTGACCCGCTTCTGAAAACGTCTATGTTCGTTACAATTCAACCTTCGCGCTATTCGTGAAGGGGGGCATGGCCAGCCATGAAAATGCTTGTTCCACATTACAACTATCTCTGTCCATCGTATCTTATCGTCATCTATAAATAAATAATCGCAAGCCAGCTCTAGTAATGTTCTGAGATTAATGTTCACAAGCAACCTGACCGCACTGTCGCTGGACCAAATTTCTTCATCCCTACCCTCAGCCCGTTCATGATGAACACCTTGCGTTTAAGCGCCTCCGGTGCGAAATTCCTACTCTTGTGCGTTTGCAGGTCCATAATGGCGTCCGACCACGAAGGGTCAATACCATCCGAACACTCCATCAACCCGTCTTCGCCAAGACCGATGTGTCCAAGGTGCACAAAGGTATTCGTCTGAGGAAGGGAGATAATGGATGTAGTAAGACTTGGAGTCATTGGTTGTTGGGTGACTTTTTGAATGGAGGCAGCTTGGTGGGGAGAAGCCAGAACGGGAGTACTGGCATTGTGAGTACGAAGTCGTCCAAATCTGGACTTGAGCGAATTTTGGGAATGAATGCTGGGTGAACGTCCAGAATATTTGTCCCCAGGTTTGTAGACTAAATCTAAGACATTCGCGTGAGTGTAAAAAATAGATGAGAACGAAATTCCCATACTCTTGAGCTGCGATTCTACCTGAGTAGAACTAGGTAGCCGCGCGTGTACTGTCTGTGCAAAAGTTTGTGCATCTTCGTCTTTTTCGAACAAAAACCCCCACATCCTGCTCTGAACACAATTCAGCGTGGAGGCGATGCAAGAGCAACATTGGACGCTTACCCTACCGTTGAAGAAGTGGAAAAATGGTTTATCGATGCGATAGACGAAATCGTCCGGGATTGAAAATGTCCATAGAATCCGCCCTGTTGTCTCGTCTAACAGACGAAACCCGTAGCTGGCTTCGGACAGCTCAGGCCCAGTGGTTATGATCCTGTTTTCTCCTTTTTCTCCGGCAATGGCATGCTCTGTGTCCATTCCACCAGTCTGTTTCTGGCAGAACTGGGCCATGCCCCGCTGATTGAAATATTGCCAATCGTATTCTGTCCCACTGAATTTGGCATGATACAACTTAACCGGAATTTCAGCCAGGACATTCGAGGATGAGGAGAACATCGTTGCAAGTTGGAATGAGCAGGAGGATTGTTGGGTAATCGTACGATACATGAGTAAAAGGGTGTTCTACTGTTCAGTCTCGACGTATGGCTCGCATCTTGTCTCTTCTTCTGCTACGTCCTCGTGTGTGATGCATGCTGTCTGCGTTAATCCGAGTGTGGGGTGTGAAGGCATCAGTGCACGCAGTCTCTCGTGGCATAGTTCCTGTTCTGGAGCCACCAAAACAACATGCAATACACATGCATCCAGTGAGCACCGACCGATCGGTCTTGCGAAGGTGGTATGGAAAGAGGAATTCATACGTGGATTGATTCATTGCTGTCCGGAAATGGCTTGCTGTATTAAAAAATTCTGCCAGAATTGTGCATCTTGGAAGATATCAGACCATTCATCCCCCAAATTACCACCATTGAATACCGGCATTGAAATCGCGCCAGTCGAATCGGCATTCAAGCTCGACTGCGAGATCGCTAGACCTTCGGTGCTCATTCCTGCTGATGTTAAAGGGTACCCCAACACTGGCGAAATCATCGCGGCAGTGTTGTACGGACTGTTTGAGTCGGAGCCGGAACTCGTATCGCCTTCCATTCCACATTCCTCACGTCCTTTATCCCCTTGCCTGACATCAACAGCCTCATAGGTTCCTTGTTTTCTTGGTAAGGATAACTGCTCCCTCGACTGCCACAATTCCAGTAAACCCCCCATTAGATCAGCGCACTTCTTTGCAGGATGCGTTCGTGGGACCCGGAGCAATCTCAAATTGTTGACGATCCTCTCAAACATCAAATCGCTCGCGCCTTGTATCATGATTTTCTGCGCATTGAATACCATGAATTTGAAGGACGTGATGAAGATACCAGCATGTAAGATGAGGTGGAAGAAGTAATCTGGAGCGGTAGCGAGGAAATGGTCACAAACGGGACGCGCATCCTGATCGACACTTTCTAAAAGTTCCTGGAGTGAGATGAATAATTCTTCGCAAGTTCGCAAAGCATCTTTGCCCAGGGGCGTGAAGACCTCCGAATGGACGTTCGTATAGAACCGAGATCTCAAAGTTTGGGGACCATACTGTATCGAGAGCCTGCGCGAGACATTGGCGGGATTGTGAATGACGAGAAGGCGGAAACATCGGGATATGACGATTTGTGCTCGATAGAACGATATCTGTGTCGAATCCGATCCAACTGAAGGGATGTATATCAGTTTAAATGTTAGAGAGAGAGATATTACAAGTCATCTCACATTTCAGCGGTTGTAATGCTCTCGTACAGTTATCTATCCTTTCCAATGTGTCCGTTAACGCATGATAATATGCCTCAAATTCCTCCATCGAATTCAAACGCAACGAAAGTGCTTCTTCGGTTGCGCTGAGAGTCTCTGAAAAGAGACGAAGCCGGATATCACCGGCTTCGGTAGTTGCACTTGAGGCAAGCTGATTCAAGTCACTTGGGAAACGAGGAAAGCATTGCAGGTATGCCCTATCCCTATGAGAGAATGGCGATCTGTGGGTTCCGATACACAGTCTGGGAAGATATGAATTTCATATACAGCTAACAGCTTGAAGACATTGCACGCTCACATTGATTCAGTGTTCGTAAGTGAAAGCCACTATGAAGAAGGCATACATGATTGAGTGACGAATCTGAATTGAAATGCCCTTTCACACGTACCACTCTGGCTGAAATTGCTGCATTTTCAAGATGGAGAGGATCGACGTCCAATCCCTGCTCTTTCATCATCTTCAGCATTGTATACCTATTCGGAGCTTCATTTAATCTGATCTTTGTCGCTAGACTGACCGCGCTACTAAGAAGCAGGTGTGGGTCACTCCATCCTTGCTCCGGTTCATTTGAGCTCGGGAGTGGCGTCCATGAAACGATCAAGATTAACGCTTGTATAGATTCCAATGCATATGCTGGAGGTGGATGGACTATGATTTGGGAAATGGCGTGTTCGGTGGCATGAAGGAGACGATCGGCGACTAGAGAAGGGAGATATTGTCTGGAGGCAATAGTACAACACACAAGTTTGAGCAAAGGGAAAGAGTCTGAGAAAGTGACGGAGAAGGCCGACCATGGTGAGAAACCCTCATGAAAACTGCAAGAAATGGCATCAGAGAATGGTACTGAGATGACCTGACATTATAACGTACATTCGTAAGAGCTCTTCGATTTGAGTCTGTTCAAGTATATCCTCTAAAACCTCAAAGTGACGCTGTGGTGACACCCTTTGCGAGAGCTCGACTGGAGTTCGGTGGAAGAGCTGAGCCTGATACTGAGCAGAAATCTGGTGTATAGCGGTCATAGGAGCTGACCAATCGTAGTGGTCATTGTCGGTGTCGTTACCACAATACCTCCATTGACCAATCTCGACACGTCGATAGTTCCAAATGATTTGAGGTAACACTTTGAGATCCAGAGCTGACGATGTGACTGCCGTTGGTACAGACTCTTCAGCCAATGATGAAGATTCTGTGTTTCTGACAGAGGATGTGGCAGTAGTTTCCAGGGTCGAAGAATTGAAAGCAAGAGAGGGTTCAACATCGGTGAGATCAATAACCTGCTCCCAGGCTTGTATGTTGGCTCTTCGTCCTACGCGCAGGAGCTGCCTATCAGCATCCTGGTGGGAACATCGCAAATCGAGGGTCTTGCATCGGTGACAACGAAGAATTTCGGTTGTCTTCAAATCGTCAAGGAGTTCGCAGCGTGCTGACAGTAAGTGAGTTTTTAGTATGTTCAGAGTGCTAGCGAGCAAAGGAGGTACCACACCCTTGTTCTTCCTGCAAGTTATACAAGCTTGAGCTGCTCTTGAGCGTCGGGAAATGCTTTTGCCTCGAGTGGCCATGAGTGGTCTTAAAGAAAGCTGTTGCTAACCGGCGCTAAAATGCAGTTTCTATACAGTCTACCATAATTGGGAATACCAAAAAGCGATAAGCGCCTTGATTCGTACAGCTAAATCTTACAGTATATCCCTCTTCTTGTGGTATATAGTTTCCTCGATACCTCAAACCCAAAGCCGATGTACCTCTATTTGAACTCATTCAAGTATGGGAGTTACAGGCTCCGAAACGGGTGCAGAGCCATTGGTTGCGGGTAGCTTGCCGTTTGGCCCAGGTACATCGCCAGTTGGATCCCGAATGTACTCCGCAAGGAATTTCCTCCACGCGCTCTTTGTTGGCACAAAATGCCCTGTAAACAGCTCATCTCAGTCAATGCACTCATGAGTTATGAATGTCAGAAAGTCCGCACCTCCATCATGGAATTCGACGCGCCCATTTAACGATGCATCAATCAAAGACTGTGCCCGTTCCGGAGTGACGATGATATCGTTGTGGCCAATTACATGGAGAGTTGGCGTTTTGAAGTTCGGTGTCAGTAACTTGGCGCCCAATGGATCAAGAGGTTTATAACCAGCAACAGAGATGCAAAATTCACTAGATGGAAGGGATTAAAGCCATAGGCGCAGCGTAGACTGGGCAACAGTACGAACAATGGTGGATGCACGGCCTTGCCATCTTCGAGGTATGTAGGATACATTTCTGGTTTCTCAAGCTGCGTAACCGATTGTCAAAACGAAAGGAAGCTACATAGTTATAACACGGGAAGAAACATACAAGACCAGAAAGGAGGGCAGCTAAGACGGCTCCCTGACTGGAAGATTTTCAGATATCATGTTCCGTTCATTGCGGTTTGTCCCATCGTACCTGAAACCCAGGACGCCCTAGAACCAAATCAAAGAAATCAATGGACAAGACTCCGGAATGCCACTGCTAACACTCACATTGAAAACACCCTGATCCTTCAAAACGTCCTTCAACAACGTGAGGGTGACCTCCAGTCCCGCAGCAATGCTCTGCACGTTTTGTGTCTTCCACCAGCCACGTTGGGGTTCTTTTGGCGATGGTTCTGAATCAAATCCAGCGAAATATCCCATCTGAGATGGTGCGGGTAGATCTACTGGCTGGAGAACATGCGGTGCCTCGATGAAGACTGGGTTGGGGAACACATGAGTTCTTCAAGATTCACGGCTGATTGCGAGGTAAATGATGGGTACCGAATTCAACCTCAGGAAGCTGCTGGCGAACAGCTGCGAGCTAGGAAAGAGTCAACAAGTCTGGCTCAGCAATGGATCAAGAACACTGTAGATTGTATCTACATACCTTTTTGGAGAACATGTTCGCGTTTTGTGAATACCTTGACACGTCCCATCATCAGCAATGCTGCTGTCATCAAGTCCAAAGTTGTGCTCACCCATGAAGACATAGAACTCGTTTCTGAGGTGAAGACATGGTGGTAGCAGATCAAGAGAGAAATGAATGTTTCCGCGAATGTCGATGTGTTGTATGCAACCCCAGAGGCCAGAACGTGTTTTTGGGGTATAGTTTTTTTCATCTTTACCTCGCGCTAATCTGCCCTTTGTATCGTGACCGAGATGAAAAGCTTTATAAGATGAATGACCGAAATGAGCCGAAATGACTGAACTGAGATAGAAACGAGAGGTCATGCAAGTCACACTGTACGTAGAATGTAATTGTCACGGGCACATACTTTGTGTCGTCGTATTACATGAAGGGAGGAGAAATTCTCATACTGAGGTTGGAAGCAATGAGGGAACACGTTACATGAGTGACAGAACGCAAGGCTTTCACGACTGGATATCCGAGAACATACGAAGGCCCTTCGGACAACGAATATCCTACTACTATACTACAAGATTCGAAATGCCATGTAGTAGTATCAAGAAGTGCTGCCAAAAGCTCTAAAAAGGTAAGTTTTTCAAGTACGCACTTGGAGCAGAGTCCAGACAACATCAATCATTCTGTTTTACAGACATTGGACCTCCCCCTCCCCCTCCTCCTCGCCCACGACCCCGTCCACGTCTTCCGCCGCGACCAAAGGTATTAGCGTCGGCAGCAGGATTCGATCCTGCCGCAGATCCATCAGCTGCACGTTGTAACGCGGTCGTTGGTGGTGGTGGTGCTGGACCACTGGACGTGTCCACGGCTGGTGCGCGTTGCAAAATGCTAGGAACTTTGGGTACAGGAGTGACTCCAGGAGTCCCACTGTTAATACTAACACTACTCTTGCGTTTCGCACCACTTCTATCGCGTCTCGGAGAGTGAGGAGGCTGATTAGGTGTGGGGATGGCGGTAGATGGGATATTAGCGGCAGAAGTCGACGGTGCGTCTTTCCCTGCCCCTCCTCCAGACGTTTGGTCTTGGTCTTTCTCTTTCTCCTTCTCCTTGCCAGCGACAGACGCCTCTCGTTCTCGACGAGATTTCCGATCTCCTGCATTGACACCAGCTCCGCTCAACGCAGCTTCGAATTGTCGGGAAGCTAATCCAAGTATAGGCCGGGCACGACGCGGAGGAGCGGTCGAGGATGGGACGTCTGTTTGGGTTTGTTGTTGTGTTTGGGATTCGGACGTTGATGGTGGTTTTGCGGATGGAGTATTCATGAGCACCTTCGTTGGTGGTTGAGATGGGGGTTGTCGAGCAGCCTTGACGGATTTAGCAGGTGGACCACCGGGCTTCACGGGAGGAACGGCTGTTGTAGATGTGGATGCAGGACCAGACGTGTTGGCAGTATTCGATATAGCTTTTTTATTGGGCTTCTTAGTTGAAGGAGGAGGCGCAGAAAACGACACTAGTTCATTGGCTTTACCACCTTTCTTCTTAGCAGCATCGTCTTTCCGAGCATTTTCAAGGGCAGTGTTTCGCATTATAGCCACCTTTTCTTTCATTGCAGCTTTCTCCTTGATAGCATCCTTCTCGGCTTTCAGTGCTTCAAGAAGTGGTGTAGTCTTTGGTTGTGGTACTGGTTGCGTAGATGCGACTGTGGAGACTGATGTGAGAAGACTATACGCAGCGTATAGTGTGAATCTGGCAACGAACTCAGGGCTTCAATTGATACAGGTTCAGGTTTCGCAGATGCATTTAGAGACTCGATGAACGAGATATAGTTCTCATCTGGTACATGGTGAGATGGGTTGATCTTCCAGGATGAGAAAAGGGTGTACCTCGCTCAATCGTTCCATTTCGAGGGTCTATCTTCTTCCTATCTGGAGGTACTTTCTGATAAGGCGCGAACTCTACTACTGCTTGAGATTCGTTTCCTGTACCGCGATGAGACTAGTATGGTTAGGTTGATGCAAGTACCTTACCTGATTTGTCTCTGAACAAATGTCCATCGTATTCCTTGCTAAAGAGGGCAAGCTGTTCTTCATTTCTGAAGGCTATATACGCTCGAGAAGGTACATTCTCCTTATTCAACCTAGATAATCATCAGCACCGTAATCATCATCGAGATAACATCTACTCACCCAGTTCTCAGTTTGCCAGGATAGTACACCTTCCATGAAACAGTCTGATCTGTGACCCAGTTCTGTACACTCTGCCAAAAGATGTCTTCGGGTAGGTTGGAAGGAAGCTTTCGTACGACGGTTTTTAGTCTTTCTGTATGCTGAGGTGGTTTCTCTTTGCGCTCGTTATCTTTCGCCTTCTCTCCTCGAGTCTTTTCTTTCTTGCTTTTCGCTGATGGACGCACTGTTGTGGACATTAGCAGAGTCAAATGCCAGCCGGAATAGGCCCACCCGGCAGAATAAAAAGGCAGGTTTTTTCAGTTCTCACGGTTTTTTTTTCGACTCGGACAACGTTCTCTACGACCTCCACAACAAAGTTGTTCCACTTTGGTGAGTATTTCGCATCTTTCACCTCGCATGTAATATGCTCCCTTTCCTTCTGATGAATAAAAAATCACATATCAAGCTCAACAGTCATATGGTTATCGCCAGTTGATGACTTTTCTGCAATACTGATTCATTCGTTCGCGTTCTCGACCTCTTCTTTCTTACACTGATAATCCTTTTCACTAGTGCTTCTCGCGCTCCAGAATATGCATTTCAATGTCGGAGGATGGTTGATGTGATTAAAGATATTAGGTACAGTAGGTCGTTCAAAAACATATACGCTATGGGCAAATGTTACAGATATTCTATTACCACCACTCAAGGCGATCAACTGGCGTATGATACTAATAGAAACAAATGGTAGAAATGTGGTTCTAGACCTCACAAGAATGCTAGTTGCTTGAATTTCTTCCATAAACGACTTCTCAAAGAACGGCGCTTGCAGACAGTCTTTCCATCTTCCTCAACGCTTGCACGAGCGGGGCCTGGAGACAGTTGGTTAGTGGAGTTGAAGTAGTCCCTCGACATGGGTGGAGGACAGGGAGGGTCTTTTTTGCTACCTGTCCTGTCTTCACTGCAGCTCGTTCGAGGTCTGCATCAGGACGTCGTTGCAGCTCCTCAGGACCGCTTGGATGTTGGATATTGTGGTGAGATCCCATCATACCGGCCCAAGATGCCCTGTTCGTTCCTCTCAGAGTCCCAGCCTGAGCCAACACCGATACGCTCTCAGACTCGTGACCGTCATCTAATCGTGGTTCCGACCGTCCTTGATGCAGAGAATGAACACGCATCGGAGCACTAATCTCCAGTCGTCCCCTCGACCTATACGTCCTACTACTCCTCACCGTCGTCATAGTCGTAAAGTCCCGACTTTCGCCGCTCTTCTTGTTCAGCGCACTCAAGACGGACATGGTCAATTCGTCTTGAAGCGAGGGACACAAAACCCCTGTTCTGGAACTGCTCTGGCTCTGGCTGCGACTGTGACCATGCTTGACTCTGGGTGCAACGCTTGAAGGGTGACGAGCACCTTCTTCACTCTGACAGTTACGTCGCATGGCATTGGCTGTAGCTGAAGCCCGCGCTTGGGCCATCATCAACATTCTCGAACCGGATGATCGACCAAACGTCGCAAATTCAGTGTAGTGACTATTGTCGGCGCGAATGCGTGGCATAGGGATCGGATCTGTTGCACGGCGCTTCTGGTATTCGAGGCGCATGCGGTCTAGTTCCTGTGCAGAGAAGGGTAGAATGTTGGCACCCGCCAAGCTGATACCAGAAGACAGAGCTGGAGAGACAGTCGAAGATGTTTTGTTCTTGCTCATAGGAGCAATGTCAGATGGTGGGACGGGCATATTAAGAAGAGATACTGGATTTATCTGACTTCTGATCTTGACTGTGTGGAAAGAGCTAGGGGGACCTTTAGATTTCAAGAGAAGTGGGGCAGAGA
This sequence comes from Lentinula raphanica, assembly GCA_027919835.1. Classification (NCBI taxonomy): domain Eukaryota; kingdom Fungi; phylum Basidiomycota; class Agaricomycetes; order Agaricales; family Omphalotaceae; genus Lentinula; species Lentinula raphanica. Next base: position 614,151 of record JANVFP010000022.1, read on the forward strand.
AACGTCTCTTGTGCCAAGGATGCCGCTGTTCCTGCTGATCTCCATTCGCTTGTTTGATTCTAGGATTAGGAAACGAGATAGGAAGGGAAAAGCGATTTTTCGCCTTGCCTGTGCGACCACTCTTGTTTGTGATGTCCTCAGTGTCTTTCTGGGGTGACTCAATCCCTGCTTCGACTGAGCGTGGAAGGTCCACACTAGTATGATTGGCATCCGAAGGACTCGAAAGTGATCGAGCAGACAACGAAAACCGAGGAAACGATCGCCCTCCGTTTCGGCCCTTCGAGAGGATGGACAGAGACTTGCTTCGGGTTTGCTTGCTTGCATTGAAGAACATGATATCTTCTTCGGCGGTGGGAGTCGAGGAAGAGACAAGGGGCGGGTTGGAGTGCAATCTCGTGGCAATTAATCGAATCGGAGGCGTTTTGAAACCCGGAATCTGCATGTCTGGACCTCCCGTGTCCTCGCGAGCAGAGTCATGGTCCGCCGTTGCAAGTTCATCGCTCGGAGTATCATTCTTCATGATGATTCTCTGTGGGGGTTTAGTCTCTGAGGTCGCAGCAAGAAGATTTTCTTCGAGTTTCGGTTGAGAATCAACGGAAGATATGCATTGCAACGATTGGAAGTCGCGCGCGGATTCCAAGTGGTGAGAAAGTGCCGGCTGAGGCGAGTACGGGTTGGGGAGCCTAGATGCTAAAGACTCAGATGCGTACATGGGTCCGTCTGCTGGTCTGGGAATCCACGGATTCCATATTTCTACATCTTCGCTTTCGCCTTTGAGATTCAGATCGCTGCTATTAGTATCACCAACTTTGGCCTCTGAAATCGAGTTGGTCGCGGTATCGGGATGGGGATTGACTTCCTGATCCTGCTCTTGTGTTCGCAATTGACTATGCAACGACGCTGTTGACGGAAACGGTTGTAACGGGCTCGCTTGGCTGTTCGTTCCGTCTTCTGTCCCATTCTCATCAAAACCGTCAACATCATCTTGGACATCTTCGGCCTCTGATTGGATGAATAGAAAGGATACGTCTTCCGAAGTATGGGCAGGAATCGATGTAGTATCATGCAAGCTGTGACTCAAAAAGGAATTCTCCTCTATAGTCGACAAGTTTGAGGGATCAGCAGTAAGGTTGATGGGATCGTCTGCAAGGAGGCCTTCTCTGAGAACCGGCCATGTGATCTTCAGACTCGACGATGGCGAAACCTGCTGGATGGAATCGAGTTGGTTTTCTCCCCCACTGGATTGGGAAGTTCCGTCCAGTGAAGAGGTTATCCTGGGAGACAAAGTGGCATCCAGGGAAGTGTCTGGATCCAATGAGACTTCCGGAGGTCCAGGCAGTGGAGGGTGCTCCAGTGCAGCAATTTCAACCCACAGGTGCGAGATAGATTCAAATAGTGGATGAGTTTTCACATCTTCCCCCGCGAGACGATCGGAGGCACGGTCTACGAGGAGCTGCAAATCAAATATGTGATGGAGTCCTTTGAGATAGTCAGATAAACTTACTGCTCGAATAAATGCTTGCAGTAGTAACGCCAATTCATAGTGACGATCATCGTCATCGCCCTGTAATGTTGCCAGAAGTTTCTCCATAGCACCAAAACTGACACTAAAATCGCCTAAACTTCTCCGTTTCATTTTCTTCTGCTTAGAGTCACCCGCTGACGGACAGTTTCCAGTCATCAAAGGAATGACAAATGGGGTACTTCCAGTGGCCAGTTCATACAAGACTACCCCCAAACTCCACCAATCCACTCGCGAATCGTAGATGATTAGGCCCGCTTTGTTTCGGCAAACCAGCTCAGGCGCTGCGTAGAGAGGTGTAAATGTGATCAAATTGTCAGGGTTTAGTACGACAGGATGGAACGTTTTCTGCGCTCGAGAGGTTGGTATGACAGGAAAATCTTCGTAAGAAAAGGAAAACGGTAGAGCAGTAGATGCACCAAAATCCGCTATGACAACATGACCACCTGAGGAAATCATAATATTGGCGGGCTTGATGTCTTGATGAACGATGCCGCTTTGATGAAGGAAGATGAGACCCAGAGATAGTTCAGCAGCTACGATTTGGAGACGTTGAAAGGGAGCGATGAACTCATCAGAAACAGACATTGAGGACGAATCGAGTGAAAGAGAAGAGAAGGAGAGAGGCAGAGACTTTGACTTTGAGATAGAGTGATTGGCTTCGGAAGACAGCGAGTAATTGGGAAGGCAGAGACGGGCAGCCACCAGTGGATGAGCTAGAGATACAGGATGATATTCCTGATTGGTAAAATGGACATAAGATCGAAGTTGATAGGCAATAGTACAACCAAACAGCAACTGACCAGGACAATGAATACAAAATTATCGTTCTGAAAGCTTTCAAACATTTGCTGGAGGAACACCACACCAGTATCTTGATGCTTTGGATCTTGATGCTGTTGTGTCGCATTGGTGTATTTGACGGTGTCGGCGATCCAACGCAAGGCACGGAGTTCCCTTTTAACTTCTTCGATACAATCTCTGTGCATATCGCGTTTTCTCAGAACCTTGATAGCTTGAAGACTGCTGATTCCGGTTGGTGCATCAGCTATGTTCCCGAGTAAAACTTTGCCATATGAGCCACACCCGAGAGTCCCGACCAGATTGAAACGCGAAATTGATCTGCAAAGAGCTGGGGAGGGAGGCGCAAAGCTCACAAGTGGTTCTTGAGGGACGAGTATCGGAGAGTGTATTTCAGAGAGTGTTGGAGGCTTTTCTGGAGCAGTCATTTCACTTGAGGCGTGGGGATCGTGGTGGTAGATGTCTTGGCGAGCTTCAGACAACGGCACGCTGGGAGAAGAAGCTACAGCACTGCCAGACGCATCGAGAGCTAATTTTGAGCATTCGAGCTCGTGCGCGTTTGAGAATGACAAGGGCGAGTCTTGTACTGGAAACACAATGGGCGTGTTTTCGTCCTTGATTTGCGTTGTTGAGGATCGCGTTTGAGGTGAAAATTCAGAAGTAGTTTCGAGAAGGGCGCGAATTGCTTCTAACTCTGTCAAGTTCGACATAGGAGCGGGATAGACGAGGTATCGCTGAGATGAAAACTGTTCAAGCTCAAGCTCAAGTCGAGGTCTGAAGCTAAGATAGGCTAAGATTTGAAAGTTGACGTTGAAGAACAAATCCGTGGGAGTTTTGTACAATAAAGGAAATGCAGGGTGCAAATAAATTATTGTGCTCTTCAATTTCTCCACCATCACTCCACCGCCATGGCCTCAATACAGGCTACGACTGCATCCCTTTCGGAACATATCGAGCCAGTAGAGCAGGGCGCTGCTGAAGCTGATATGGATGAAGTGGAAGAGAATGTGGAATCCGATGCTGGGTCTTCCAAGACGACTATGGAGGAGAGAAAGGCCAAAATGGATCAGCTACGAAAGAGACTGGTGCGCTTCTTTCATTTAGAGACTCCGGATTCAACATAAGCTGACTCTATCTAGGCTGCTTCTTCTCGAGCAAATCGCCAGTCTCTGATAGAGGAAAGCACGAAGCTGAAAGTCACAGCTCGTGACGCAGCTCGATTAGAAAGGCAAAGGAAATTAGCGGAAACTCTCCGGCAGAAGGCTGATGCAGAAGAACGGGGCGAAGATGTAGACCGGGCGAAAAACTGGGAATATACGATAGAAGAGAATGATGCTTGGGAGAAGAAGCTTGCACGCAAGAAACGGAGAGCGGATTTTGAGTTCCATGGCGAGTTCTCTGCGTCATATCTATCCTTTGCATTACTAAGATGAGCATTCGCCAACAGACGATGCTCATGCTGCTCGGCGGCGTTACAAGAAAGACCTTGACCTCATCAAACCTGACCTTGTAGCTTACAATAAGCAAAAGGAAATTGCCATGGGTTTAGCACCCGGCACACTGTCCAATTTCGATCCTATCTCGGGCCCTTCTTCATTACAAGTTCGTATTTCTTTTCTCCATTCTTCCTGATCAGTCCTTTGACGCATGCTAGGTCTCTCATACATCTCTTGAACAACAACTTGCTGCCGATGATTTATACCGAGATGCCAATACACTCATGTATGGTGACAACAAACCTTCGGAGGATGCTATCGATAGGATGGTATCCAAAATAAACAAAGAGTACGCCCCATTTTGATTGTATGTTATTGGATGCATTTAACTGTCTCACAGCATCGACAAGAAGAGCAAGTTCTCTCGTAAGAGGCCTAATGAAGATGAAGGAGATATTACATACATTAATGAGCACAACCGGGTCTTCAACAAAAAGGTCAGTTCTCCTCGATAGCGCAGATTGCCTTGTAAACTTACGCTCGTTCTTGCACAGATTGCGCGGTATTACGACAAATACACCACAGAAATCCGTGCTAGCTTCGAACGTGGCACGGCATTGTAGCATACCTTGTCGTGTAATATTCTATAGCATTTTCCTCCTGTAGTGAATGTATCAGACTGTCAGTCATTCACTGCTGAGGCCTGAGGACCTGAGGTCTTTGCAGGGTCTTTGCGCCTGTCAGGCAGTGTCAGGCTCGTTGCTCTAAGCGCTTCCAGAAGCTTAGTCAGCACCGAGCTGTACACGGATCCGGGCAAGAACCGGACATCCAGCTCTCTGGTCCAGAATAATGAGCGAGTCATCTTCCACACTAGCTTCATCTTCACAATCCAGAAAATCACAGGTGACAAGTTGCGCTGAGTGCAGAAGATTGAAGCTCAAGTCGGTTCATCTTTTCATCTTCCATCACAGATGCCCAGTTATTGATAGTACGATGGCACCAGATGTGATCGAGTATTCCCTTGTGCCGCATGTATCAGGAGAGGTTGTGGAAATCTTTGCCGTGAGTGCTTTGACCGCCAATCCGCTAATGAATTATTCTTCTCATGCTAACTATAAATAACAGCTAACGGAACCCTAGAAAAAGGAAAGAGAGGCTTTCTAAAGAGGCTGGAGCAAGCTTTACCTCCATCATCGACCACGAGCGGTGATGGCCAGGAACATTCGAATGAAGTCGCTGTATTCGTGTCTCGCGATGCTGCGATGGCAAAACGCATCCAAGAACTTGAAGATGCCCTAACTCAAGCAGGAGTAGACTTTCCTGGAATTCATCGTCATACCCGTGAGCGTTCAGAGTCAAAGACCAAAACGAACAAGCGGGCAAGGGCAGGTAGCCGTTCCTCGGGAACCGACGACATCAACACCGACTCTGCGATGCCGATTCTAGACTCCAACGACGTTGCTGTAGGATTTGGTACGCTGACAATTGACCCAAAGAATCGATCTCGATACATTGGCCTGTCGAGCGGATCTGCTTACCTAGACAGCGATATGTGGGGGTCTCGCGGTAAAGAGGTATGTCGTTCAAAGTATGGGAATCGCATCGCTCACTGATCGTCAAACACACTAGGATCGATGTTCGAATAGCAGTGAATCTCATACCGACTTCTTTGTCATTATTCAAATCTGAATCAGTTTTGCTGTCTAGCATACGAGGATCACTGGGAACGCGATATCGAATTACAGGTATTGGCTACAATCGGCGCATTTCCAGCCTACGAAGAAGCAGTTCAACTTGCCAACAATTATTTTGAAAATCTTGCGTTCATGTGTGTACCAAACAAGACTCGTGGTTTCAATGATGTTTACGCTCTATTGCAGGTATGAGGTTGTACCCAGAGATTCCTTCTTTTCGAAACATCTTCCAGCCATCTACAACGATTCTATCAAAACATTTGGAACGCCCCTTTTACAACACACTGTCGCGCTAGTCGGTATCGTTCTTGCACTCGGGCAATATTTTGACTTGAAAAAACCTCGTCCCTCCGTCCGAACGCGAGCCGCAGAGCTTTTCCGCCTCGCCTCTTTTGCCTTGAATAGTCACAATCTCATTGATGGAGGTTTGAAAATCCTCACCTTGCAAGGCCTTCAAACTCTGCATTTGATGGCGTTGTTCAATCTCAGTATGAAAGACGTGGACGGAGCTGAGAATGCGTGGCAGTTTCTAGGTCTGGCCGTGAGGTCTATGCAAGCGCAAGGGTTTCACATAGACCCCTCGAGATGGTCGTTACCGGCTGAGGATCTCGAGGAAAGGCGACGCGTATTTTGGGAAATATATGTGTATGATTGCTTGGTGTGTATCCCATTATTCAAGCTGATTTCGTGAACTGAACTCGGACGTAGCAATCCTTCACTGTGGGACGCCCTTGTGCTCAAAGCAAGATTCATTTCGACTGCAAAATGCCCATCACCTGTGATCATCCACTCCCTTCTGATTCTGACCCGTCAAATACCATTTGGTCTCACACACGTTGGCACACTTACAAATTCACATGGGCGCAAGTACTGAGTGGCATCTTGGATGATATTTTTTCGCTGAAAAAGCCTTGGACCTACTCAGCTATCATGCAATACGACCAACAAATCAGTAGATTCTATATTTCCCTGCCGCAATGGATCCTTTCTCCGTACGTCAAGAATCCTGTGGATCGAGCGTTATGGACCCAGCTATTTCCTGAGGGAATTGATGGAAACTCTTGCTACGATCCATACACACAAGGCGGGTTCAAAGGACTGGGTCAACCAGAGCAACAAATTCAGATCTCGCAGATGAATTCTTTGGCTATCATGGTCTTCACGGCCACGTTACATCTGCATAGGGGTCCATTTTGTAGAGCTCTAATGCTAGAGCCACAGAAATTGCTCCAATCGCAATATGAACAGAGCGTTGCCCGAGTAGTATCGGTGAGTCACATTTTCATATGATCAAGGTTCGAGCTGATTACTGTCGCAGTCGTCAACAGCGATCGTCAATGTTGTTCGAGGAATGTTCATTTCATACCCGAGTATGTTTTTCCTCAAATGACGCCTCGTCCGTCATGTACTGATATCTGGCTGACATAGTCTTGACGTCAAGACTTTGGTATTGGGTTTTCCATGCCTTCAGTGCTGCTGTCTGCCAGGCTGTCTTTGTGATTGTCGCACCTTTCCATCCACTTGCTCCGCATGCATTCCGTAGTCTTCAGGATGCTATTCAATTCTTCAAGCAAGTTGACGGTAAGAACGCGAGGACCGCGACAGCAAGATTGTCGCCTTTAATGGAGAAGGCTACCGAGTCAATGATCAAGTTCAGAAATATGACTCTTTCGCAGGGCGCCCAACTTGGTAGACCGATCAAAAGGTCTCCTCGAGATCGAGACGACACACATTTCGATCACGAGCAAGGGCAGCCTATCAGTGACGTGGCAAGATTCCCCGAATCGAATGCGAGGAAAACAGAGGATTTCTTAGGAGCTTCGACAAAGCTGATTCGTCTGCCAGAGGTCTGCCCTTTACCTATCTGCGCGGGATAGTCTCTTGACAAAATCATATATATAGGACTCTCGTAATGCACAGTTGGATGCTACTTCGGTCTTTGTCGAGTCGTCTGACCGGCCGAATCCGAATGCAACAGTGCAACCCCAGCGTCCTCCTTTTCCAGATCCTTTCGGTCAAATGATGGGGTTGTACGACAATATTCAACTTGATCAGATCATATACTCATCGAGCGACACTTCTGGGAGAACCTCAGCGTCAGGTTCTCCATGGTCGGCTGGTATTGCCGCCCCGTATAACAATCACATAGACCACTTTACTTCTGGGCGCGCGCCAGAATTCAGCCTTCAGGCGTCTTCATTTATGCACGCTTTTGGAGATTCACTCAACCACACTTTTACGAATGATCCCTTTACATCGTTGTCTGACATCGGGCCCAGCTCCCTCGATACTCATAGTTCGTTTCAACTTCGTTCATCAGATACTGGCGCTTCTGTAATGGGACATCTACATCCTGGTTTACATTTCAATGATGTTCATGGTTTCAATTTATCGAATTTCATACAAGATGGTGCGAAGGCTTGGGCGTATGAGCCTCTCACCGAGGGCTAATATTTCAAATATTCCTTTCTTACTGTCACATTATATTCCTGCGCTGCTGGACGGTAGATATACATAACATTAGATTATATCTCTTTGTATCACACTTTTTCTTTGTATCACACATCATAGAAATATCAAGAAGAATCAACCATAAATTCTAGCCTCAACCACATTTTAGATGTCAGATTTACAGCTTGGGCACAGCATCACAGTTCGTCGGCGAGCTTGCCAAAGGCGCAGGAGGTTTTGGGTACGAGATAACACCATCTGTCTGACTTTCTCTCGTGAGTCTGTGAAGTGTATTTGTGCCTTTCGATTCGATGGGTTCGCAGAGTCATTGAATAATTCAAAGAACCAATCTCTACCTTCCAGCTCAACTACATGATCTGCCCAATCATCCTCCACAACCATGTCTGGTAGAGCAACATCTCCAGAACTTAGGCTCATTTTGTCCAGGGTCTCGTAGATCATGATTCTGGCCTCGGCGACACGAGCTATATTACCAGTAACTGTGTTCTGGAGTGCCCGGCCAAGTGGACACATTGAACCGAGTATCGGGCTGGTTCCGACAAATGCCAGCGAATCAGTGGAACGGGCAGGAAGAGATATCGGAGGTAAGCCGCCCCGTACCAGGGGCTGACTTGCGAGGCATACTAGTTCTGGGGCACGAAGTGAGGAGAGAGAATACAGAATTCTGGGTATATGGTCCTCCTCATCGGCATCGTCATTGGTTGGTCGAGGAGCGCTATTAACATTCGCTGGCTCGGTGATCTCAATCGAGTCTATGAAATGGATAGAGCGTCGCTGCTTTTTGGGGGACCGCGATATTCGATCCGAACTGAGGTCTATGACTTTAGCCGATTCATGGCGCGGTGTGAGGTGTATCGTCCTAGTCTGTTGAGTGTTGGATGTGCCTCCGGCTGATAGTAAATCTTCCATCACTTCTAGCTCCTCTTGTTCACTAAGGCGCGCTTTCCGTTTGCCTCTGGCAACGGCAGTAGACATATCGCGCGGCGAGGCTTCCATAATACCAGTGCTTCCCGCATTGTTCTGAAGAACAGGAAATTGATATTTACCTTCACTGTCGATGCCGGATTCTCGTTCGTAGCCTGGTGGGGCGGTACTCAGAAGATGAAGCATGCGTTGCACTTCCTGCTGTACTGAAGGGCTTGCTGCTCTCCATTGAGACACAATGTGCTGAAATGATGGGGACGTGGGACGCGCTTGACGTACTCCCGTTTGACGTCGGAACCAGCGTTCAAGATGTGATGACGCTTCCGCTTCTCGAACGAGATTATCAATATCATCGCTGATTCCCCCTTCCGCAACTTCGTCATTAATGCTTCGGTCGCGGATCAAGCATGACCTATGCCAGGCTTTCCCGCATGATTCACGAACCTGCGGGCAGATATGCATTGCTAGAGAATCCTCTAGCAGTACAACTTCTTGAATTTTGGTAGCGAGTGATTTTGCTGTATTTAATAGCACCTCGGTGTCTTGAGTAGATAACGAAAAAGACTCCGGGGAGATTCCAGAATCTGCGTCTGGGGTTGCTGTCTGGGTCGACAGCGTGTTTCTCCGAGTGACTCTTCTCTTGACACTAGTGGGTGTAGGATTAGGTTGTGATTCAGACCGCGACAGAGATTGCAGAATTTGATTGACCCCGTCTTCGATTATACTATGTGCTTTACGCACAAGGACAGCGACTTGCCGACCTATTGCTCGTGCCTGCTCAGAATCTGGTGGAGAATATGACGAGGTAGACAAGCAAATTTCCACGTTTGTTTGTGTCGAGCCTGATGCTGTAGATGAATACCGTCTGTTGGGTTGGGATGAGCGCGCATGTGAACGTTTTGAAGACCTATTCGGGTTCAAGCAGGCTGATGGAGATATCGTAGGCTGAACGTAGTGAGATATTGTTACATATGAATTTGGGGAGAATGGCAACCACTTACAAAAATTCGCTTGGATTGGACCTTAAAATTATACCGGTAGTATATGTCAGGGTACACAGAGCCTGATCTCCTGGTGCTGTTCGCGGCAAAAATCGTTGCCTGGTTGAGGATCTGCTTCAATGCTGCCTTTCTGGCCTCAACAGACAAAGAAGAGGAATTATGAGTCAGGCCTTCATGATATGGATCGAAGTGGAGACGCGAGATTGGAACAACATCTAGTAGGAAAATGTCAAATGAGTTTGACAAGTGAAAATTTGTCGATATCAAACGTACCATCTAGTGTGGCGGAATGGACTATATCAAAATGGTCAGAGAGTAGTCTCTCGTGTTCTCCAAGGTGAGTTATATCACTGTTGGTCCACACATTCTTCAATGAACTTTTGCCAATTGGTATCAGCCACATCATTATCTCACAATTTGGGTAAAATTTCTTCAACATCACTCTTCGAGTATAACCATTGGACACGAATCCATGCCTCTTCTTCTCCGTTCTTGATTCTCATTCTGATTTCATGTATGATACCCAGCCACATCGCCTGAATAGGTGGGGCAGGACCACCTTCCACCCCGGAGCCATTCGGAAGGTCCGAAGGGAGTATTGAAACACTGAGTTGATTTACTGTAAACACCACGGGCTCCAGAAGAGAGAAAAGGAACTCACCAATCACCAACTTGAAATGCATGAGAAACATCCTGATCCTCCTCGTTAAGAGCGTTCGCAGTAATGATGAATTTTTGGAATTTGGCAAGCACTTTGAACTCAGAGTCTGTTGGAGCTTGAGGATCACCCCCAGTCACTGCAATAACACGGTTCCGATTCTTCCTTCCACTGGCCCGGACCATTTTGTGCAGAGGAAGATCTTAGAAGTTAGATGAGTGCTCTTAACAGCTCTTAACTGAAGTCTGACGCCACAGGTTAAAGCGCCTTTGAGAGTATTACATAAACAGATTCAAATAAGTATAGTGTCACTGATTGGTTTGATTGGATTGAGTCTTGAGAGGGGACTATGCTATCGATACAATGATACGCGAATGCGTGTAGAAACATGGGTATTAGATATTTTCCGTCGTTTGTGCTGCAGAAGCATTTGGATCAGGCAAATGGTTATCCTTTATATGAAGTGTAGAGCCATCTTCTCCTACACGGATGACCACGGTATCACCATCACGGATTGTCCCCTTGAGGAGTTTTTGTGCCAATGGGAACAGAACATCCGTACGAACTACCCGAGCGATAGCCCGAGCACCGTACAACTCAGAGTAACCTTTGGTTGCCAGCCATTCACGGGCTGACTCATCGACGTCAATGGTGATCCGCTTGTTCCTCAACCGTTCCGCAATATCATTGAGCCTGAGGGAGACAACCTGGAGGATAGATTGTTTCGAAAGTTTGTTGAAAACTAGCATTGAGTCGAGACGATTCAAAAGTTCGGGAGGGAAGTATTCTTGAGTGCGTTGGAAGACTTCATCCCGAGCATCTGGAAGCACAACCCCATCTTCATTGCACGCGCTTCTGTGGGCAAGAATATCGCTTCCTGCAGCATTGTATTTAGTCATGGGTAGAGGTAGGCTTCTAGAAGCGAACACGCACCAAGATTACTTGTCAGACAAATGATAGTGTTTTTGAAGTCAACTTTACGACCTTGACTGTCAGTGACGCTACCTTCGTCGAGAATTTGAAGTAAAATCATGGCAACATCCTTGTGAGCCTTCTCCAGTTCATCTAGTAAGATGACCGCGTAAGGTTTGCGGCGTACTGCTTCTGTGAGCTGGCCTAATCTTTATTTTAGAATGAGGAGTGCAGCAGAAGTAAAAAGGACACGTACCGCCTTCTTCGAACCCGACATATCCTGGGGCTGCACCAATCAAACGGGAGATAGTGTGCCGATCATGATATTCAGACATGTTGATATTGATGCTATGTAGAGCATGTCAGATATGTGCGTCCTCGCTAGCAGAGTATACACGTACAGTCCTCGTTGTTCATCGTTGAAAAGGAACCCTGCAAGTGCTTTGCAAAGCTCAGTCTTCCCGACACCTGTAGGGCCCAAAAAGAGGAAAGAAGCTACTGGTCTGTTGGGGGCTTGGAGACCGGCTCTTGACATTCGAACAGCGTCACTAATGGCTTCAACAACGTGATCCTGTCCAACTACTCTTCTCCGTAGAGTATCCTCCATCTTATGGGGCGGTCAGTATCGAGTCTGACCAGTTTGCATAGGTACGCACATGGACCAGTTTATCTTTCTCCCCTTTGAGCAAATTCTGAACTGGGATACCTGTAGCCTTCGCTACAACTCTTGCAATATCATTCGAGTTCACGCGATCATGCAACATTGACAATGGACCTTCCCCTTCTCTCTCGGAACCCTCCGAATCCTCCTTGGGTAGCTGTGCCTCAAGCTCCGGGATAGTTGCGAACCTCAGCCGACTTGCGAGCTCGTACTGGCCTTGCCTTTGAGCCACTTCTAGCTGATATTTCGTTTCCTCTAACCTCTCTTTCAGATTTTTGATTTTGTCTAATCTCTCCCGCTCAGCTTGCCAGATAGCCGTCAAACGTTGAGCCTCGTCCTTCTTGCTTTGGAGATCAGATTCTACTTTCTCTCGGCGTTCGACACTGAATACGTCGGTTTCGTTCTTCAGAGATTCGAATTCGATTTGAAGGGTCATTATATCGCGATCAAGGGCCTCTAATTCGTCAGGCTTGGATTCTTGAGCAAGCCGAAGTGCAGATGCAGCTTCGTCTACGAGGTCGATGGCTTTGTCGGGAAGATATCGGTCTGAGATGTATCTGGAAGAGTATATGGCAGCTGCATGGATCCGAGTCAACTAGATGTTGGTTTCCAACCGAAAGTTACCCACCAGTGACCAGAGCACTATCAGATATTTCGACACCATGATGTACTTCATAGCGCGGCTTGAGTCCTCGAAGGATGGATATCGTGGATTCCACGGTGGGCTCATCGATGCTCACGGGCTGGAAGCGGCGTTCGAGAGCTGCGTCTTTGCCAATGGTTTTGCGGTACTCGTCCGCTGTGAGAACGTCAGAGAGGAGATCAGAACAGACAATAAGCTATATACATACGGGTTGTTGCGCCAACAAGCTGCAAACCTCTGGCAAGAGCAGGCTTAATCATCTGCCCCGCATCGATACTTCCTTCTGCCTTTCCAAGCTGGAACAAGGTATCTGAGTATACACAGTATGAGTGTTCTGCCCACATAAACCGTCGATGATAGATACTCACGGACTTCATCAATGAAACATATAACGTTCCCTGCTTCGTCCTCAATATCCCGAATCAAAGCCTTGAATTTCTCCTCGAACTGCCCGCGGATACCCGAGCCTGCCATGATTGCAGACAAGTCGATAGAAAGCACGCGTTTGTTTTGAAGAGACTATGAACAACAGGAAAGGTAAGTGCGCTGCGCTTCAAGCCAGCGAAACTCAAACGCATACTTCTGGGACCTCCTTGGCTACTATGCGACTAGCCAAACCTTCTAAGATGGCCGTTTTTCCAACGCCAGGAGGGCCAATTAGCACAGGGTTTGATTTCGTTCTTCGGGAAAGTACTGCGCAGAGTTAATGTCAGGGTTGAAAGAACGGGACTTCCTACATTGTAGGACTTACTCTGAATAGTTCGCCGAATCTCTTCGTCTCTGCCAATGGTAGGATCCAGTTTGCCCTCTTTTGCCATCTCTGTCAGATCGACACTCTAGTTTCGGAGGATACTTAGTATTGTTTGATGGTTCTAGACGACTTATAGGACTCACATATTCTTTCAGCGCATCTCCTTTCTTATGTTGAGGGCCGAAACTAAAGCCTGGAAATCCACCTCCACCTCCGCCTTGCCCTCCGCCACCACCTGGAGGACCAGAGGCATAGTTCCTGGTAGACATCACTTGGAATCCATGTCGAGCGACAGGTATAGCACTCCGTATCGAGTATCTTGGAAGTGAAGGTATTCTCGACGACCGCCGTACACCAAGTCTTAACGTTGCTCTTGGAATTAGAGAATTCATGGAAGTAGATATCATGGAGCTGATCCGGGAGGGTATATGAAGCAGATAAATAAGTGCTCTAGAACATGGAAGAAAGTACGAGAAAAACAGTCAATGGAAAATAAGCGCCGGGACTTCTACAATGCAGCTCAAAATCTCAAAATCAGCGCAATGACCACTAAAAATTCTGCTACATAGCTATACATCGCAGCAACTAATCGATATCGCTTGCACCAGAGCCTCTATTACTTCTAACATAGCTTGTGCTCCGTTCCAGAGCTGTAGCCCTCATACTCGTACTTCCTTTTCGGGACGGGGACACACTTCTCTCGCGGTCATTGACGCCAAGTCGTCCGCTCTGCGGATAAGGTGGCGGCGTCCTCGGAGGAGTTCGCATAGCAGACGGTGCTCCCTTACTATTTCCTCGCAGAAGAGACACAGTCCGGGTATGTTTTGGTTCAGGTTCAGGCTTACGCCAGAAGAACACCCATGTCCAAAACTTGTGCCTCCACCTCGCTGCCCGCTCTTCTCTTTCCTTTGCCTCTCTCTTCCGCTCGAAAGCTGCCCGGTATCTCTCATAGCTCTCCCGAAAGTTTTTATCAATACGGGAGGAGAAGATCAATTCTCCGCGAGGGTTGAGAGTAGGTGGTATGGGGGATATTGGAACCATATTGGATGTAGACTTTGATAAAGAGCGCTTGGATGGCGTTGGTGAGGGCGAACGCGAAGATCGAGGGGAGTTAGCTCCAGACCCCCGATTTGGTGTACTGGAGCGGCTGGAGTCTCTGAAGGGTGATTGCATATTTGGTGTGGAAACGGTCGATGGATTTGAAGGATCCGGTCGGGGGAAGAAGAACGAAAGAGGATTCCAGTTTCGGAACTGGAATTTTGACCTCAGCGGTGGTTTCCGCATGTTGAGGTAGATATTGAATGATCGAAGAGCCTTGTTAGTGTGTGGCACGTATCTGGGCGGAGAGGTCAGCATTATGGGCAAAGTCGATGTGAAGCTCCTTGGACTTCTCAAAGTGTAGTACCTGTGAGCAGCCGAGACTTACTTGTTTGCATAGGCTATCTTCTCGCTGTACATGCCACTGGCGAAGAATAGTACCAGCGTCGTAACACTGACAAAGAGCAGACCAGTGGTAAGATAAGGATGAATTGTGGCTTTCTGGTAAACTCGTTCTTCATCCGATTTACTCCAGCTATCAAAGGCCCAGTCCAGCTTGTTAGCCAGAATCTCCAGATTGATTAGGGATGGTGAGTCTTCGTGTATTTGGGAGAGATCAAGAGGGAAAAGCCCAAGACGCTGGAGAAGCCATGTATATGGTATGGCTAGCAGTGATGCTTCGGGCACAACGAGAACCTCGTAAAGGAGGAAGATAATCACTGTCAGAAGTTGGAATAGGAATACTATTGGACCGATAGAGTCGATATTCATGCATGACTTGAATGGTATTCCACGCACACTGATACCTCTGCTTCCGCTTTTGTAAGCTAGCCGCGGTTGATTTTAGACGTTCCTCGAAAAGTATTAAATCTCGGTATGTTGTTGAGTCGTTTGGTGGGAAAGTGAACGTCGTAGGAGTAGTTGGTGAGGTTAAAAGAGTTGAAGAGGTCGAGGAAGATGATGGAGGCATGGAACGCGCAGCTGTTGTTAGAAATCCCACGTGTGTACATACTCAATTAGACGCTCATGCAAGCCTCATTCACATTTTTGACGAAGTTCTTCTAACGTTCTGAATTCTAATTCCAACTGACTGTACATACACGAACGTCAACTTACACGGAGGATATCTACTTGGAGCTTGGAAGGTATATAGCAACATCTCATTCTAACTCCTCATGCTTTTGAATCGCCGTGACAAGTCAGAGGTAGGGAGTGCGAATGAGTCGGGCTGGTGTAGCATTCAGGGGACTCTAGCCTGTCGAGGACACAAGGTTGATTACCTGTGAGAAATACAAACTGTTTCCAATGCTTCATGGGGCGTGTTGATATTTCCGACTACTGATCCAGAATCGCAACAGAAAATATGCCAGACCAGCGATTATCAGACAGAAACCGAATATCGTCTTTGATCCAATGACGGAGACTTCATTTTCAACCTATGTGAGGAAAGGCCGAGCGATGACTCTTCAGCAGGTGGATTGAGTGGCATTCGTTGTAATTTGTAAAGCTCACCACCGAAGCAAAGGGCGATAAAATTGGGATGGTGAAATGAGCCCACTGGCTCCGTGCACCATGACTCCTTTGAGCTCCTCGTACCAGTGAGAAGTTCGAAACGAAGGTGAAAAAGGCGAAGAGACACAGGAGACTTAGGAGGATGACCTATGTGCCCAGAACGACAGATGAGCAGATCTGAAAACACGGGCTCTCATACATACCAGCAATCTCTCTAGCTTCACAAGCCTTGCATCATACATCTTGGTCAATCGAGTAACCTCATTCTATGAAAGTCATTGTTAATCAGTCGTCATCAGATTCGACCACACTCACGGATCTCTTTGTCTCTTGGGTGGCTGTGATGTTCTTTAGATGTTCGGAATGCTCGTTCCTTGCTACCAGTAGAGTTTCCGCGGTAAGTGCTCGAGCGGCCCAGTATTGCTCTGACGCAGAACGGGGATACGGGGTCGACGGGGAAGTGTTAATCGATGTGGAAATGTGTGCCAATGATGCCGCTGGGGATCCGCTAGCTGATTCTGAAAGAAGAGCCATTTGCATTGTTTTTGAGACGCGTTTCCCGCTGTAGCTTTGGATGGAGCTGGTGCTAACAGTTCGTGTTGTCAAAGAGACGGTGTGAGGGCGATTGTCGTTTCGATCATGGGCTTTGAAATTAGAAATGCAGGTGGGGTCCCAGTTGGGTTTCTTGATTAATTTGGCCATGATCAAAGAGAAGTGGCTCGGATAGACGCGTGCTCAGATCCGATACTACTGGTGAGTTGAAGAACTTTACTCTGTCGGTGGTGGTGGAACGTTCGGAAGAGATATAGACACGTGAACAAAGAAATGACGAAAAATCTGGCGTAAGGCCAGTCACGAATTCGCATAAGTACTCAGCCAAAACCTACAGAGTCTCTCGATTTACCTTCACCACCATGCTCTCTCTTGCACGAACTACCCTCAAATCCTCTATTGCGAAACGCGCTACTCGTGCTTTTGCAGCTCCCAGTGCTACTGCCTTGCTTCATACGCTTCCGGATCTGCCCTATGCGTACAATGTTAGTCCCGACCGTTTGCATTGCAAGCTCTACTCACAATATTATCAAACAGGCTCTCGAACCTTACATTTCCGAAGAAATCATGACGCTTCATCACCAAAAGCATCACCAGACATATGTTAACGGGTTGAATGCCGCTGAACAGTCATACGCCAAATCTCAGTCTGTAAAAGACCAAATCGCTTTGCAAGCTGCGCTCAAATTCAATGGCGGAGGTATTGGCCTCGAACTCATCAGAGTATGCATCTCTGACCTCCCTCCAGGTCACATCAACCACAGCTTGTTCTGGAAGAACCTCGCACCTGCTAGCGGAGACGGAGGCAAGCTTTCCGATGGACCTTTGAAAGCTGCTATCGAGAGGGATTTCGGGTCCGTTGAGGAGTTCCAAAAGGTCTTCAACACCAAGACCGCTGCTGTACAAGGAAGTGGGTGGGGCTGGCTTGTGCGTAGTACCTCTCGTTCCTCTATCTCTGTTTCTCATGCGATTTTGTCAGGGCTATAACTCGGCCACAAAGAAGTTGGAGATTGTGACAACACCGAATCAAGACCCTCTACTTTGTATGGTGTTATTCTGTGTGGTTTATGTTGCATGCTCATCTCTTCCTACTTCCAGCTCACACTCCGCTCATCGGTGTTGATATCTGGGAGCATGTAAGCTGCAACTCATGTAGGTATATCCGACACCCATTGATACATATCCAATTCGTTCTCGCAGGCCTTCTACTTGCAATACAAGAACGTTAAGCCAGATGTACGTCGAACGCTCACACTCATTGCTCGCACCAGCTCATTTTTCTCAGTACCTCAATGCTATCTGGAACGTAATCAACTTCAAGGAAGCGGAGAAACGTTTGGTAGAAGTACAGTGAACAGTTGATGAAATGCCCAATAGACAGATGGAAAATATGCCAATAGTGTTCACCAAAATGCGAAGATTCACAAGCTGCTTTCAAAGAATAGTGTGCACTGAATGACGTCTGCTACTGTCGAGCGCTTGACGTCATATGCAGCGCATAGCTCCAAGTCAGAGAGTATAAGAACTCCGGCCTACGATTAGAGTCCTGAATCATTACATTATCCTTTTCAAAACCGCCTCAATTCGACTATCACTCTGATCAACTGACAACAATGTCCGGAAGCATGCAATCCAATGTTGGGAATTCCCAATTATACAATGATAACGAACAAAGGTATGTTGAATGTCGTGACTTCGGAGGATCAAGCAATTGAACGAATTCTCTTACCTTAGGACGTATAAAGCATCTGAACTAGATACAAGAGAAAGATATGAGTTTGCGCCCGAGAATGCACATAATGATCTTGATCCAAAGTATGTCGAACGATGCCGGGAGCTTTGAGTCGTACTTCTAACCATTCATGTTTCCAGAGACGAACGCAGCCTCGGCAACCGTTTAGCTTCTGCTCAGGAGCACGGTTTGGACAATACCAGTAACAAAACGAAGGACACGGTCACAGACCCTCTGAAACCAGCACAAATGCATGGGAATGAGCCTTCAAAGGGAGCAAAGATCGACGCAGAACTGCAGAGAGAGGATGAGGAGACACTGAGAAATAAAGGGAAGATATGAAGTGTCGCGATCAGGTACTTACTTGAATAATAAAACGTAAATGAAAGCTCAAAACGTTGAATTCGAGCACCAAAAGCTGAAGAATATAACGAAGTGAAGCTGTCAGAATGATTTCCGGCAACCAACAATATTTCTGCTAACAAGGGAGTAAGCTACATCCACACATCGTCCGTAACTTCAGCTTGTTCAATACTCGAGTAATACACATCGTTCATGAACTTTGAAGATCATCATAGAAAGTAAGCGATACAGTGCAACAACTATAAATACAGTAACTACATAGCTAGCGCGGACAATGATACTTGCTGCGAAATATAAAATATACACTTGCGAGTGAGTGAGTCTAGTCGTTGGGAGGTGTGGTGAATAACTGTGGATCGCTTGGAGTCAGAAGGTAGTATATGGCTTCAATCTTTGGAGTTTCCGTCAAATTCCCCATACTCGTCAGTATCTACTGACGACTGCTTTCTTTTCCCTCTCCGTGTAGCAGGACCCTCAGGCGGGGAACCTTTTGAACGCCGTTTTCGTTCGGTTTCACGAATGTTAAGGCGTATGCCATATCTTGATATGAGCTTCAAACATAAAGCAGAGAAAGACGTGAATAGGGCGATTGACGGGATAGCTAGAATCAAACCTTGGTGAGCTCTGTAGATGCTCGAAGTCCAGGAAATTCCTTTGTAGAGTATACGCGAAATGTCCCGCCATAGCATTCTGCTTGTATGACCCTGTCCTCTTTCCCTTCAGCTTTTGAGAAGAGATCGAACATGCGGTAGCGTAACAGAAATTTGCCTTCGCTTTTGACAGCCAAGTCCTTCAATGGATTGGGATGAATGACGAACATGAGCAATCCTCGTATTCGATCAAACTCACCGAGAACACGAATATCAGCGTCCTGTTACCTTCAAAATCGATGTATTGAGGCTGCACAAAGGTGGATCCAACCAGGGCGTCAGTCATCTTGGACGACTCGGTAATCGGATAACGCCCATCGACCCAGTGAACGACATCACTAGGATATGCTGTTTGTGAAGAGGATCCCGGCCGATTGGTTGAGCACGTTGAAGAAGTCAACGGAAGGTTATGAACAGAAGATCCAGGGGTATATCCAAGTGAATCATAAGACATTGGACTGGAAATGTTTGCACTGGCCGTTAAGGATCGATTCGATCTTTCATGGCCTAGTTTCCCAGTCTGTGAACTCAAAGGCGACGTTTCAATGACAGGGAAGAGATCCACAGTACACAGCAGTCCCAGTATCTGGATTTCTCTATGATATTTGTCTGTTACAAATCTGCTAATGTTTAATGAACCACTTACTCTGGAGTGAGTTCTCGCGCCCTTTCTGGAGCGATTTCGTCTAGGACTTCGAAAAATTTTAGAGTTACTACCGGTGGTGGATCGAGTGGTCGTCGATCAACACGAGCGTACCTGCGAGAGCAAGTGAACCAGATAATTAGACCCAAATCCAATATATTCAAAAGAAAGGACACACATACTTTCGGCCAAGGTCAGCTTTTTGAATTTCACACAGCTCGCTACGAATGATCTTCCCAGCAAATTGGCCACGCTCAAACCGAATGGGTAACGAACATAAACCAGTTCCTGTTGGATAGACAACATCAGACATCTGCCGAGGCGCTGTGTTGGAATCCCCGGATTGTCGAGAGGGAAAATGCTGAATGGGATCACGATGTGCCCCGCCAGGATGTTGGATATGATGGGCATGAATGCCAGAGTACATGGCTGAGAGAAAAAACAGATGGTTCTTGTAAATCAGGTGAGTTTCATGAAGCGACATAAGTATTGCTCCAAGTAGCGGATAAAGTTCAGATATGAAGTTGGGATAGCAGAGAAGGTCAAGGCGAGGACCAGTCGAACGGTTTGAGCCAATCATCCGGTTTTCTGTTCCCGGAAAGAGGCGTGCAGATGAACAACCCAATTAGGAAACAGCCACCCACGAGGATGGATTTCTGAAAGCTGGAAGCCTGGAAAGCTGGTCGCCAAGTTCCGGTTCCAACTTCCAAGTGTGCGCCATGTACCAGTTTCTCTGCCTAACTATTTCTTCTATTATTTCTGTGTAGAATCTCATTTTCATACTTTTTATCTCTGAACTCAATGGGACCACAGATGACAGAACTGAGAACTCGGGTAAGAGATGGTAAGAGCTTTCTGGCAACATGGCCCAAGAATGACATGTTTACGACAAAAGAAGAACTGCGGCAGCAAAGGAAAAAGATCCAAGAGAAAATTTTGTCCCCAAACTGGTAAGCACCATTGCATTGGCGTTCTGGTCCCTAGTGATACTTTCGATCACCCTACTCGGTTCTCAAAAACAGTTTGTGTGGAGCCACTCTCCATGACTGAACTTCAACAATTCTGTCATTGCAGATTCTACTTACCCTCATGATTCAGTGAAAACAAGACACAGCGTCCAAGTTCAAGAGTCCAGAAACACTCCAACAAGCACCACAATGCCCACTTGAATCTGAAGTGAAGTGATGTGGAGGTCACTAATGATCCACCCACATAATATCCTGTAAGGTTCCGAACTTCTTTGTCAAGTTTTCCATTGAAGAAGGCAGGTAAGTTAGGAATGCGGAGATTAGGATGACAGAACTCTTAGCTGGCAGATGTGAACAATGTACCGATGTTCCAGACCATTGTCAGTTGACCATCCTTTGAACAGAACCACTGACAAGTAGCTCAAAAGGACTCATGGACTATAATAAGGATCCTGGATTTGGCCGCATGCCTCAGAGATGTTCCCTTGGGACATTTCCTAATGGCAATGGAAAAATGGTTAAGTATATTCCAAAGATGAATCAACTCTGGGTGATATTCTGATTCCGCTGAGACTACTTGCTGGGGAGCCAAGAAAGCTTGTTTGACGAGCATGAAGTAATTTCGATTCGCGATAATTTGTGAGAATCAGTGTGCAACATGGGTCATTAGTAGCAGCAACTTAGCTTGGGCTTTGAAGATATGAGGTGGCTGAGGTTGAAAATAATCACTCTGAGTGATTGGTTTCATGTACACTGACAGTGTTGAAGATTTTCTATCTGGCACCCAAGTTGAAGTTATGCGCAGTCGGAGAGCAGAGCAATTGTGATTGAGGCGTGAGAACAAATCTGATACAGCCTTCACACGCGTGGGTTCGAGTATCGTCATTCCGACTGTCACGTCGAGCACGGTTTCTCTTCTTACTGTCATCAATGCCCCCCAGAACTGCACGCGGCAGTCAAGAGGGCTACCCCTCCTCATCACCGCCCTCTGTTGATGCCCACCATTTGGATCCTTTCAGTCCGCCACCGCAAGGAACACATTCGCAGCAACGGTATTACGACAACGATTCCGTTGACTACAACAGAAGAGATACCTATACCTCAGATGGCAGCGGTGGACCGCTAAACGAGCAAGGATACTACGACCAAGGCACTCCCTATGACCCATATCGTAAGAATGCACATCTTGCCTTTTCTCATCAGATTTCTCATTCTGCATGCAGCTCCGCAGGATCTTGATTCAGAAGGCGACGTTTACGGGCAACGCTATGCTCCTTCAGCAGAGTCCCTAGGGCCTCGAATGCACTCGGACATCGCTTCGACTCCCACAATTGCTGACTACTCCGGTGGAGCCCGCGACTCTTACCCAGCATGGTCCTCAGACCGTCAGATTCCTTTGTCCAAGGAAGAAATTGAAGATATCTTTTTGGATCTTACCCAAAAATTCGGCTTTCAGCGTGATTCCATGCGCAACATGGTGAGTCGAGAAATGTCTTCGTCCTACGCTGAAGTTGATCCGCTTTTCTAGTTTGACTTCCTCATGCAATTACTCGACAGCAGAGCTTCTAGGATGTCACCTAATCAGGCGTTACTCACTTTGCATGCTGATTATATCGGCGGTCACAATGCCAACTATCGCAAGTGGTACTTTGCGGCTCAGCTTGACCTCGACGACGCAATTGGTCAAGTTCAGAATCCTGGTCTTAATCGCTTGAAGTCGAAACGCGGTGGTAGTAAACGCCCGCCTCACGAAAAATCACTTGCAACCGCTTTGGAACGATGGCGGCAGGCCATGAACAACATGTCGCAATACGATCGTCTTCGTCAAATCGCACTCTACTTGCTTTGCTGGGGCGAGGCCGCTCAAGTGCGATTCGTTCCAGAATGTCTCTGCTTCATATTCAAGTGTGCCGACGACTACTACCGATCTCCCGAATGTCAGAATCGTATCGAACCTGTTCCGGAAGGTTTGTATCTACGGGCTGTCATAAAACCGCTGTATAGATTCATTCGGGACCAAGGATATGAAGTTCAGGATGGGAAGTTTGTGCGGAGAGAGCGGGACCACCAAGATATAATTGGATACGACGATGTGAATCAGCTTTTCTGGTACCCGGAAGGCATCGCCCGAATTGTTCTCAACGACAAAACTAGACTCGTCGATCTATCACCTTCTCAAAGGTTCATGAAGTTCGACCGCATTGACTGGAATCGTGCGTTCTTCAAGACCTACTACGAGAAACGTTCATTCGGCCATCTTCTGATCAACTTCAACCGTATTTGGGTCATTCACATCTCGCTCTTCTACTTCTACACCTCCTTCAACTCTCCCACTATCTATGACGTGAACGGTTTGTCAACTCCGGCTATGACCTGGAGCGCAGTTGCATTGGGAGGTGCTGTTGCCTCCATCATCATGATACTTGCTACTCTTGCCGAGTTTTCTTACATTCCCACCACCTGGAACAACACTTCTCACTTGACCCGCCGACTTGTTTTCCTTTTGGTCACCCTCGGATTAACCAGTGGACCTACCTTCTATATTGCTATCGTCGTGCACAATGGGTCTGCTGGTCAACTGGCGCTTATTCTTGGTATCGTCCAATTCTTCATTTCCGTCGTCGCCGTTCTGTTGTTTTCCATCATGCCCTCTGGTCGTATGTTTGGAGATCGCGTAGCCGGCAAGTCGCGGAAATACCTCGCTAGCCAAACATTCACTGCGTCTTATCCATCACTGTCCAGCGGTCCTCGAGCAGCCTCGTTCATCCTGTGGATCCTCGTTTTTGGTTGCAAATTTGTAGAATCATACTTCTACCTAACCCTTTCGTTCCGAGACCCTATTCGCGTCATGGTCGGAATGAAGATTCAAGGATGTACCGATAAATACTTCGGAAATGGTCTCTGTACCAACCAGGCCGCTTTCACCTTGACCATCATGTATCTCATGGACCTTGTGCTGTTCTTCCTCGACACATTCCTTTGGTACATCATCTGGAATACGGTCATGAGTATTGGTCGGAGTTTTTTCCTGGGCTTGAGTATTTGGACTCCATGGGAGGACATATTCACCAGACTTCCAAAACGGATCTACTCCAAGCTACTCGCGAGTCAGGACATGGAGGTCAAGTATAAACCCAAGGTGAGGTTTTGTGTTCCCTCGTTATCCACAATACCGATCTCTGTCTCAGGTCCTTGTATCGCAAATCTGGAATGCCATCATCATCTCCATGTATCGCGAGCATCTTCTATCTATTGATCATGTCCAAAAACTTCTGTATCATCAGGTCGAGACTGGTGATGGTGGTAAGCGTAGTCTTCGGGCTCCTCCATTCTTCATTTCGCAGCGAGACAAGGGTTTCAAAGGCGAATTCTTCCCCCCCGGAAGTGAAGCTGAGCGTCGGATATCCTTCTTCGCCCAATCTTTGACTACAGAAATGCCACCCCCTTTGCCTGTGGACGCAATGCCAACCTTTACTGTGTTGACCCCTCATTACAGTGAAAAGGTAGGACATCATCGAATCACAGTCTCGAGGTACTCATTCCTGTTTTTCATAGATTCTATTCTCTCTGCGAGAGATCATTCGTGAAGAGGATAAAATGTCCCGTGTCACCGTTCTGGATTATCTCAAACAACTGCACCCTGTCGAGTGGGAGAACTTTGTCAAGGACACCAAGATCTTGGCAGAGGAATCTGCCATGTTCAATGGAACCAATCCCTTCGGTGGAGATGAGAAGGCTCAAGCGAAGGTTGATGACATCCCTTTCCATTTCATTGGTTTCAAGAGTGCTGCTCCCGAGTTCACTCTCCGCACTCGTATCTGGGCTTCACTTCGGGCACAAACCCTGTACCGCACTGTCTCTGGCATGATGAACTACTCCAAAGCAATCAAGCTCATGTACCGTGTCGAAAATCCCGAAGTCGTTCAAGTCTTTGGTGGCAACACTGACAGACTTGAACGTGAACTAGAGCGTATGGCCCGTAGGAAATTCAAATTTGTGGTATCGATGCAGCGTTATTCGAAATTCAACAAGGAAGAGCAAGAAAACGCTGAATTCTTGCTTCGTGCCTATCCGGACCTTCAAATCGCATATCTCGAAGAGGAACCGCCCAGGAAGGAAGGAGGAGATCCGCGTATATTCTCTGCACTCATCGATGGCCATAGCGAATTCATCGCGGACACCAACAGGCGTAGGCCGAAATTCAGAATCGAGCTGCCCGGAAACCCTATCCTTGGAGACGGTAAATCAGATAACCAGAATCACGCAATCATCTTCTATCGCGGCGAGTATCTGCAGCTCATCGATGCCAACCAAGATAACTATCTAGAAGAATGCTTGAAGATCAGGAACATCCTTGGGGAGTTCGAAGAACTAGGTGTCTCGAGTCAAAGTCCCTATGCTCAATGGGGCCACAAGGACTTCAAGACCGCCCCCGTTGCTATCGTTGGAGCCCGCGAGTACATCTTCTCCGAGAATATTGGAATCCTTGGTGATCTCGCTGCTGGGAAGGAACAAACATTCGGTACATTGTTTGCCAGATCTATGGCTTGGATTGGCGGAAAACTCCACTATGGTCACCCCGATTTCCTGAATGCCTTATACATGAACACTCGCGGTGGGGTTTCGAAGGCACAGAAGGGTTTGCATTTGAACGAAGATATCTACGCCGGTATGAATGCATTTGGGCGTGGAGGGCGAATCAAGCATACCGAATACTTCCAGTGCGGCAAAGGTCGCGACCTCGGCTTTGGGACCATCTTGAACTTCCAAACCAAAATCGGTACGGGTATGGGTGAACAAATGCTCAGTCGCGAGTATTACTATCTGGGTACTCAGTTGCCTATTGACCGATTCTTGACCTTCTACTATGGTCACCCTGGGTTCCATATCAACAATATGCTGGTCATTTTATCGGTGCAAATATTTGTCGTGACAAGTGGGCATTTCTAAATATCGTTTGGAATTTTACTGACCATCCTCTGCTAGTGGTCTTCATCGGGACATTGACAAGTTCTGTCAACGTCTGTCAATATACGAGTGCTGGTCAGCTTATCGGTGGTCAGACGGGATGCTATAACCTGTTCCCTGTATTCCAATGGATTGAGCACCGTATCATTAGTATCTTCTTGGTGTTCATGATTTCGTTCTTGCCCCTGTTTCTTCAAGGTAATTTCAAGGTCACAATGCACCTGTGTATCTACTTAATCTTTCGTCTCATCAGAACTCATCGAACGTGGTACATGGAAGGCTATCTTCCGATTGGCGAAGCAATTCGGTTCATTATCGCCTGCGTTCGAAGTGTTCTCAACTCAAATATACACCCATTCAATTCTCAGCAACCTGACATTTGGAGGTGCCCGATATATCGCAACAGGACGTGGGTTTGCAACAAGCAGAATCAGCTTCAATGTGCTGTACTCGCGTTTTGCGGGGCCTAGTATCTATCTAGGGATGCGAACTCTGATCATGCTGCTTTATGTCACCCTCACGCTCTGGACTCCATGGATCATCTACTTCTGGGTGTCAATCATCGCACTCTGCGTGTCGCCCTTTTTGTTCAATCCGCATCAGTTCGTCTTCTCTGATTTTGTCATCGACTATAGGTATGGAATCCCGTCATCGAACTTCTTCGCTTCCACTAATTATCTTCATCTGCAGACAATTCCTTCGTTGGATGTCTCGGGGTAACTCGCGGTCCCACATCAATTCTTGGATTGGCTATTGTCGTTTGTCAAGGACGATGATTACAGGGTACAAGAAGAAAAAACTCGGACATCCTTCAGAAAAGCTTTCTGGTGACGTTCCTCGCGCAACCTGGAGAGCTGTCCTTTTCTCGGAAGTCATTTTCCCTATTGTGATGGCGATACTGTTCATCATCGCGTATATGTTTGTGAAGTCATTCCCTGTGAACGGCACCCAACCTCCTTCGCCATTGATCCGGATTGCTATCATATCTCTGGGACCTATCGTGTGGAACGCTGCAGTGTTGTTGACGCTATTCCTAGTCTCTCTGTTCCTTGGCCCGATGATGGACCCGTTATTCCCAATGTTTGGCTCCGTCATCGCCTTCATAGCTCATTCCCTCGGCGCGCTGGGTATGATTGGATTCTTCGAGTTTTTCGTGAGTAGCCCTTGCCCACATGCGTAACCTGTCACTCATTTCCCCACGTAGTGGTTCCTCGAACTCTGGGACGTCTCGCATGCTGTTCTTGGGCTCATCACCATTATATCGATTCAGCGAGCAATTCACAAAGTGCTCATTGCTGTCTTCCTTTCCCGAGAATTCAAGCACGATGAGACAAATCGCGCTTGGTGGACTGGAAGATGGTACGGTCGGGGACTTGGAGCTCACGTTATGTCCCAGCCTGCGCGTGAATTCGTAGTCAAGATCATTGAACTTTGTCTATGGAGTTCGGATCTAATCACCGGACATGTCTTGTTGATCATGCTAACGCCTCCCGTGCTCATTCCTTACTTTGACCGTGTACATGCCACACTACTGTGTAAGTCATGTTCCTTCTATACATGGAGGACAATGTTGATGATCCCTTTCTAGTCTGGCTACGTCCTTCAAAACAGATTCGGGCACCATTATATTCCATCAAGCAGAAAAAACAACGTCGTTGGATAGTTAGTGGATATCCTCATGTTCGCTGCCGACGAAATACTGACTTCGCATCCAGATAATCAAATATGGTGTCATCTATGTTGTTGTGGTTGTTGTGTTCATAGCGTTAATCGCCATTCGTGAGCTTTTTGTTTCTGTGATGAACGATAGTTCCACTAAACGTCCTCATCTCTATAGCTGCCATCTTCCGAACGACTCTCCACCTGAATTGTTCGCTTTGCAACAGTATTTAACGGATCATTATCCTTCCAACGTCTAACGACTCAATGACGATTTGATATAAGCACCTACCTACCTCTCATAGACATTCTACTACGCGTTGTACTCCCAGCTGTTCTCTTATGCTACGTCTTGGACTTTTTGCGTAACCTCTTAGCTCACGCACTCTATAGCCTTGCATTCTTGTGCGGACATACCTTATTGTACTGAAAGATCCAATTTACAGTAGATTTCTTTGTTCTTTTGAGCCAGCGCTAAGACGGATGGAGAACAGAACATCGAGCAGAACACTTACTAGTTCTCAATTACCCACGGATGAGCTGTCTCGACTCTCGACTCGACTCCTTGTTCTGAATCCTGATCATGAATCATGGTCACCGCAGAAGGCCATTATGCGAAGATCAGAGTGTCATCACGGTTTATGGCAAATGCAAAGGTGTTTTTCCGATACAACCCTCAAGTGCATGGATGCGACACTGGAACTCGTGTCGAATTTGAATGGTTCGTTAATCGTTTCATGCGTGAATCAATCTTTGCTGATATTCTCGTTAAAGGCAGCGTGGTGCTACACAAGGAAGGCTGTTGGACGTTTGAATGTGATTATGCTGAGCATACGCACTTTTCCTGGATCCTTGTGCTATGGTTCGGGAAATAACCGTTTACAACGGGTGCAACAATCGAATGTGATTGTTTCGAAACGGGGACAGAGAGACTCGGACAAGTGTGGTTCTATCGCGATTCGCGACCGTCGCTCGTCCGTCGCAGGATTGTCCTATGGTTCTCGGCTGGATACTCCCCGGAAGTTAAAGGGGCTCTTGAAGCACTGGAGGCCGCCTCACAAAGCCACAATTATCAAGAAATGGCATAGTACACTCATTTATGAGCCCTCAAGTGACACCCTTCGTCGGATCGTAAGAGAAATCATCTGCTCCTAGTTCATGCTACGAATAATTCAACCCTTAGCACGCGGTGTGCCACAATACCAAAGTAGACCCAGAAGAAAGAATGACCAATATTTCTTGTGATTCATTCTTCTTCTTCTTGGTTTATTACCTGCTTCCACTCAGATCAAGCAACGGAGCCGCAACGGACCCAATGGGCAGGTGTTTCTGTCAGTCTTATTCCGTACAATTGCAACTGACAGGAGAGAAGAACTTTATCAAGTGGCTAGATCGAAATTTGGATTGCAGAGGGATGTTCCGGAACTTGTGGCTCTAGAATAATTGAGGGGAGAAAGGTTGATGTATTATGTCGTTGGGTAAGGCACCGTTGCTTCCACATCGTTTGAAAAATAGTCATGACGCAGATTGCATAGTATGAACGGCTGGCAGTTTTGGAAGAAGGGGCATGGTACGTCTATGGGTACCATATTTGAATATCAGCGGGAGTAAGATTTAAAAGGTGGTTTCACCGAACACTCTCCTCAAGGAGTTTCATCTGCTTCTTTCTTCCCCCTCTCGACACTCGCTTGCAACGCCTCCCATCCAGCTTACTCGCACAGTTTTTTCGAGTTATGAAGCTCACCGTTGCCACTGCGTCTGTTGTTTCGGCTGGGTTGGCTTCTACAGTCAACGCTGCTAGGACGTTCACCGTGAGTCTTCTGGTGCTTGACGATCTGTAGTGAACTCAACTGATCCGGGTAATCTTCGCGTTTGCTTTTTCTCTCTGGATTTGCAGGTCTATAATGGATGTCCGTTCACAATCTGGTTAGTTGAACAATGATGTTGCTTATGTAGGTGGTGCTAACGCTTGTTTCTTTCAAGGCCTGCGGTATGTGTCACGCGTGTCGACCGCAAGAGTAAGGGGACTGAACAAACTTAACGATTTGTCTTTGAATCTTCCTTGCTCTCATTGGACTTATTCGCGATGTCCTTGCTGCGGCTCCTCACGTCAACGTCTGTTGATCTCTACACTCTCATCGTGAAACATACGCTCTACTTTAGATGTTCACTGGCGTGAACCAAGCGACGGCTTCGCCTGCTTACACAACCGGGTAAGCTAGTACTCCACTCCGATCTCATCACGGACAAGTTCTGACAAGCTTCAATTCGCTCTGGTACTTCATTGCGTTCCCTGCCTTTCGTCTTTAATCTTAATACCGGCCCCCATGGGTGTGGTGTGTATTGGCACACATGCTACTATCAAGTTGGGCAGCCGGAGCCTATACCGCCGTCAGCTTCTCTGTCCCGGACAATTGGCAAGCTGGACGGATCTGGGTATGTATTTTCATCTTCCTTTGGTGGTTTGCCTTGGGAGTAATTCAAGAAATCTAACCTTCCCCCTTCCCCCCTCCTCTCCGCTGATGTGTGGATAATCGATAGGCGCGAAGAGACTGTGATTTCAGCGTGAACCCCGGACCGAACTCGTGTCTAGACGGAGGATGCAACGGTGGTTTGGTTTGTGATCCTACGACTGGAACAGTACGTTGAGATGGTTTCTTACACTATTAATCTGGCTTGTTCAAATCTTGACCGTGACTGTTATAGGGGGTGCCCCCTGCTTCTCTCGCGGAGTTCACTCTCTCGGGTGCAGGAGGGTTGGATTACTATGATAGTACGTGGGTTATTACCCCGAAGTCGGGCTCGGACTCGGGATGGGAGTGAATGTTTGAATCTGATGAACGTTTGTTCTATTATATAGTCTCCTTCGTTGACGGATATAACCTTCCTATAAGGTGAGTTTAACCTTGTCTTTAATGTTCTAAAGTCAATTTATAAACCCTGCTAACCAAAACCATATAGCATCACAAACAACGTTGGCTGTCCTGCACCTATATGTGCCGTCGACCTTGGTCCTAACTGTGAGTAGAGCTTATCTTCGTATGATGGTTTTATGCGCTGCCATTGACTCATCCGTTGGGGGGTAAATTTCAAGGCCCGGCTCCGCTTGCTGGTCCATTCGACTCGACAGGCTTCCCTGTCGGATGCAAGTCTGCTTGTGTGAGTGATTCACACTAGGATATCTATCTGGACTCTTGAGATTCTGAGCCTTTGTTCTTGATGTTGATAGGACGCAAACCTCGATGGCGATCAACGTGAGTAGGAGTTGCTCATGATATTTTCACTGGAATCTATCTTCCGGGACTGATCTCATTTACTAATCTCACGCACACACACACACTCTCTAACTCACCCACAGAGAACTCCCCCAACTGCTGCTCGGGCCAATACGATACCCCACAGACGTGCCCCTCGTCTGGTGTGGAATACTATACCTATTTCAGTGCGTGGTTGGGATTCTGCTCTGAAATTTTGGTGACATGTCTAATCTCTCTATCAACTTTTTTTTGCTTCCTTCCCTTTCCTTCAATCTTTTCCTCTATCTCTCTCTATACGATCTACTTCAAAATTCGCTCGTCTGGTTTCCCTATGATGCGATGGTACGATGGTACGATGGTGGTGGTGGTGGATATGGGGGCGAAACGACAGAGGACGCATGCCCCGATGCATACGCGTACGCATACGATGAATCGAGCGAGAGTGCGCTGTGGACGTGTGCGGATAATAAGAACGCTGATTATACTATCACGTTCTGTCCTCCTGCTTGAGGGGCTTGTTTGCCCGAACTTGAAGGAGAAATGGTGAGACGGAAACAAATGGTGAGATGGAGAGGGAATAGGAAGAGGAGGGGAAGCTTGCTGGCTTAAACTTGAAGGAATAAAGGGTTCCCCCGCCCCACTCTCTCGTGCATACACGTAGGTCATAAGCAGAAGTAAATGATAAGGCTAAAGATCTGTTGTATTTTCCTACTTGTTCTTTTGGAATCAAAATCTGAACAATATACGTTTGTGGCGAGTGATGAATCGAACTTGTTTTTTCGGAAATGCATCTTGAGAGCAGGTCGTTCACTTTGATTGTCAAGTCAAGCACTGGGGAATTGGGACTCCAAACTTGACGATTTTGTGCCCTCTATGTAAAATTGTACAGTGTGTATGTAGTATATAAGTACATGAAACGCGACAGTGGTGACAAGAAAGCGTAATGGGGAGAGTCGGGACTACCATCTGAGGACTAAAGATCATACTATTGCCATAGAGACGTATCGATGAATCCCTATCCTTCCGTCCTCATCTAGACAAAGTATCTAACCCCTGTGAAGCATCCGAAGACCCCGACGCATCACCAGAGCCGTCCGACTGAGAAGAACCCCCATCGCCGTTGCCTTCACCCTCACCCTTCTTTCTCCAAGGAGGCAGTAACGAGTCAGGACCCTCATCATGATCCTTCTCACCCGCCGCATGCAATCCCCCGCGAGCCCTCCGGCGGCGCCCATAAGGAGCATCGTGCCACCGACAAGTGCTGTGATAGCCTTGTTTTCGGTGCTCATGTTGGACCATTTCTTCCGGGCATATCGAGCGGGAGCTTTGAGTGCTTTGGTGACCCGGTTGGGTTTGCGCTGAGGGCGAGGAGGAAGAGGAGGGAAAGAGGAAGAGGAAGAGGAAGAGGAAGAGGAAGAGGAAGAGGAAGAGGAAGAGGAAGAGAGGGCGTGGTGTGAGTCGGGTTTGGAGTCTTTTTTTGAGGGTAAGTCATGATCGAGTTTGGAGTCTTTCTCCGATAAGGGCAGATCGGATTTCTCTGGAGAGCTGGGAGGAAGGTTCGGGTTGGGTGGTTTGGAGTCGGGATTGAGAGGAGAGTCGGGATGAGGATGGGTCTCGGTTTTTGGGCTACTAGGTTCATGTTCATGTTCATGTTTGGGATCCTTGGAAGGTTCGGGAGGTTTGTGTAACTTGGACTCGGATTCGGACGAGTGAGAGCCAGGAGGCTCAACATGCTCATGCTCATGCGTCTGGGGACTGGGATTGTTGTTGTGCTCCTCGTTGTCATGGGGAAATAAAGAATCATAGGTTGGTGGTCGGATCGAGTCCGAATCTGAGTTCAAGAGTGAAGGAGAAGAAGGGTAGAGTGGAGGGGAAGAGGGAGGAGAAGAGGGAGGATATTCGTGGTGGGTATTGGCATTGGCATTCCTCCTACGATGACGATGACTAACACTACCACTGGGTCCAGGTACGGAGACTTCACGTGGGTAGTCGTAGTTGTAGGAGGATGAGGAAGAGGAAGAGTACCCAATCGTAATCGGAATTGGACTCGCGCCAGCGGCAAGTGAGAGGGCAAGGGTGATGAGTGGGATGAGAGTTCGGTGGAGATGCATTTTGGGCACGAGCTCAAGTCTATGTCCTACGGCTTTGAGCGCTGAGTGGTTTGCAGTGCGAGTGATTTTGGCCCTTGGGGATTCGGGCGATGGGGTTAATACACGTATGTAGGGCTCGTAAGATCCTGTGTTGAGACTGTGTTGAGAGAGAAAGCTAGAAAGCAAAAATAGTAAGTGTCAACGATCCTGATGATGATGATTGAGATGAAAGCAAAGGTCGGATTGAAGGTAGGCTGGAGTCGGATTGGGGCGGCTAGGTCACCGAAATTCTATCGAAACTCGAGCTTAGATACTTGCCTCGGTATTTGATTTTGCGAGTTAACTTGACAGAGGAGAGGCTTGGTTGTGGAAGGAGAATTAAAAGGATAAAGGGGAACCAGCCCCCGAGAGGTACAAGTTTGAAAAGAGTTGAATGTTGTAATTCCAAGGTCACGTCAAACGTTCAAACGTTCAAATCCAAAGCTGGATCTAAGAGAGATAGAATCAAGTCAGTATCAGGATAAAAGAAACCAAGTACTAGTAGTGAGCCCAGTGAAGGCTGTTTGATAAAGAGAAAGCATTCTCTCACCGTCACTGTTGTAACCTGTTGTCTCTTGAGCCCTTCTTTGAATCGCCGGAACCAGCCGGGAGTGAAAGGGAGGACGAGGACGGGGCGGGGATACTGACAATGGACGCCAAATGGAGACGCGAGAGAGAGGGAGATAAATGCAGGTGAGGGATTGAAGCGCGGGAAGATATTTGAAAATTTGTTTCTCAATGCTGATCTTTACCTTCTCAGCCTTTTCCGATTCGTCGTTCGATCACATTTTGCTGCTCAGAACGCCAGTTGACTCGTATGTTGCTGTAGTACTTGCGAGTCTGCGATGATTGTTCTCATTTCGGAAACGGGCCTTTAGTCCTTCACAGTCCTTCACCGGCACCCACCATCACCGTCAGCCTTCACCCAGCCTTCCTCACCCCATCTGACGGTTGTGGGCCCATCTGATGCGCTTTTTCTGCTATAATACAGCCACTGCATCTGGTGCACGAAATCATATCATCCCGTAGCGCGCGCCGCGCCCAACATATCTGCAGCTCGCGGTGATCTCCGTGGACCAACTTGAAGCCAGAGATACTGGAACCGGACTGAGACTTTCCTGGATTTAAATCTTAAGGAAGCCCATCGCTCGAGAGATGGACAACTATACCCTTACCATCGGAGGCCATTAATGATTACAGCCTTCGGGAATCGGTACGCGTAATTCAACTTGAACCAGGAGTGATGAGGATCATACATTGATTGGCTTATTTTTCTCTGTTTGTGGCAATTTTACAGATAAAGCCCCGCTTGTTGCGACGCTTCTCTCTTCACCCAACGACTACCACCTTCCCTTGCTGGCCAAGGAAAGGAACTCTTCAACGTTTTTGCTCATCCTCAAAATTCACACTTTATCGTTCATCTTCAAACGATTATTCGGTACGAGAGTTTGATTGTTGTTATGCTCGAGATCTGACTCTCTGTTCTTCGAAGCAGAACTCTGCATATCTTCATTTACCCGATATGCGTTTGAATACCTCCATTTTCCATACTGTTCTGTGCTTAGGCGCCATCCTCCATGCAGCCTGTGGTAGTCCGGTGCCACCCTCGACTCAGACTGGACACGATGATGTGCCTCCCGGTAATAGCCCGGCGGTCAGTGAACACGATGCTGCACCTCCCAGTTATAGATCAGCAGTCGGTGTACACGATGCTGCACCTCCCAGTGATAGCCCGGCAGTTGGTGGACCATCACTCAGCATCGTATCTTCAGCCGAATCACTTCCATCCTATGATAAAGCTTTTGACATTGATGATTTTCTACGATTCTGGAAATCACAGCCATTGGTTAGATCCACTGAATTCGCTCCTGTGATTGACAATCACATCGAAGCGGGTTTGACATTCTTTGGACCCATGAAGCTTGCTTCCTTCATCCCCGAATTCCGTACTCATCCTGATCGCCGTCACATCCATTTCAACTATCCAGGCCAACGACCTTTTTCAATAGAGGTCAGTCAAATGAACAGTGGGAGGCAATATCTGGAGTGCTATTTCTATTTTGGACCTGTTGAACCCGCGACGTCTGGTACTGAAACGTTTCGGGGACTTGGGTATCTCATTGTCCGCGTGGATAGTGGAAAGGCGGACTTTGGTTCTTCTTCAATGTGGCTCATCCTTGAGGTTGGAGGGAAATTCAAAGCTCAGATGAGGATTGG
This sequence comes from Lentinula raphanica, assembly GCA_027919835.1. NCBI lineage: Eukaryota > Fungi > Basidiomycota > Agaricomycetes > Agaricales > Omphalotaceae > Lentinula > Lentinula raphanica. The sequence goes on from JANVFP010000022.1 coordinate 649,314, forward strand.
ATCGGTGCGTAAGAGGTTGAATTGGTGATTCAATCCTAATACTTACCATCTTTTGTTTTTGCTTCTCGTTCTCCTGCTATTAATGCGCACCTTTCCACAATTCTTTCAACTCAGGCCAGGGATTTCCACTTTGTCAATCCCGATCCCAATGATCACTTGGGGGCGGGACTCGTGGTTGAGCGGAATCCATCCTCAGGAGGGAAGAAAGGAGTGATTACTAAGGATCAGATAATGAGAAGTAAGGGAACAAGATATTTGAATTCGAAGAAGTTCGGTCTTACCAGGAAGGGCTATTTCTAAAGAAGGTACTAGAGGGGTCCAGGAATGTTGTGTCATTGGAAGGGTTGAGAGAAGCGAACTAGAACGGTATCTACCATTATGTTACACGGTACACCTCATCGTCTACTAGCACTTGTAGATCGGACGTTGTCGGGTGTCGGATAGGCTGTTCGATTGTGTTAATCTCATACCAATTTCTGACGACAAGACTCCAATTGTTTGACAAGCTATAGTGACAAGAGCTGTATGCGTACAAATACGGTAAGGCGATAGATAGAAGTTGGTAAGTAATTACTTGCCTTGCATGAGTAACGAGTGAGAGAAAGGCGGAATTTTGGAGGCAGGAAGATAATGATATTGATTAAAAATTTGTTCTTCTACACCATTGTTCTAAACCTCCACCCTGCAAGTCGTGCTTATTTTCAGAACGGGATGTCCTCCGAAGCTTCAGCTTCACCAACCATCACCACTGGTCTTCACCCTCCTTCACCAGCCTTTATTGATATCTTCCAAGTTCACCCCATCTGGCTGCACCGTTGTGACTCGTGAGCCCATATGATGCCACATGCGCTTGTTCTGCTATCTGTATCAGTCTGTATTCAGTGTTGTAGCTACAATACCGTAGTACTACTCACCCGGCATCTGGAGCATCCAGTAACGCGCGCGCCGACACATCTGCAGAAGAGAACATGTATGTACAACTTGTATGAGCTTGTATGTACCATCGGAGGCCATTACAGCCATCGCTGCATGGGTTCAAACTTGAGCCTTCTGGAATCGGTCCACGTAATTCAACTAGGAGTGATTAGGATCTTACATTGATTGGCTTATTTTTCTCTGTTTGTGGCAATTTTACTTCTCTCTTCACCCAACGACTACCATCTTCCCTTGCTGGTCAAGGAAAGGATCTCTTCAACGTTTTTGCTCATCCTCAAAATTCACACTTATATATCGTTCATCTCCAAACAATTATTCAGTACGAGAGTTTGATGACTGGCTTTTGTTGTTATGCTCGAGATCTGACTCTCTGTTCTTTGAAACAGGACTCTGCATATCTTCGTTTGACCGATATGCGTTTGAATAGCTTTGGTTTTCGTACTCTTCTGTGCTTAGGCGCCATCCTCCATGCAGCCTGTGGTAGTCCGATGCCACCCTCGACTCAGACTGGACACGATGCGCCTCCCAGTTATGACACGCCGGGTAGTGCACCAGCACTTCTCATCACATCTTCCGCCGAACGACTTCCACTTTACGATGAAGTTGTCGGAAGATCATCTCGCAGTGATACCGTCGAATTATGTCCTTGGCAACACGATACATTTGAGAGAAACCCCGAATTCGCTGCTTTGATCAACAATCACATCGAAGTGGGTTTGACAATGTTTGGGTCCAGAGAGCTTGCTTCCTCCATCCCCGAATTCCATACTCATCCTGATCGCCATCACATCCGTTTCGACTACCCAGGCCCACGACCTCTTCCAATAGTTAATAATCAAGTGACATCTTCAATGCAATCTCTCTGGTGCTATTTTGATTTTGGACCTGATCAAACGTCTGGAACCAGACCGTTTCGGGGAGTTGGGCTTCTCCAAGTCTACTTGATGGATGGAAAGCCAAACTTTGGGTCGTCTTCGATGAGGCTTGAGCTCGAAGGGAATTCAGAAGTTCAGATGAGGATTGGACCGGTGCGTAAGAGTTAAATGAGTGATTCAAACCTAATACTTATTACTAACCAAATTTTTGTTTTTGCTTCTCTTTCTCCTGCTACGAATGCGCACCTTTCCACAATTCTTGCTTAGGACCGGATTTTCCACTTTGTCAATCCCGATCCCAATGATCACTTGGGGGCGGGACTCGTGGTTGAGCGGAATCCATCCTCAGGAGGGAAGAAAGTACTTGTTACTAAGGATCAGAAAATAGGATCAAGTAAAGCTATGGGAACAGGATATCGGAAATTGAAGAATCTCTTTGGTCTTACCAGGAAGGGCTATTTCCAAAGAAGGTACTAGAGGGGTCCAGGAATGTTGTGTCATTGGAAGGGTTGAGAGAAGCGAACTAGAACGGTACAAGAACGGTATCTACCATTATGTTACACGGTACACCTCATCGTCCACTAGCACTTGTAGTTCGGACGTTGTCGGGTGTCGGATAGGCTGTTCGATCATGTTAATCTCATCCCAAATTCTGACGACAAGACTTGATTTGTTTGACAAGCTATAGTGACAAGGAATTGTATGCGTACAAATACGGTAAGGTGATAGATAGCTTGGTAAGTAATTACTTGCCTTGCATGGGTAAGAAGTTCAAACTTATGACTCGACAGCAACTCAAAGCTAATATCTGTCCTCGAAGCTACCCACTGATTCCTCTGCCGCATGCTCGGAAGTTGGCTTGTTCTCAAATTCCGTCGTTGGTCCCCTCTTCACCGAGACTGGAATCTTCCCCATCTGTGTGTTTCATTGAATCCTCGATTCCTTGCTCTCCATTACCGTGAATATCTTGCCGCGCTTCCATCAAATGAGTCGTTTGGTTGAGTATGGATACAGAATGTATGTGGGCGACGGGATTTATACCCTTGTATCGTTGTCCACCAAAGGCTGTTTGAAGAAACCGTTAGGCTCTCACTGTCAGTATCGATTCTTGGCATCCTTCAGGAGCCAGTGAGCCCTTCTTGTATTCACCGGAACTAGCCAGGAGTGAGAGGGAGGGCGGGGAGTACTGACAACGGCTGCCAAATGGAGAGAGCGAGCGCCGGGCCCGGGGGAGAGGAGAGAGAAAGGCGGAATTTTGGAGGCAGGAAGATAATGATATTGATTAAAAATTTGTTCTTCTACACCGTTGTTCTAAATTTCCACCCTGCGAGTCTGCGATCGTGCTTATTTTCAGAACGGGATGTCCTCCGAAGCTTCAGCTTCACCAACCATCACCACTGGTCTTCACCCTCCTTCACCAGCCTTTATCGATATCCTTCAAGTTCACCCCATCTGGCTGTACCGTTGTGAGCCCATATGATGCCGCATGCGCATGCTCTGCTATCTGTATCAGTCTGTATTCAGTGTTGTAGCTACAATACCGTAGTACTACTCACCCGGCATCTGGAGCATCCAGTAACGCGCGCGCCGACACATCTGCAGAAGAGAACATGTATGTACAACTTGTATGAGCTTGTATGTACCATCGGAGGCCATTACAGCCATCGCTGCATGGGTTCAAACTTGAGCCTTCTGGAATCGGTCCACGTAATTCAACTAGGAGTGATTAGGATCTTACATTGATTGGCTTATTTTTCTCTGTTTGTGGCAATTTTACTTCTCTCTTCACCCAACGACTACCATCTTCCCTTGCTGGTCAAGGAAAGGATCTCTTCAACGTTTTTGCTCATCCTCAAAAAAATTCACACTTATATATCGTTCATCTCCAAACAATTATTCAGTACGAGAGTTTGATGACTGGCTTTTGTTGTTATGCTCGAGATCTGACTCTCTGTTCTTTGAAACAGGACTCTGCATATCTTCGTTTGACCGATATGCGTTTGAATAGCTTTGGTTTTCGTACTCTTCTGTGCTTAGGCGCCATCCTCCATGCAGCCTGTGGTAGTCCGATGCCACCCTCGACTCAGACTGGACACGATGCGCCTCCCAGTTATGACACGCCGGGTGGTGCACCAGCACTTCTCATCACATCTTCCGCCGAACGACTTCCACTTTACGATGAAGTTGTCGGAAGATCATCTCGCAGTGATACCGTCGAATTATGTCCTTGGCAACGCAATACATTTGAGAGAAACCCCGAATTCGCCGCTTTGATCGACAATCACATCGAAGTGGGTTTGACAATGTTTGGGTCCAGAGAGCTTGGTTCCTTCATCCCCGAATTCCATACTCATCCTGATCGTCATCACATCCGTTTCGAATACCCAGGCCCACGACCTCTTCCAACAGTTAATTATCGAGTGCCATCTTCGATACAAAGTCTCTGGTGCTATTTTGATTTTGGACCTGATCAAACGTCTGGAACCAGACCGTTTCTGGGAGTTGGGCTTCTCCAAGTCTACTTGGTAGATGGAAAGCCAAACTTTGAGTCGTCTTCGATGACGCTTGAGCTCGAAGGGCATCCAGAAGTTCAGAAGATGGAGATTGGACCGGTGAGGTCAATTTGGTAATGCAATATTCCATATGCTTACTGTTTTTTTTTTCATTCTTTGCTTCTCCACTTCTCTTTCTCCCTGCTGTATATCATATATGCCTCCTTGCCACTACCATTCTTTTCTGGCAGATAGAACCATTCCGGTTTGTCAATCCCAACCCCAATGATCATTCGGGGGAGGGACTTGTGGTTGAGGAGAATGCACCCCCTAGGAGGAACAATGGACCTAGGCCTGGGGTCATAGAACAGGAACGGGTAGTATGAGAGGTAGGAGGTGGACCGATATCATTGGTAGATATCACTAGCAAAATCAACGTTAAATTTACACACCTACTTCAGTCCTCAGACGACAAAGTATAATAAGTATTATGAAAACTTAATGTTGAGTACTTGAGTACTTGAGTACTGATTGCAGATGCGCGAGTTATTGGTTATCGAAGTTATACGATTTACACTATGTAAGACAATGAACATCGAAAAGGTGAAAAATACAGAGAAACAGGGACAAATATTCATGAACACAGAACACAAAAATCCAAAACTCCAAAAAACCTAAAATTCCCCTCCCTCGCAAAAACTTCACAAAGGACCGGGCAAGAACCCATCCTCATCCTCATCCTCATACAAGTGACACACCCGCCGCCGGACACACGCAATGCGTATTCGAGGAGCTGGCAGGCGTACTGGGAGTCTGGGACATCTTAGTACTCTCGTGTGGGCATGACTCTGGCGTTTGCGTGTGCAACAATGACGTTGGGCATTCCCAAAGCCCAAAGTTGTTCTCAGCGTTCTTCGCATTGAACATTCTCAGCGTTCTCAACGTTGAACGTTGAGTCGTCCCTGATCATCATAATAGATATTACTCTCAGCATCCGGTGCACTAGTACATAGACGCATTCTCCTCATCTTCGAACCTTCAATCCTTCAATCCTTCAAAACTCAACTCCCCCCTGGCGGGCCAACCTGTAACCTGTAACCTACCAGCCTGGCAGAGGAGGAGACGAGGGAGACGAGGGAAACAAGGAACTTCGGGCTGAGCAAAAAGGGGATTCTGAGGGAATACTTAGTACTTAGGTTGGGGCTGGTCACTGGTGGGAGGACGGTCGAGGCTCTTGATTCTTCTCTGAGAGTGGAATCCTCCCCATCCGTGTGCGTTGTTTAATCCTCACTCTCCGTTACTGTTGAGATCCGTAGGTTCAACTTGAAACCCTATTGCTGCATGCAGTTTCAGTCTTTGGTACGCAAGATTACTAGTACTATGAGTGATGAAGATCATACATTGATTCGATGATTGGCTATGATTGGCTTATTTTTCTCTGTTTGTGGCAATTTTACAGATAAAGCCCCGCTTTTTCCGACGCTTCTCTCTTCACCCAACGACTACCATCTTTCCTTGCTGGTCAAGGAAAAGAATTCTTTGACGTTTTTGCTCATCCTCAAACGCTACATTTACATCGTTCATCTCCAAACGCTTAATTTGGTACGACTCGACTTTGCCATGATGGCCAGCTTTTATCACTATCGACGCTCAACACTCACTGGGTTTTTGAAACAGAACTCCGCATATCTTCGTTTACCCAATATGCGTTTGAATAGCTTTGGTTTTTGTACTCTTCTGTGCTTAGGCGCCATCCTCCATGCAGCCTGTGGTAGTCCGGTGCCACCCTCGACTCAGACTGGAGATGCACCTCCCAGTCATGATGCGCCTCCCAATCATGATGCGCCTCCCAATCATGATGCGCCTCCCAGTTATGACACGCCGGGTGGTGCACCAGCACTTCGCATCACATCTTCCACCGAACGACCTCCACCTCACGATGAAGTTGTCGGAAGACCATCTCACAGTGATACCGCCGAATCATGTCCTTGGGAATTCGATACACTCGAGAGAAACCCCGAATTCGCCGCTTTGATCGACAATCACATCGAAGTGGGTGTGACAATGTTTGGGTCCAGAGAGCTTGGTTCCTTCATCCCCGGATTCCATACTCATCCTGATCGCCATCACATCCGTTTCGACTACCCAGGCCCACGACCTCTTCCAATAGTTAATTATCGATTGACATCTTCGATGCAAACTCTCTGGTGCTATGTTGATTTTGGACCTGATCAAACGTCTGGAACCAGACCGTTTCGGGGAGTTGGGATTCTCCAAGTCTACTTGATGGATGGAAAGCCAGAATTTGAGTCATCTTCGATGACGCTTGAGCTCGAAGGGCATCCAGAAGTTCAGAAGATGGAGATTGGACCGGTGATGTCAATTTTGTAATGCAATATTCCATATGCTTACTGTTTTTTTTTTCAATTCTTTGCTTCTCCACTTCTCTTTCTCCCTGCTGTATATCATATATGCCTCCTTGCCACTACCATTCTTTTCTGGCAGAATAAACCATTCCGGTTTGTCAATCCTAACCCCAATGATCACTCGGGAGCGGGACTTGTGGTTGAGCAGAACACCCCTAGGAGGAACGATAGACCTAGGACAGGGTATCATAGACCAGAAATGGGTAGTATGGGAGGTGGTCACTGGCAGTAGGTGGACCGAGGATGATCGATGATCACTGGAGGAGTGGTAGATACTACTAGCAAAAAGTCTCAAGAAGGTCAATGTATCACCTGGCACTGGTCTTCACCCTCCTTCACCAGCCTTTATCGATATCTTCCAAGTTCACCCCATCTGGCTGCACCGTTGTGACTCATGAGCCCATATGATGCCACATGCGCTTGTTCTGCTATCTGTATCAGTCTGTATTCCGTGTTGTAGCTACAATACCATAGTACTACTCACCCGGCATCTGGAGCATCCAGTAACGCGCCCGCCGACACATCTGCAGAAGAGAACATGTATGTACAACTTGTATGAGCTTGTATGTACCATCGGAGGCCATTACAGCCATCGCTGCATGGGTTCAGCGACCAGCCTTCTGGAATCGGTCCACGTAATGAAACTAGGAGTGATTAGGATCATACATTGATTGGCTTATTTTCCTCTGTTTGTGGCAATTTTGCACAGATAAAGCCCTGCTTTTTCCGACGCTTCTCTCTTCACCCAACGACTAGTCTACCATCTTTCCTTGCTGGTCAAGGAAGAGAAACTCTTCGACGTTTTTGCTCATTCTCAAACGCTACATTTACATCGTCCATCTCCAAACGTTTATTTGGTATGACAGTGGCTGGCTTTTATCACTATCGACGCTCGACACTCACTGGTTTTTCAAAACAGAACTCTGCATATCTTCGTTCGCCCGATATGCGTTTGAATAGCTCCATTTTTCATACTGTTCTATGCTTAGCCGCCATCCTCCATGCAGCCTATGGCAGTCCGGTGCCCTCGACTCAGACTGTGCCATCGAGTTTAGATCGTCGCGATGCTGTGCCTCCCGATCATAGCACGGCGGTCAGTGGACCGACACTTCGCATCACATCTTCAGCCGAACGACCCTCTTCCGACGATGAAGCTTTTGGCCCCGATGCTTCTCTACAAGTCTGGAAATCAAAGTCATTGGTTAGATCTCCCAAATTCGCCGCTTTGAACGACAATCAGATCGAAGCGGGTTTGAAATTCTTTGTACCCAGAGAGCTTGCCTCCTCCATCCCCGAATTCCGTACTATCCATTTCGAATATCCAGGCCAACAACCTCTTCCCGTATATGTTTCAGAAATGACACGTACGCTTCAATTTTCGGAGTGTCATTTTGATTTCGAACCTGCTGAAACGTCTGGCACCCATACGTTTCGAGGAGTCGGGGTTCTCAAATTCTTCGTGATTAATGGAAAGGTGCACTTTGGTGAATCTGTAATGACTCTGAGGCTCAAGCTCGAAGGGAATACTGAAGTCCAGATGTTGAAGATTGGACCGGTGCGTAAGAGGTTGGATTAGTGATTGAATCCTAATGCTTACCATCTTTTGTTTTTGCTTTCTTTTCCTTCCTTGCTCGTTGCCATGATTCTTTCGAACTAGCTAGAGAATTTCCACTTTGTCAATCCCAATCCCAATGATCACTCGGGAGCGGGACTTGTGGTTGAGCAGCACACACCCCCTAGGATGAACGATGTTAGATTTGGGCATTTGGAGTATCATAGACCAGAAAATTTCGAAATGGGTAGTACGAGAGGTAACAGGTGGACCGGGTATGGTCATTGGTAGATACCACTAGCAAAACGTCTAAAGAAGGTGAATGTAGAGGGGTCCAGAAATGTTGTTGTTGTCATGGGAGGGACAAGAGAAGCAATCGATTCCCCCCCGTCTTCCACTAGCACTTGTAGTTGGGACGTCGGACGTCGGATATGCTATTCATCTGTGACAATCTCATCCTTGGGAATTTTCAACGACAAGACTCGAATTGTTTGACAAGCTATGATGTATGTACATTGTTTTTTTTTTTCGTTCCCTAGACGCGTGAGTGATTGGAGTGATGATACGAGTACGGTACATCGTTTTTCCTCAATTCTTGATTCCGATCGGAGTTCCGAGTTCCAACACGGTCAAGTCCGCTTTGGAGGTGGAAGAGGGAAGAGAGATGAGAGACGAGAGACGAGGGAAGGGATGGGACGGCGGGAGGGAGGTGCAGTGCGGTGCGGTGCGGTGCAGCGTGGTGGTTCTCGAATATTTGAATATTTGAACAGTGGATAGGAGAGGATAGTGGGGTTGGATCTAGGTGATAGCCGTTGAAGAAACGGTTCGAACGAGCGATGAGTGTGTGGGAAACGAACACGAACACAGAGAACGACAATGACTTGGATTTGAAGTTTTTGACAAGCTAATGCAAGGTGGTACACAGCGTACGCGGTGCGGCGTACAGCGTAAGGTGAGTGAGGTTGATTATTTTGGTGCAGAATCTAGTAGACTCTGAATGGCAGATGGGTGAGCTTAGAGCTATTGAATAGTAACTTGTGAGCCAAATGAGCCCAAACGGGGGTGATGGATCGAGAATGAATTATTGTTTTTAGAAAACAGTTGAATGCAGATTGTTGATTGCAGATGTGAGCGTTGAGCTATCGAAGTATTGAAGTATTGAAGTATGCGATTATGTATACAGTCTGAGTACGTTATGTCCATCGTCTCTCGAGTCGTTCCTCCCCCCCCACAGACTCTGAATTCTATTCAAATCCGTCGCGAGTGCCCCCGCGAGAGAAGAGGGTGGACTGGAAAGGACTGGGAAGGCGAGAGGGAGGGAAGTGCGATGCGGTGAGATGCGGCGTGAACCATGGTGCATGAATATGAATATTTGTCGTGGGTTAGCCGGTACCGGTACGATCTCAAGTGATAGCTGTGGAAGAAACGATGAGCGAGCGAGCGAGACAACATGATGAGTGAAGGAAAAAGGAGAAAGAGGCGAGGGGGAAATTCAAACCCAACACCCCAACACCCTCCAACAAACCCCAACTCAAACAAACGCCACCCAAAGAACTCGGAGAAAAGAGAAGAAAGACGCTCACTGTACCCCGGCCCCCCGCCGCCCTCTGGAACGGTCCAGGTGATGTCCTGCGAGGGGACTTTGATGTCGCAGAGTTTGCAGTGGATGCAGTTCTGGTTGAGAGGAAGAGATGAGTTGGAGTAGACGAGGGGGGGGGGGAGACCAGGGAGGCGTACCTGAGCGTTGATGACGAGTTTCTTACCACCCCATCCATCTCCAGACTGGGACGACAGAGGATCATCCACATACTCATACACCCCCGCCGGACACGCGCGTTCGAGGAGCGATGCGTATTCAGACACGTTGAGTTTTGTGTGGGCGCGGCGACGACCAAGTTCTCTCTCACCGTCGTTCTTCTCAGCATTCTCCTCAGGCGCCGACACGGCCTCCTCCTCCTCGTCTTCAAACCTCAACCGGCCCAACCCAACACCCAACACGCCTCGCCCAGAGTCTTCCCTCGTCGCCTCCTCGAGCGTCAACAGCCTCAAATGCTCCGGCTGGTCCTCCTCGTGGAACGTATTCGTCAGCGCGAGGGACGTGAGGAGGTCTGTGCTCAACGGGGGTTCGTACGCTGGGTAGTCTATCGGTGGGACTGAGTTTGAGTTTGTTGAAGTGGGTTGGGTCCGGACAGAGTCCAGCGAAGGCGCGCTGTTTCGGCATCTTGCTCGTTCGTCGGGAGAATGGGCATGGGAGAGGGTGAATGGGACGCGGCCTTTGAAGAGGAGAGAGTCGATTCCGCTGTAGATGATCCCGCCTAGGACAGGGGCGGTTTGGGAGAGGAGAGAAAACGGGAAGAGGTTGGGCTGGTCGAAGGACGGACGGAGGTTGCGGATGGAGTAGAGTTCGGAGAAGATGGGAGAGGTGAGGAAGGAGGAGGTGTATGAGCTTAGGGAGGGAGAAGACGACGACGACGATGAGACTTGGGCGATAGCCTCCGCAGCCAACATCCCCGTCCCCATCGCATTATGCACCCCTTTGATCTTGGCCACGTTGACCGTGCCCGCGCTGTCTCCGATCAACGCCCCGCCAGGAAAGTGAAGGAGGGGGAGCGACTGTAAGCCGCCTTCGGTGAGCACTCGAGCGCCGTACGCGACGCGTGTGGCGTCGGAGAGGAGAGAGCGAAAGTACGGGTGGTGTTTGAGTTTTTGAAAGTCCCTGTATGGGCTTCGGGTGGGGTTGGCGTAGTCGAGGCCGACGACGAGACCGATGGAGAGGAGGTTTTGCTGGAGGTGGTAGACCCATCCTCCGCCGTAGGTGTGCAAGTCGAGTGGGAAACCAAGGGTGTGTGTGATAGAGCCTGGGACAGAGGAGGACGTCCTCCAGACTTCTTTTATCCCGATTCCATAAGTCTGAGGATCACTTTCGGCTCGGAGGTTGAATTTCTGTATGACGCTTTTGGACAAAGAGCCATGTGCGCCTTCTGCGAATAACGTAAGCTTCGATTGGAAGAACATCCCAGGCGTAAACAGTCCCTCTCGCTTTTCCCCTTTCTTGCTTATCCCAACATCATTCGTCAGCACCCCAACCACCCTTGGCACCTTTCCCTTTTCTTCCACTCTATCCTTCACACCCGTCACCTCCTTTCCCCATCTTCCTCCCCACTCCACCCACGGACTCTCCTCCTCCTCTTCCCCATACACCACCCTCGCCCCTCCAAACCCGGCATACACCTCCACCCCATACACCTCCTCCGCCACTCTCCCCAACCACCTCACCAACCCACTCAACGAATCCAACACCCAGTTCCCCCTATTCCCCATCTGCGGCGGATGCGGTATCCCCACCGTCCTCCCTCCGTCCGTCAACCACACCATCTCCCCCTGCCCTCTGGCCTGTACGCCCAACGGCGGCTTCCCACACCCATACTTGTCCTCGTACGTAGACACATCGTGCCCGAGTAGACGGTAGAACGAGGAAGGGTCGAGGACACAGCCAGAGAGGATGTGTGAGCCGAGTTCGGAGCCTTTTTCGAGCACGACGACGCGCAGGGTGGGTGTGAGTTGTTTGAGTCGGATCGCTGCGCATAATCCTGCAGGGCCTCCCCCGATGATCAGCACGTCCGTTGAGTCTCGCGCCCGAGGCGTATGTAGCGTATGTACCGTCCGTCGACAGCGCATATGTCGCCTGATCATCGTCGTCAATGGGAAAGAGAGGGTTGATGACGTAATGGCCAATAGGGTTTCGATTATTTGTTCACTTACCAGAATTTATTCTTGACAACAACCATTAATGCAGTCAACCTATCTCAACGTTCAACGACGTTCAACGTTCAACGTTCAACACTCGACACTCACTCATGCTCACGCTCACGCTCTCGGTCAACTTTTCACAAACACTATTACAACCAACACAGGCTGCAGCAGACACAATATAGTAAGTACTACTACTTACACATTCCAACCGCGCAACACTTGCTTCGTTTCTTCTCTTACTTATAATCATCCTGGATCCTGATTCCTGATTCCTGATTCCTCCGAGTCCAAATCGAATTTCAACGATGAACGATGGAGGAAGGAACGAAGGAAAGAAGGATAGAGGGAAGAAGGACGGAGGAAGGAAGGCCACAAAGTGTAAGTGCTATTCCAACGCGAGCTTACTGGTACGGTATCAGTATACTTAGTATGTTGACTTTATCATCAGCGAATCAAGGAGAATCATCGACTCATAGCCGGTTCGAACTGTCAACAAGCACCATCTGCCCTACAGTTCTACCGCCCTCTTCAAATCGCGGGCGAGAAGAGAAGGAGACGGTTGTTGAAGATACATCAGGATACAGCAATACATACATGACACATGTAACATATTACATAGTCACTACCTGGACAGTGGACAGCGAAAATGCATATGTATCAGTTGCCCTCGGACGGAGGTTCACAAGGGTCCACAAGGATCCACATGTCAGTGGTTGGCCACGATCTCAGTCTTCTTCAAGGTCGTTCCCAACTCGCGACCTCTCGTGATTTATCACTGATCAGCCCCCCTCCCCCCTCGCCCGAGTTCCACTCCTTCCGCTCCCAAGATCATATTTACACTCCGGAGTCACGGTGATGCGCGGCCTTTTCTGGTTGATCTTGGAGGCTTAGCTTGGACTTTAAAGGTGCACTGAGTCAATGATGGATAGAGTTGAACTTGAGCTTGAACGATCATGATCTCCCCCATCCTCGTACCCACCCGTTGTTGAAGCTAAGTGTTATTGACACCCAGCTACTCAGCTACTCGCCTACTTTGAACCTCGCTCGTGCTCACAGGCACGTTCTGTGAGGAAAGCCGCTCCGAGTCCTTGATCCATAGTATTGGAATACTCGACTCTCGACTCACAACCATCGATGGATCTCTTGGTGCAATAAGTAAAAATCTTTATGGTACAACTTGTTACATATACAAAAGCCAACAAGTTTACTACTACTACTCTTACTATACTACAGGCCAGTACTAGTACCTAGCCTTACCCTTACCCTTTAGATCCTCACCCCGTGTCGCTAGATAGTCATGATACGTCAATGACCCAGGAACCTGATGATCATGATAACCAATGCTTTCCAACCCTGTTCAGAGGGACCGAGGGGAGATGAAGCAGGGGATGGGGAAGGGGGTAAAACACAAGTTGTTAGTGATCAGTACAAAACAAGAGAAAAGAAACGAAACGAAAGAAAACACATACATTTACTCCCATGATTCATAACATCATCCCACCATATAATTCTCTCCCTGTCCTGAACATCATCCGGAGCCCTCTCCCATTCTCGACACCTCTGTAGCGCCTTTTGTTCTGCCACTGCATTGTGTACCGTCCCTGCCTTTTCCCGGATTTCCCGGATCATTCTTTCGAATTCTGCTCTCGGCGTGTTTTTCACCTTGACGTCCATGGGTATGGGTTCCTCATTCACATCGTTGCCGGTTCTGGTGCTGTCCAAGTGGCCGCTGTTGCTGCCGACAGTGGTGGACTGAAGCCTATGAGGGTCGGTGTGAGTGTTGGAGTGAGTAGTGGGGTGAGTGTTCTGGAGGCCTGTTGTTGAAAGAGCACTCATTGATTCAACCTTGAACGTGAGGGGCTGAAGGTTTAATCAGACTCACCCTGTACCACGAGGTAATCTTCATGCAACGATCCATCAGGTGCATATTTTGTGACAAGGACATTTTCTGACCCTTGTGAGCCTAAACAGAGAACAAACAAAAACCAAAAATCAATCTATCCATCAGCATCCACCAAGCACAAAACACAAAATGAAACGAAGGGTTGAAACGGAACACATACACCGTGAATGGAACACCAGCTGATCCCACCACCAACACACTCTCAATCTCGGTATATCGTCCATCTCGTCTTTTTCTTCAAAAGCAAATTCATCATCATCATCCTCACACTTTGGTTGCAATCTCCATTCCTCAATCCGCTCGAGAGCTTTATCGTGCATAGCTTTGACTCTGTCGGACATTCCTCCAGTCTTGACTTGTTCGAAGACCGCTGAGTTCTGGATTCCTGCGATCATTACCTCGATGAAGTGTTCTGACGCATCTACTAGGAATGGCATTTTGTAGATACCGTGGTCTAGGAGAAAAAAAGGAGTGGAAGTCCGAAGAAGAAGGAGGGTTGAGGAGGAGTGAAAAGTGAAGAGGAAAATCAGTGCTGTCGATCTCAACTCTCAAGAGATAATAAGGCGGCACACTTACATTGCAGGTAGTTTTTGACAGAATCAGGCTTGTGCCTTTTGACTGCCAAGGGATCAATCGATCATCATCAGCCTCAAGATGACGGTATGGAAGTTTTTCCTCTTCATACCTTTCGTTTGCGGTTTCAGCGCGTTCGAACGTGAACAACGTCGAGACAATCCAGGATGGGAGCTACCAGTGCTGGTCTCGGACGAAGCAGCAGCCGCAGTAGTCTGAGTACTCTGAGCGCTCTGAGCACTCCGAGTCACTACCGCGGCCAGCTTTTCATCACCGGCCACCTTTTCCAGCTGCCCATGATCAGACTGAACAGGCAAAGCGAGCACAGATGTGACGAGACTCGTTTGGAGCAAGCTGCTGGCGAGGACGAGGACAACAAGTACCCCGGGAGCGAGCGTTTTGATTTTGACCATGATGGTTGAGTTTGAGTGTAATAAAACAAGACGAGACGAGACGAGATAGAGAGATGTGTCGATAGAAGATGTCGAGGCAAAGAGACCAGCTCTTGAGCTTGAGACTTGAGTGAAGGGGAGAAAACAACAAAAAAAGCTCGATACGCAACGGTGAATACATATAGCCCATGCGTTCTGATTCTCGTTCCGTTGGGGTATGCATTGATGCCTAGTGATGCGCGTACTGATAAGAACTGGTGTGGCAACAAGCGGGAATGGCCACGAACAGCCATGAGCAGTGATATTGATCGTTTGAGCATCCCTGGAAGTCCTAAAAAGTCCTGAACAGCCTCAGAGTAGATGGATCGTGATTGATTGAGGGATTTTAGATGGTGGAGATGAGGTGTTCCTCCATACGCGTTCAGCCCTGTTCAGCCACCACCATGTCCGACCAGAAGCCCGTGGTTATACTCTTTGATGAGTAGCAGATACCATTGAGAAGAGGTTAGGTAGCCAACCGCGAGTCCGAGTAATGTCGAGGAAAGATCATGGTGGAAAAGAAAGAGAGTGGATACATGACGTAATGCAAATTGATCATGACCGGTTCAGAATCATACCGGTTTCCTTGACCTTGACTCAGGCAGCACGCTAAAACTCGACTCAGTTACCAGTAATGAGACCTTCAGGTTTGAGGATGGGGAGAACGCGTCCAGACTCTAAAACCCGAGGAGAGACGTTGAACAAGAGAACACTGGTGAGATTCAAGAACCTGCCCTCCACACAAAAATCAACGCGTCCCGGATATGCCTTGCATCCGCTTTTCGATTGTGGAATATGTTCATTTGGTACGTGTTATAGAATAGCCAAGTTTGAACTAACTACTACATACCTACATAGTTATTAGTGCTGGTACGCAGCCTTACGCTTACGCGTCAGATCCACACCCTTCATCGCTAGACTATCATAATACAACAATGTTCCAGGAAGCTCGCGTACTATGCTGTTCGGATCTGTTTGGAGGGTCGGCGGGGAAGAGGAACAGAATAGGAATGAGGGAGTGTGGGTAGAGAAGGAAGAGGAAAGGGGGATGGGTAGAATACAAGTCCAACCATCAGTAAAACGCAGAAAGCACAATGGCTCGAAACGACGTACCTCTTCTTTCAGTACACAAAACACCATGCCACCATATGATCCTCTCCTTCGCTTGAACATTATCGGGTTGGCCCTCCCATTCTTGACACCTCTGTAACGCCTTTTCTCTCGCAGCCGTATGGATTGTCCTCGCTGCTTGTCGGATCTCCTGCATCATTTGTTCATACACAGCTTTCGATGTGGTTTTCACCTTGTCGCTCATAGGATCCACGTCTTCCATTTCGACATCACTTCCAACCTCCTCCTTCCTGTCATCCTTGCCATGTTCAGCTTTATCCCTCATGCCGTCCCCAGTGCGAGTCTCAGCGTGAGTCTTGGTGTGGGAATCGGGATGGTTGTTCTTGAGGCCTTTGTTTTGAAAGAGCTCAGTAAGTAAGGACTTGAGTCAACTTCGTAGTGGTAATAGTCAGACTTGCCCTGCACCACAATGTGATCTTCGGACAACAATCCACCAGGTTTATAGTCATCGACGATGTATTCTTTCGAACCTTGTGAGCCTAAATAGATGACAAGAAACAAAGATCGCTCTAGCATCAGTATCCACCGAGCATGAAATGCAAAAATTCAAAACAGACACATACACTTTCCATCGAACACCAGCTGATCCCACCACCAACACACTCTATATCTCGCTTCGGGACACGGATCCTCTCTCCATTCCTTAATCCGCTCGAGTGCTTTGTCGTGTGCCGCTTCGACTTCGACAGTCCTTTTTCCAGTTTTCAATTGTTGAAACACCGCCGAGTCCTCGATTTCTCCTATCATCTGTCCAACTTCCCAGGCGTCATCGTGCATCAGCAGGTATTCTAACGTGTATTGGCCATCCCCTAGGAGAAAATGGAAGGAAGAAGGAGGAGGAGAAGAGAGAGAGATCAGGATCTGATTCCAAGAAATGCAACCTAGAGAAAAAGAAGACAACACGTACATTCTATGAGCTCTCGAAAGTTCTCATCATCGAACTCATCTGGGGTTTGCCTTTTGAATACTGTAGAAAACCAACGATCATCGATGATCATCAGTCTCGAGACAACCAGATAAAAGTTCTTCTTCATACCTTTTTCTCTTGGTTTCGCCGGTGTCAACTTTTTCAGCGCATTCGAAATCTGTGCACCTTCTGCGACTGAACAACGTCGAGACAATCTTGGACGGGAGCTACTAGTGCCAGCCACCGACGAAGCGGTTGCAGTGCTCTGAGCAATCTGAACACTCTGAGTCACTGCCGTGGCCAACGTCCCATCACCAATGACCATCTCTGGCTGCCCATGACTCCGATCAGATTGAACAGGCAACGCGAGCACAGATGGGACGAGACTGGCTTGGAGTAAGCTGCTAGTGAGGACAATAAGGATCCCCGGTGCGAGCATGTTGAATTTGACCATGACGCTTGAGTGTTGAGTTTGAGCGTAACAAGACGAGATGAGAGGGGGCGAGATAGACGGATGTTGTAAAGCGTCAAACATGAAGAGACCAGCTCTTGAAATCTTGAGACTTGGGTGAGGGGGAGAAAACAATGAAAAAGACTCGATACGCAACGGGGAGTATAGCCTATGCGTTCTTAATCTGAGTCTCGTTGTAATCTCGTTCCGTTGGGGTATGCAGTGATGCGCCACGTACTATAAGAATTGGTGTGACAACAAGCGGGAATGACCGCGAACAGCCATGAGCAGTGTCATTTGGACAGTCCTGGAAAGTCCTGAACAGCCTCAGAGTACACACCCAGACCTTCAGATGTGCGGTGTTTGAGGCGGCAAAATGAAGCGCTGGACGGACTTAAAATTTATCCTGAGGTTCAATAATTTCAAACGTTGTTTCAAATGTCGTAGATAAGCTCAGCTTAATTTCCTTTTGCACCTTCGCTCATCGTCCGCCTGTTTGAAGCCTTGCACATAATTTTTTAAGCTCAAAAGCCTCAAATCGTTTCAAATTGTTCAAAATTCGGCGCCCTACGGTTGAACTTGGACCGGGAGTCGCGTTTGCTGACTGGTCAAGTCACATGCAAAGGACGTGTCGTGTTTGTTGATTGCTATTTGGACAACTTCAACTTTCTTTTACTCCATCAAATTGGACCCCACGACGAAGTTTACACTGAGCTCGACTTCTTCAGATCAGAACCTTGCACACTCTGGTTCCAATCGCTCACATCCTCAAACCGTATCCCTTACTAGTGGTTGATACCAGCACCTGCCACTCTCAAGTTTATCTGCAACTCGGATATCTCCAAAGAACCAACCAAGACGAAGGGATCCAACATCTCTGTTTGCGTCGCGGTGCTTTATCATTAAGGCCTTTCGCTCTCGATCAATACTCAATCAAGGCTGCTTCAAACTGTCTCTGAAAAAGACACCTCGACATTACTCATTTGCTTGCGTCGCTCTTCAATCGCCACTTGTGGTTAAGGTTCTCCAACGTCGTCGAGGTTCTGCACCATCGTCAAGATTCTGCACCGTTGTCAAGGCTCTGCAACGTCGTCAAAATTCTGCATCATCGTCGATGTTATCAACGCTCATCTATCCAGTGATCAACTCACTTGCTCAAGAGGTTCAATACCATTGTCAATGCTCTCTCCTCAAGACTAACTCACTTGCACAAGAACTTCAATACCCTCATCGGTACCCTTGTCAATGCTCTTGTCAATGCTCTTGTCACCGCGACTCTGCCCTTCGACGGCTCAAATTTCTTCAACTTTGTATGCATCAAGGTTTTTGTTAGGACTCTTCAAAGAGTCTGTGAAGACTGAAGGATCAATGGTGTTTGTGTACAGTTCAGTCATGGTTCTGGTATCTTATTCATCATTTGTACACATCTTTGTTGTAATATTCATTCGGTTTATCGCTCGAAAAATGATGGTCTACTGAGGATTGGGAAAACTGGGTCACAGTCGGGATCCACCGGAAAAATCAGGCCGATGAGGCTATACTCACTTCATCCACCGGTTCAAGTTTGATTGGACCTCAGGACAACCTCAGCTTCAAATATCCAGTGGATTAAATTACCACTTTTGTGCATAGGTTCAAATTATTCAAGCGGGTTTCAAACTCATGTGGTTATCCATTGGTTAATAGATTTGCTTGCCTGTGTAGATGAACCGTGATTGAGGCATTTCGGATGGTGGAAATGAGCTAATGAGATACGTGTTCCACCACCGTGTTGTCTCGTGTCGTCCGACGCAAAGTCCTGATCAGCGATTCCTAGTTCTAAGCATTAGCCCATAATGATCCTCCTCGATGACGAGGATATACCTTTGGAGGAGGTTAGATAGCTAATCGGTGGAAGTTCAAGAAGTGATATCAATCACGTAATACGAGCATTGAATGCAAGGCAAGTCGACCAGTCCCCGGATCTGTCCCGATTTCTTCATCTCAGTTTCCTCAGCCTTGACTGTCTCGGTTAGGTAACACACCGACACTCGATTCGAAGGATGCAATTTCGTGTCATCAAGTCGTTGCAGTCAATTGTGGTCAAAGTTATGGTCATTACAAAGGGCAATCCTGGCCTCCCTGAGATCTGTCGTCTATTTCAATTTTCTTCTCCCTCCGACCCTTTCACTACTTCTTTCTCAACTTTCTTTTCTGACTTGATTTTTAACAGAGAGCTCTGGTAATCTTCGTACATATCTGTACCATAAGTTTTGTAGTCATACTTGGCTGCGTCTGCATCTGTCTCCGGGGAGAAAAAGTTCACCGGTGTCAGAAAGAGGAACAAATTTGACAATGCGTATGTGAAACGTACATGCTGAACCAAACAGCAGTCGATCAAGCCACCATACAATCCCTTTCTTTGCTTGCTCATCGTCAGGGTTTTCTTTGTATTGCTCCACTCGGGTGGCCACTCGGTCGTTTGTCCTCTGCGGGTAGTACTTCTTGGCGCTTTCAACCACTATCTCTGCCATTAATCGAAAACTTTCGGGATCCATTGACATCAAAGAGGGGAAAATGGTTTTTGTGCCACTTTGTTTGCTTTGGGCTTGTTGCCCGGCTATGACAGGATTTTTCAGCACCATCACTGGGTCTACCACTCAGACAGGAGAGTCGAAGAAGAAATCTCACCGAGGCAGATTCTTTCAATAAGCTTTTCAGCTTCGACGCTATACTTCAACACATTGCTAAATCCAAGCCCCGAATCCATTCTCTTCTGAACATCATGAACTACATGATTCGTACCGTTAGCCCTTTCGAAATGTAATGAACTTTTAACTCTAATACCCACCTTTCGCATGAAGCGGACAATGATACATTTGACAAGAAGGTTGTCGTTGTGTAATACTGCCAGCGGAAGATACGAATTCTATCTCCTTCCTGTTCTGTTCAAGAGCAGCAGAAGCTGGCGCAGCGAGGACAGATGAGATCGGTCCCATCTGGAGCAAGCCGAGACTGAGGATGACCATCTTAGCACAAGGAATTCTGACCATCGTGAAGAATGTGTGGCTTGGTTGTATGAGGTGTTGGATGTGGTCAACGTTAATGGCAGGCGTGAATGTGCGGAGACTAGCTCTAGAGGGAAAATTTGAGATTGCTTTCTTCAGGATATCTGTATACTGATAAGAAAAACCCGACCATAACAGACTGCAACCTACCAGAACAAGTGAAACAGCCTCAAATTGAATATTACGCGTTGACCCTTGTCAACCCTCAGGCCTCAGGCCTCATGGCACAATCCCAGTGTGTGACCACAACCTGATAAGGATTGTTCTGGCAACAAGCGGCGGGAGCCCTCGGAAGCCTTGAGATGCTCTTGAGATGCGATGGACCGTTTTGAAACAGCCTCAGAATTCATGTATTCGGATTGGAAATCTTCCGGATGAATCCTGATGAATCTCAGACGAACCTGACGAACCCTGAGGCCTTGAAGCCTGAGGTAGACTCGAACCAGTCACTCTGGGAGAGAAGTGATTCCTGACACGTCTGAACGCTCGACTCAGACTGTCGCGCACGAAGTTACTGGCTCGAGTCTAGGCCTGAGGCCTGATCCAAGCCCTTGAAAGCTCCTTGACCGCAATCGACTAAGGCTGAGGCGCGTTCCAAGGCGTTCCACCGTCATGTCCGATGCAGAGCCCTGATCCCTATTTTCATGTACAAACCCATGATGATCCTCATTGATGACGATATTATGCATTCCCTAAGGTTCATTGCCTTCGTCAACCAAATTTTTGGACAAGGTTAGATAGCCAAATGTCTTGATTCCGTCGACGAGAGAGATGTGCATCAATCTCGGAACGCGGGGTCAGCCTAAAAAAGCGCATCTGAGAACTGTTGCAAGACACGGTACATCCGCATCGGCCTACATACGTCGAAATTCCCTCAACCAACAGAGACGAGCTAGTTCGAATGCAGGTGCTTCACGCCATAAGCCTTAGTCGTTCGTTTCCTTCGGCATTCACCTATGCAAATTCCGTTAGTACCCAGTGTTGACCGTGAAATTCTGATTTTATGCACCGTCACGTACGCGTGTTCCTTTTAGCGAAGCCTCAAGGCCTCAATGGTAACAAGTTTGACTAAGACATAAAACACTGCACCACAGAAGGACCCGCGCGGTGCAGTATGAGTTTTCGACAGTCAGAACCGCCTAAGTAGCAGATGGAACACATGAGCGATCTTGAAACAAATGAGCATGCAGCTCGAACGATAGACTTACGTTGTCAGTAGTAGTGAGCTCGCATTCAACGAAATATCGACTCAGAGAAGTGGGACCAGTCCTCATTCAAGAAAGGATGGACAAGACGGCAGCCGTGCTTACTAGTAGCCCTAGTGGCAACGATCTTTGAAGCATACCGAGGGAAAACTGGAGAAATGGACGTACGCGTACGATTTTGGCAGAATGTTATTGGTTTGCTTAAGCTATTCCCGAGCTATCGCGAGTTGATGAACATTGTAGGGGAGGATGGCCATTGGGCACAACCTATTAGTAGTACAGACACTGGGAATCGTGATTAGATTAGACCAGGATATCTTCTACAGGGACAATAACACACCTTATCCGGAGACTGAAAGCCGTTTACTGGATTTCCTCAAACACAGACTACCGAGTCGTCGTCGCTCTCGACCCTCGTGTATATCCGAAGAGTCCCGATCGAAAACTCATGTACAAGCGCGTAGTACGTACTAGTTATCCTCTTCAAGGAAAGTCTGTATATCTGACCTTCTTGACGAATCGATGCAGCCGAGGATCGTGATCCGATAGACTAGGGAGAGAGAGAAAATCATTGAACCTCAGCCCATCTCGCTGTCGCAAGCGGCATACCTTTTATTTCCTAAACCAACGAAACTATCGTATGTAGTTCAAGTTCGAGTCCGACACCTCTCATATGTCTAAGAGCCCTCGTCGGAGCACATACCACGATGGAGGAAAGACATTCAGGATACACATGCATTTGGGTGGAACGTCTATTCTCTATTCAAGCGAGTTTACTGACAACATCGAGAAGGGAGAAGGAGCATTAGGCATGACCTGTTGTGGCTAGAATCGCGATTAGAAGAGTGACTTCCCTGAAAAGTAACCAAAAGAGACACTGACGCACCTCGTCGGAAGTCCAAAGTCGTCCATTAGCTTTCCTCTAACATAGCCCACCAAACTTCAAGAGTCTCTATGCAGTCTCCCTGCTCTCCGGTCCGCTGGTTCACCCATCTTTCCGAGGGCGCTAATGGAATTGTCGATACCTCAGATTGAGAGGAATGCGCGACAATTGGGCACACGTTGATCGTACGAGTGGTACAAAGGATGTATTGCTCTGTGTTCTCCTAGTCCTACCTGGAAAGATGGCGCGACGGATAGGGAAAGTTGAGAGATGTCGGCTCTTCATAATCAAACCTAGGTCCCAGTGTCCAGCCGTGTCCTTGCATGAAAGTGGATACTAGAATGAAGAGGTATCGACTTAGGCTGAGCATATTGCTGAGCTTGTGTTGCGACCAGAACAACGTAGAGGCTGGATCGGGATAGCGAGTGGCTTCAAATTGCGGCAGATACTGCGGGACCTCGATGTAGTTAAGAAGGTGAAAATTTGTTTTGGTGGTCGTGAGCACATCAGCTCCTCAGTGCGTGGAATGAAATCGAATGATCACTGGATATGAGAATGTAAGGGGGTTTTCATCATCGGATGAACCTGCTCACCAACACGAAGTCTCCATAACCGACCTATTTCTTTATACCATGTACACACCCACGTCGTCTCTAAGGAGTAGCCCGTGCAAGATGGAATGCCCTAACATCAACCATGAAGGATATGCGAGCCTATTTCAGAGGGTTACGAGTACGACGACGCGCAAGGAAGGGAAGACTTGCCATTTCACTCAGATAGCAGCGGATAATTCTGCAGGGTGGATGATGAACATGTCTGTGGCGTCATGTCCTTAAGAGGTTAGGCCTGTTAGGCCTTTAGGATTCAGGCAGTGGACCAGAGAGTGGAGCAAGAGCTATAGCATGAACAGTAACTTCTTCAACCGGCCGGCCTGCCTCAAACGGCAAGCGCCAGGAGGCGCCAGGCCGCCGCTCAAGCGCTCAAGCTCACGCCAACACTGCTACAAATCCATGAATTCATCTATAGTGTCAATTCATCGCTCATACAAAGTCTGATCGATATTTCCCCCGGGCCCTTTCCCTTTCGCAAGTGTCTTTGCTTGCTTCCTCAAATCCTCGATCTCTCTTTCTATTTCTTTTCTCTTCTTGTCGGTCCACTTCTTTATCACCTTGAAATCCTGATCCAAATTGAAATGCGATGTACGCGGATATCTGTATTTGAACTTGGCGGCATCTACATCTGTTTTGGAAAAAGTTCACTGGTGCGTCAGAAACAGAAACAAGAAAGATTAAGTACATACTATAACTTACGCTCCAAATTAAATAGCACGAAATCAAGCCACCATGCAATCGGAACCTTTACGCTCTGATCACTAGTAGCAGGGTTCTTCTCGTATATTGCAATCCGATTCAACGCTGCCTTTTTAACCTCCACCGGTACATCTTCATCTTCTACGACTGCCTTGACTATGTTACCCATCCGCAGATATCCATCTTGATCCATCGACACCAGCTGATTCCAGAAAGACTCCCCTGGATTTTTGTAACCCTCTGTGCAGGATTTTCGCTTCGTCATTGGTCTACTACTTAAATAGAGTTGAAGAAACATACCCTCGCAGATCTTATCATAGATCACTCTCGTCTTGGGGTCTAAGTTGAGGGTCTCCTGTTCATCTATGTGAAGCAGTTGGTGAGCCTTTCAATACACAAATCAAGAACCGATTCTTTCTCTTACTTGCTGGATCTTGTAGCGATTGAGAAGACTCACCCGGTGGTATGGTAAGCGATCCAGTGTTGTGTTGAGGCAACTCGTGCCCCCGTGGATTTGACTCCGACTGGTTTATCGAACTATCTACTATCGGCGCAGCGAAAACAGACGTGATCAGTCCCATCTGGAGCAAGCTGAGACTGAGGATGACCGTCTGGGCACACAGTATTTTGACCATTGCCAAGAGTGATGTATGGCTTGACGGTTGTATGAGATACGTTGGACGGTTGGAGGCGTTGGGAGTCGTGGATGTAAAGAGACCAGCTCTAGAGAAAGATACACCACGGTCCGTCCTTTTATGTGATTTCTTCAGCGTACGTAGTATCGGTATACTGATAAGCGACGACCGACCGTAACAGATCGTAACAAGGGGAACAGCCTCAAGCCAGATTTGTTAGTCAGCCCTCATGGGCACAATCCTCCCAATGGCGAGTACTCAGTAAACACATATGTATAACCTCATGGAACACCCTCACATTCCCTCACGCACTCTTTCGGAGTCTTGGCGTTCATCTCACAGCCTCTCGGAGCCTCCCTGACTCGGATCGTTCCAGCCTTCCAGGTGGGTTGGGGCGATTCCAAACAAGATCTTCTCTATTTCCCGAGTCCCCTGGCCCTTCGATATGGGTCGTATGCCAACGTTGATGGATGTGCTCAGAGACCCAATGTAAGGAGACTAGCTCACGAGAAAGGATGAACACCGCGATCTGCCCATTATTCTATGTTTTTTTTTTCCAACTCAATGTATATCTATGTATTGACAACTTGTGAAATGGCAGCCTCAGAAAGCCCTGTAGGTCTAATCAGGTCTAATCAGGTCTAATCAGGTCTGCTCGAACCATATGCTACAACCCCTCCTGATTAGGACCTATCCCAAAGGGGCTTTCGCCCTCTTTTGCCTTTCGGGCCACCAACGTGTAACTCCCTCAACCCACAGTCAACCCTTGACGCGGACGTCTTGAGAAGTTCTCAGTTGGCCTTCATGCATCATGTTCAACTCACAGCCTTCTGACTCGGATCTTTCCAGAATGATTGAGGGGATCGTGTCCGTACGACTTGCCAGCAGCGCGACAATTCACTCTCAAACACAGCCCTCTTTGCCTTCCTGCGTAAGTCTGCAGATTGTGCTCGATCCATCTCACATTGAACCATATGATACAGTAACCCTTCCAGATCAGGACCGATAGCATCCCAAAGTTGAAAGGAGCTTTCGCCTGAGGCGGGCCAGCATGTAACCTCATGTAAGTTGTAACCTCATGTAACTCCCTCAACCCCTCAACCAGCCTCAACCCTTGACAACCCTTGATGCAGACGTCTTCAGGCTTGACAGGGCTTGACCTGTCGTTGGGCTGAGGAGTGTTCCGAGCGCTTTCCGTAGGACTTGCAAGCCAACATTCAACTTTCTAATCAATAATCTTCTACTGTCCTTCGCCTTCCTGCCAGCCCATTGCGTTCTATCCAATCAACTTACCGCCGTCCTAACCCAGTCTACCCCTTGGTGCGCAATTTCGTAGCGCAGGACAACTAGAATACACCGAAATACCCAATTCGAGAAGAGGTTTGTTCATCCTATGATTCCTATCCATGCATCAATGCAATATTCCCTATCATTCCATGGTGAAACAGTAGAAAATATCTCATTGTAGGCGTTAGGAACTTCAAGTCCGAATTGGCTGTCATCAGTGGGCGATCTCTACCATGTCTGGCACTGGAGGCTGTTCATGCGCGACTCCTGGCATATGGCCCCATCCTCACAAGGTGCAACGGCATATTGCGAAAGCTAGAAACTTACTCCTGCTTCCCGCGAGAGGGATTTCGTGTGGCGAAGGCCCCGGAAGGGAAATTCTGATCCGAGCTAAGGACAGGTGGTGAATCTGCAGTCGTTATGTACGTGTTGTAAGTACAATGTCATTCTCCGAGTGCGACCTATCTTCAACGTTCAACATACACAGTAAACTGAATTGTTCTAGGAAAGTTCGAAGTTCATATTGCATGATGGAGGTCAGGTTTTGCTTGTCCGCACGTCCTGGGATCACCGACAACTAGCCTCTAGGAGCCTTTGGAGTCTTGCATCAGTACGTACATGCGCCATTGCAGGTCTGTTGCCATTTCTCCAAGAGGGGATGAAACTCCGTAAAGGTTGTGAAGCTGGGAAACCCTCCCCGAGTCGAACTCTATGCCCCAAAAGGCCTCAGGCTGCAACAGGCTGCATCGCTTGAGATTATCCATCGCTTCCATCTCTAGCGTCTCGATGCGTTCTAGTGCCTTCATCACCATTCCTCGCCCGGTTTATCCGAGTACAATTGATTGCTCGTCAGATGCTCGTGTCGGAGGCATGATCAAGAAGAAAAGATGGTGGAGGATGGTGGAGGATGGCGGTAGTATGTATGGTTAATTGATCAGGATTCCGGTGAGCAATACCGCTTTTTAGGCTTCCTACATAATTCATTCGAGTCGTTACAAAGGTGATCATGTAAATTAATCATTAGTCTCTTTCCTTCCTATTTCCTTTCTCTGGTAGAGTCTCCACCCTCAAGCCGCTGCTTTGCCCGAGAGAGGGCGAGCCAATCAGTATACATGTCATCATTTTCCCGTTTATAACTGTAGTCTGGAGTACGAGACGTGCCTAGTATTCAGACGAGAATTCACTAAGGGATCAAAACGATTCATAACATTCGTGAACAACGTACAAAGACCCTTGAGCTCTGTCTGATCGAACCACCATGCGACACCTTCCTTCGCCATTTTACCACCAGTGTCCCGCTCGTACTTTGAAATACGCATCAACGCTTTTTCGGTGACATCCCGTGGTAAGTTCAGGCTGCGTGTGTTTTTCTGAATCACACCAATCATTTCCTTATACTGTTCAGCCGTTGCGTCCGACAGAAGCATATTGAAATCATAACACTCTTCCTCTATGAGAGATATCAGGTCTATCGCTCCAGAACAGAGTTAGGAAAACGTACCGCGGATTGTCTGGGCGAGTGAAGTCACGGTCTCCGAGCTTACTGTGAAATCAAATTGTCAGCCTCTCAAAACACAATGCACATCCAATCCTTTCTAATACCTTTCAGAACTGGACAACGACGTGGTCGATCAGCAGATTGTTGCATCACGCTCGAAGGGAGGAGACCCATCGCGTTCGAATTTCCTCCAGGTTGAACAGGCACAACGGCGGGAGTTGGCGCAGCGAGGACAGACGTGATTAGTCCCATCTGGAGCAAGCTGAGACTGAGGATGACCATCCTGGCAGCAGGTATTTTGACCATTGTGAGGGATAATGATATGTATGGGCCCGAGAGATTATACGTAGATTGGATGCGTTAGAGGCGTTGATGTAATGAGACCAGCTCTGGAGAGAAAAGACGCGGCTCGTCCATCCTTTTATGTATTTTCTTCAGTGTATCTGCAGAAATTTTCGACCTTCGGATCGGGACCTCAATTGAATAGCATGTAAGTTGTAACTCCCTCACTTAGCCTTGGTTTTATCACTAGCCTTAGCTTCATCAGCCCTTCATCTCACAGCCCCCAACCTCCGAGTCGGACTTTTCTATAGATGAGTCGCTCTTAGCGCGATTTCCTACGATTTCTCTGCAGACTGCCACCCTTCGCTGCCCTTAGCGCGGCCTGCTACTAAGTGCTTCAACTGGTCGAAGGTTGCGTCGAATCCGAATCCCTGTTCCACATCTACAACAAACTTACACTCAATCGTCCCATAGTCACTGGAGAAAGCGCAGAAGAGATCCATTGCCAAGAAATGGCCCAGCGCAATTCGAGCAATTCGAGCCTACGTCCATCAATATTTCAATACTCAGTGTCAGTGCATCCGAAAGCACAGGTTTGCCCTTCATTCAGCAAGAAAACATCTCCTTTGAGCCTGGACAGCTGGAACTTTCGTCCGAAGAGCCTCATCTCTGCATAGTGGCATGGGCGGCCGGGGCTCCAAGCTCCAAGGCTCCAAGCTCAAGACTCATTCTCACAGGGTGCAGGAACCCCATGAGAAGTTGAGAACGCTAGGCTGGCACAGGCTGGCACGAGCACACCGGGCGCAAGAGGGATTTCGTGTCATGAAGGATTCCAGTGGATTCCGATCACGAGCTGTATAACTCGGTATGAATCTCCAGTTCGAGCTGTATGTGTCTTATAGACATCATGACAAGTACCTCAGGCTCCATGAGTAGCGTCACTATGGACTAGAATCCTGACCAGTGTGATTACTTACATGAACTTGATCCAGTCTTGATATAAGCGATATGATATCGAACACACTGAGGATATCAATCAACAGCCTTGAGGATCAAAGACGGAGAATCTTCGACTGGTTGATGATGTTGCCAAGAGGTAACCTGTTTTGAGAGACAAGGTTGATCATAGAGTTACTTGAAGTCGCCGGAGGTGGTCGTGTGAGCGGTCGTGTGAGTGAATAAACAAGTCTTTCCGTGTTTATTTTGCTAGAGGTGTATGTAAAAGCCTGAAATGCGAGCAAAGAGACAGTATTAGAAACAAAGATCTACACGGTTTGAGTATTGAGTACAAGGGAACTTCTTCATCATCCGACTCCTGGGTTCCAAGATATCGTACTCTCAAACTCGTTTCTCATTCACCAACGTCAACTGAGTCTGAGTAGTCATCACACTCGAATGACTGGACACAACAGACTGGCTCCTTACCAACAACCCAATCTTCTCCTCATTTTCTTCTTTTTCCGGACTCACACCTGACCCAGATTGTTTCCTAGCAGCCAAGGTGACCGTACGACGCAAATTGTGCACGACTCCTTGCATCTTCGGAAGTGTAGACCTCCGTGCGGCTTCAACAAAGCGTGCTCGAGGTGAAAGAGATGACGGAGAAGGGTAAGAGGAATCCGAGTTGGATGATGTAGGTGTTGAAGGGGATGTTGGGGAGGAGGAGGAACGTGCGGAGGTGATAGCATGT
The DNA here is from genome assembly GCA_027919835.1 of Lentinula raphanica. Taxonomy (NCBI): domain Eukaryota; kingdom Fungi; phylum Basidiomycota; class Agaricomycetes; order Agaricales; family Omphalotaceae; genus Lentinula; species Lentinula raphanica. The sequence goes on from JANVFP010000022.1 coordinate 678,581, forward strand.
GGAGGTAGGATATCATGAAAGGAAAGCTTGCTCGTGGATACTTCAAGACGTTCACGGGCCTTTCCTGTTTCATCGTACCTCCAAGCTTCTACTCGGCTTGGGTCCGACAACGGGGTCAACTTGCCGTAGGTTTCCCCCGAGGCAGATTGGTACAATGCTCCATTTGAGTCTCGGAACGTGTATCGCTGGGTATCAGCGTCGTATGCTACCCTTTGAAACCCTTCTGGAAGACGAGAGGCGTCCTGTGTTCATAAAGGTGAGAATCAGTCATGTTTGGAAAAGAGTTTTGTTTCAGAAGACAAACGGAAGATTCTTGGAATGTTCAGAACGTTTAACAGTCACAAGGACACTCATACATGGCCGACGAATAAGACAATCCTCACCTCTTCGTATTGCGTGAATCGACTCATGCTCGTACTCATATTCAGATCAGAACCAGAAAGAACAAAACAGCTTTGAAGTGAGTGCTCGATCAACGTTGCACTCAGATAGCAGGTTGAAACAATAAGGGGGGATGAGGAGGGCGAAGAGGGGAAGCACTGAACGATACGCAGGAGATACTAGAAGGGGGAAGTGCTATTATGTATCAGATAGATGAAGGAGTTGGTGCGGGGTTGGTGGTGGTGTAAAGAAGAGTAGCTGCCGCCTCCTATATATGATTATCTATGTGCTTACAAGGTACTGCGCATGATGGTTGCAACGCGACATCTCATCCTCATTTCATCAATGCACTGAATCGTCCCAGCACTCAGTGCATGATAAGTAGTCTTTCAACAGCCTTCCAATGCTTCTCAATGAAACACGGCCAACAGATACCATCATCCCAAGAATAACCAGTCAATAATTCGGCAAGACTGCATAGTATGTACGGTGTTTTTGGAGAAGAGTATTGGGTGGAAAGCAGGTAGAGGGCTGAAATATCCGACCGCATCATGCCATTCGTTCTCTCAGTAGTGCCGGTATTAAATAAGTATCCTTAGCTAGACACTGTACACGCGATGCGAGGATCCTCAAGGCCGGTATGATATCAGAGCCAAGCGATTAGGAGAATATTCATGAAACAGGGCACTAGCAAAGCAACGAACAAACAACAACGCGGACCATCTATCTTCGCCTTACGTATTTCTCCTAGAGATACTCGATAGCCGGACAACAAGGGGGAGAAGTGAGCCGTTCTCGCTCGAGGCGTAGAATTGCACACAATCAAGAAACACTTTGAACCTAGACGACAACAGGGATGGATACACTGAATGAGACGAAACCAAGCCAACAGGTTAGGACATACCAATGATCGAAGTTCTTCTCAAACTTGAGCTGATACTCCCATCGCCTCCGTTGACCTTCAGCGGTCTCCGTCTCGGATATAGCCTGATTGGCGGATTTGGTGTACGGCGCAGCGTACAATGCGAACGTTGCACAGGTGACGATCAGTTTGTTGTAAGCCTAGGGAAACAGTTGATTCGTCTTTGTAGATCGAGAGAGAGTCAGAAAGCATGGGATAAGATCACCTTGAGAAGCTTTGCACTGGTCAACATACACTCCTTCAAACACGTATCCAAGAAATCCAGATGATCTCTCAGTAAATCATCTACCGTCCTCACCTTATCCAACTTGACCTCCAACGCCCTCCAATTCGGTTCGAGAACCTCAAAGGTGGCGAAAGAAAGAATCTGTTGGATGAACGAAAGCATTCGGGCACGGAGAAGGAAGACTCGAAGACGCCATTTCTCAAATTCGGGTTCGGATGACGAAGATGGTTCAACGGTTGGTGATGGATAGGAAGAGGGCGAGGGCGATAATCTGGAAGAGGGACGGGACGTCGTTTTAGGTGTCGAAGAGATATGGTGGCCGCCCACGCGTTGTCGCCATGGTGTGGTCTTTTGTTCGATCCACATTGCACCGAGGGATTGCTCGACGTGTTTGAGGTGGAGTAGGAAACGAAAGATGAGTTGGTATCTGAGGATGGTCTTTCGTGAAATGACAAGTGAAAGAGGGAATTTAACGTGATAGTCGAGTGCTAAGGTGTCGGACGCTAACATAGGTTGGAAATTGAATAAGATCAATGGGTGAGAGAACGACGATACGCAGTTAGCTCTCTCACCTAGTAATGGTTTCTTATCATCCTTCTGTTCCTTCTTTTCCTCATTCACGTTCCCATTTCCGACTTCACCTTCTCCTACCCTCTCACTTCCCAAACCCCCGGTACTGATAATCTTCATCAACCAATCGTACAACCCACTTCCAGCCATGACGACTTTGACATCCTCCCGGAACATTGTGTCCTCCCTTTCCTCCGTGTTCAGTGTCAACTCTAACAAAGATTGGAGTTTGACCAATGAAGCGGACCGAGTGGACTTTCGGAGCTCGTTCGCGGATAAATCGAGGAAGTGAGTGAGGAAGAAGGATTGAGAGAGGAAGAAGTAACGTTTGAGAGAACGAAGACGAGGAATGAGGTCTTGATCTTTGAGCAGGAGCTGGAGGAGGGTCTGGTTCGCGTGGGTATAAGCTTCTTCCAAGAATGTGTAGAACCTGATACGAGGCACGAGATATGAGACCATTAGAACAGGTTACAACACAACTCGGACACAAACGAAAGAGACTCACCTTTCGTCGTTCATGGAAAGCTTTTCGTCTTCCTCTGAAAGATTCTGCGATCGACGGATCTCGATTCCGCATTCTCGTATCACATTCAAGTATTTTCCCGCAAGCAGGATCTTGTGTTTCCACCCTTCTAACAACAATGGAATACAAGCCCCTCCAGGTAGGCGCCCCCCTGCAGAACGTGGTAATGGTATCCCTGCTTTGTGTCCTTTTGATCCAGACAATGTAGAACCGTCACGGAGCTGAGTCGTGGTCAGGGCATACATTTTAACAAGTGTGGATTTGCGTACCGTATACCTCCGTTCCCAGTACTCATCAGTATAATCCATCTCCAGTATACCTCGATTTATGAATTTACTCTCTTTGACCATCAGCTCCTCGTACGGATCCACGAGTCTTCCCGTCATCACCCACTCCTTCACCATGTTCACGTATGGTGTTCCAGCCTCCCGTAGGAGTGTAGCGTACACCATGTTCGCGGTCGGATCACCCGACATACTCTGCATCCTCTCATATATGATCGACAACACTTCACCACCTTTGACTGCGATTCCAGCGCTTGAAGACCCAAGTCCGTTTTCGGACAACACAGATTTGAGTTTGGCAGTTCCTATACCGAGAGCCTCGTTCCGAGCTTCTTCCTCTGCGTCTGACGTGCTTGGGCTATTGGAAGATGATGATGAAAGGTCTCCAGATGGATCATCTGCAGTGCCGAGTTCGAGGGTAAGTTGATATATCAGGGAAAGTGTGTGGACTGTGGGGTGAACGTAGAACCAAAGCTTTTGTAAGGAAAACTGTGGAGAGGTGTTGAAGGAGTGTTCGAGTTGGGAAAGTAGGGTTTGGTAGTCCTACAGAAAGATGAGGAAATGTGGATTTGGATTGAATGATACACCGCACTTTGAGCATATCTCGAATGGCGGCACAGAGCGCATGGTTAACCAGACCATAGTCCAGATGACTACGATGTTCAATGAAGGCTGATATCCCGGTGTAGTATGTGCCGAGAGGCAGTAGTCGTTCAACGAGATTCCGAATTGAAGGATCTAAGAAGATAATTGTTGCGGGATGGAAAAGAAAGGGAAATCACAACATACCCAATGAGGATTCTACCACAAAACGCACGCCTTGGATAGGATCATCTTCGTCCGGGGAATAATCTTGGTGGAACCTAATGTATTCGCCCTCGATGCCCTGCCACGAATATTTCAGAGATCGACATAGATACAATCAACAATGTAACCAACCATGAGCACATATAAAAGATCTTCCAGTATCATTGCCTCCTGGATATCAAGTGGGACATGATCCAGACTTTCCTGTTTCGCCTTTCCCTTGGTGTTCCCTATGGCATTGCCTCCCAAGCTGACGCGAGAATTGAGAGGAGCCTTGACGAACGATGTTTCGGCAATGAATGATGGTTCGTCCCAGTCTCTGCCTATAACGACCCTTAGACACAAGTGGAAGAAAGCGAAGGGGTAAAATAACCAGAATGCCGCGATGAATGTACGCGTCCGTTACTAAGCTCTTCATTGATACCATCTTGTTGTAGTCGATGTCTGCGCACCGAGGCAATAGTTCCCGTTATCTGCAGGCAGTATCTTAAGACGAATCGTAGCGTTCGTTCTCATTCTAAAGCGCACTTTGGAATACTCTTTCTGAGAGAGTGTGATGTTTTTCTTGCGTCCGGTCTGGGTTCGAGGAGTGTATGGATCCATAGCGGGTTTTATGAAGAGGTGCGGGTGAGTGAGATGCAATTATGTTTTGTCGAGTATTGATCGCAAGTTAGATTCAAAGTCAAGTTGAATTGGTTGAACCGGGAACAAAGTGCAGAATCAAAGATGATGAGCCATACTACTACTAGCTACTACTAGTAACGTGGTCTGTCACACCACATGCGCTGAGTCACGCTCAATCTCATGAAACTGAATTTTTCAATTCTTGAAAAAGTTCCAGCAGGTGAGGCGTGCCCTGGTGTGCCTTTGGATAACTTTCTATGACTTCGACAGCAGCTTGCGCGACATGTGGTTCCAGCACATCCGAACCACGGTTTAATGCAGGATTGAGCGAAGTCATCGAGGAACTGCGCCTGAATGGCTCTATCGCTCCAGACGAAGTGCAAAGAACCCTTTCGCTCCTCGAGAGAGAGTATCAGGACTATTCGCTTCGAATATCACGACTACAAGGCCAAATTCGAATTCTTACGCTTCATCAACGACGGGTGAAGGAATACCAGTCGAACCTGCAAACTTTCCAATCACCCATCCGAAAACTTCCCAACGAAATCCTTCGCTGGATTTTCAATTACGCGTCTTCGAGCAATATCTTCCTAGATGACAACTGCGATATCAGACGCAGTACGGTTTTCAAAGAATATACACCAGGAGTCATACCCGCCTTAGCCCTGAGCAGCGTGTGTTCACAATGGCGCAACCTTGCTTCCTCATATCCTGAAATATGGTCTCGGATTACTCTAATTTTGAAGCTGAAGGTACCACCCAGTGGAACAGCTTCAAAAGGATTCATGGATACTGTCAGAGTTTTCCTCGAAAGATCTGGTAGTTTCCCACTTTCATTGAGGATCGAATCACTGCAACTACCAGGGGCAGAGACAAATGCTTTTCACCCTGTTCTGTCACTTGTAGGAAAGCATACGCAGCGATGGAGTGCGTTCGAATTCTTCAGCCAAAGAGCGATCTCACACGAAATGTTCGGTATATCCACTAATGTGGTTACATTCCCTATACTCGAGAACCTGAAGATCATCCGTTCTTCTGATGTGGAGTTCTTTCGACATGCTCCAAGACTATCCTCCCTTTCAACAAACACGGCGTTGTCCGTCGTACTGAACCCGGCTTACTCCTGGCAGCAAATCACATCCCTCGAACTTCGAATTGCTCGTCATCTTAGCGAGCTTGTCAGAATCTCGTCCAGACTCGTTTCCATTCGTATCCAACTGCCAGGTAGTCCGCTGCTGCCACTCGAGTCCGAATTGTTGAACATGGAAAATCTCAAATGGCTGATGATTACCTTCGATGTCACGAATTATACTACAACCGGCTCGGGTACAGATAATCTGGAAATTCTCTTATCCTCGCTACTTTGCCCAGCGCTGACTTCTTTGTGTATCACAAAGAATTCTTCCGCTGCTGAAATTCGGTGGCCTCGTAACGCCTTGGCATCGTTTCTCGCTCGATCCGCATGTATCATCACCAAACTCCTCATCGAGGACATGAATTTAACGGACGATGATCTGATTTCACTTTGCAAGTCTACTCCTGCTTTAACATCTCTTTCGGTTCGAGATTCCCTACGCACCCACTCCTCCATTGCCATAACCTCGACCTTCATCAAGAGTCTCCATAGCTTCGCCTCGAGCGCACTTCGGCCTTCTTTTCAACCGCTTCTACCCAAGCTCCAGCAGCTTTCCTTGACGTACGCAGGGAATTCTTTTGACGATGCTGCGTTCGTTGACATGGTTGAATCACGATGTCTACCAAAAGCTGATGCCCTGAGGATGGGTATAACTCCTTTGAGATCAGTCGTGCTGAAATATTGGCATCGTACGCTGTCTTCGTTGGGCGAAGTGAAGGATATATATGAGCCACTCGCTCTTCTGGACGAGGCAGGATTTAGAATTGTTGTGAATCTGAAGGATGATCCCAGTGGTAGATCTCAATCGGTTGCAGTCTGGAATTTCTAGATATCTCATAGGTCATTTAACATAACATATCACGATTTTCTCAGTTTTAACTTACAGAAAGTTACGGTGGAGTCGGTGTCCCAGAGTAGATTTATCACCGTTCTGAATTTCTTTCAACAGAATTTCACAAGTCATTTCTCTTTGCCAATGAATGACCATAGCCTTTTTGCGACCACGGGATTTTGCTGCACAGCTCTCATCAACAAGTTTCATCGAAAGAACACAAACCAAGTGCGGAAGAATTCTGCTGGAGCCTTTAACAATTTGCTTGGTAACTAAATAGCACCGTTTGCTGCCAGATTGTTTCAGCCATCTGAGAAGCTCGTTATTGTACTTGAGGCAGGCGACGAGAGATCCTGTAATCATTAGATAGTATTCCCCATTTCTAAATGCTCACGGAGTTCACGAAGTAGTGTTCAATATGATCATAACTAACGGGCGCATCTATATGTGACTGATGCCAATGACTATACGGTATCCGACAACAATCGGATACCATGATATAGCCAACTGCATAACGAGCTCACCAGCAATCGTTAATCACTCTTAACCCGTTCATAGTCACCAGATCCAGCTCCGCCTCCCCAACTGAACCAGCTAGACCTACTGGTACTAGGCATTCCAGGCCTTGATCCATACTCATGCCCAACACCAGAGTCATCCTCTTCATCCAAATCATTCGAATTGATCTCCTCAAATCTCCCACCAGGACCTACAGTCGACGTCGTACGTTCCCGTAAGCCGGGCGTACGGGCTGAGGGCGAACTTGATGAGGAGGAAGCTGCAGAAGCAGAGGGGGCAAGCATCGACGACATGGGCATGCCAGGGATCTGGGGTACTGGAAATGATGGGGAAGTGGCACCGGCGGAGGCTTCGTCTGCGTTCAGAGCGGCCAATTCGGCTTCGAGCTGCCTCCGTCTTTCGATGATGGATTGAGTCGTGGACATACGAGACGAGACAGGTCGATCTTCTGGTTCTACATCGTACCCTGTGTACCCTGTGGGACGAGGAGCCTGTCCAGGCGCATTCGCTGGTGCGAGCTGTCTGTACAGCGAAGCTCCCGTCGCTAATACACTAGGACCGTATGAACTCCAAAATCCGGCAGCTAACTGCGCCGGACCTGATATAGGATCAGCCAGTGTTGGAGGCTGAGCAGAGGGTTGAGCTTGTGCAGCCGGTGTCGCAGCGGTTGGGAAGGCTTGTCCTAAAGCTGTCGAGTTCAACAGGAGCTCCCAGACAGATCTCAATTTGGTTTGAATGAATTCGTAAACTCTCTTGCGTAGCTCTTCTAGAGCACCATCGACCTCTGCTTCGTGCGAGGAGAACCAGGGGGCGAGGATTTGATCATAGAAATGGGTGGAGCCATCTGTCTGGGGTAGGACGAGGTAGGAAAGGATGGTGAGCTTGACGAGGCCGTATAGTGGCAACCAGGAGATGAGGAGTTCTGCTCCGGAGTATTCGAAGAAGGTAAATGTGCCGAGGACGCACCAATACTTGAGTGCACGTTCAAGCAGGGGAAGAGGAGTTGGTCGAGTTGAGAGCAGTTTGAATGAGATATAGGCGGGGTAGAGATATGTCAGGATCGAACTTCATGGAGAGTTGATGAGAGCGGAGAACAACATCAAGACTAACGAGCGCACCTGAATATCCGTGATAACAGATAAAACAACATCCTGATACTGATAGTATGCTTTCGAAGTTTGTCTTCGGTGTTGAATGGAGGTCAAAATGATTCTTGTCCCAGTATGGGCTTGGGAGATTTTGTCAAGTGCGCAGTATGCTTCAACGAAGCTTGTTGGAGAATAACAGAATAAATACTGGAAGAAATCTGTGAAGCACGGAAAGCGCGTGTATCGATGGACGAAAATGATTGAAATCAGGGGAGAAATGCAAGAGATTGTTTACGTCACGATTTTCATTCTGTTTTACAGCGTGCATGTCGACCACGTACCATCCACGACCTACCACGATTGAACCAACTTAGGCTGACTCCGGGCTAACCCTAGGCTAACCCATGACACTGTCCCAGTCAGACGAAAGCTATGTATGGAAAACAGGAGCTCATAGAGGCAGCAAGCCAAACTTGTCAAACTGCGCTCACTTGTTGTTCAATCCAGGAATGTTACCGCGATTCTACTGATATCGGAGCACTCGTAGGTGTTGTCCGGTTTCATTTTGGCAGTAACATTATATCAAAACATCATGATCATTGTCGCTGCGTTGAGACCTACACCTCATGCTACCCATTCTCACAACTCATTCAAAAACGCTGGAGTCGGCCTTAAATTTTCCGCAGACGTCAACCTGCGTGAGGTCCTCCAGGGCCTGGTGTTTCCTTTATAGAGCTCAGATACAAAGCTCATGGTTTAAAACCATATGCTTGAGCTTCCTGCTCAGTCGCCTGGTGCATACCCAACTTTTGCAATCTTAGGAGCTGGTCCTCTTCGCTTGCAATGTTTTCTTCTGTTCTTTTGCTTATTCTACTAACCATTGGCACATATGCCCTGCCTATGAATATGTCTGCTCTCGATACACGCGGCATGTTTGACAAATTCACTGGAAAAGACATCATCATAGGATATCGGTGGGTGGACCGAGTGAGTCGACAGGCCACAAATTACACCCCGCGTCATTTATGATAGTTCGCCTTCCTCACAGAACCAAGCCGCCGCCGAAATCAATCGTTATGGCACCCTTCGAGCTATTCCAGCGACAGAGCAAGAGAAGGAGCTCGTGGAAGGTGCCTATCTCTCACCTTCCGTAGTCTTGCGTTCAGAAGGTTTGCCAAGTGATTACTGGGAGGTGACGAATTGTGATCTACTGCTCAAGTTTTCCTGCTCTCACATCGAATGCTCTATAGTGTCGGATTACGGCGAACGACAAACTGTTTCTCAAACGGCCAATGGTAAATCTTACCAGTACTGAGGCCTCATCGTCGATGCTGATAGATTGTGAAATGATGTGTAGCTATTCATCTCGGATGTCGAGAAGGTCAAGAAAGATACAAAAGCTGTAACCGAGTATATGTCAGCTCATGGTATAGGTGCTCCCGACATACCAAAAACTATTTTATTCTCGGAACATCTTTATGCTGGCGGAAAGACTGGTTACTAGATGGTCATCCCGCCGCTGTATTTGGAAAAGTCGTACTACTATAGCGAGCGGAAGTCCGGGTGGGGAACTAATAGTCTCGGTATTAGGGCCCAGTGTTATCAGTTTGGTGAGTCCATTTGGATATCTCGCCCCAGCTTTTATCCATCATGGTTGCATGTACATTTTTTGATATCTTCTGGTCAGGATGCCCGATACGTGAGGCACGTAACGTTCAATGGGGAAATTGGCCAATTACTGGATGGCCGAAGGAGGGCGATAAGGCTGGTAGTAGTCAAGATGGCAATGTCCAGTACAGACATTCCGAACCATCTTTGTCCGGGGGTACTGGTTCGGGTATTTCGATGGGTCAAAAAATTCCCAGTGGGCACGCTGGTTAGACCCTTTGCGAATGAGTGTCTACGCCTCAGGCTATCGGCAGTGTCCTTATGTAGATCGAAGCTTCACCTAGCTTCACCTTGTATTGTTCCCGTAGGCTCAACTGCATCAACAAATGTTACTAGTCTTCGTTGTTCGAAATGCGAAAAACCGATTTCAGAGACGATATATCATGTACGGGTTAACTTTTGTCATGTAGCTTTGAAAGAGTGACGCGTGTTGCGTCAGGTTGCGTCACTAGTCCGTGATCCGTGACTCAGCCGTTTGCCGACAGTTGCGAACAGTTGGCGCACTGGCCGTTTCTTTGACGTTCAACGTCAATCTCTACCCTGAACTTATTACTCCATCCTAACACCCACAACATACCCAAGCATCTAGCTGGTCTACATTACCGCCATTGTGCGTACTATGCTCTTCCAGCATATCCTTCCTAAATCACAAAAGGTACGACTTACATCTGGTATGACTTTATGTCTTTCGTTCACCATCTCCACCCATTCGCACAACTCTACAGGCTTGCTCTACCTGAACTCTTTTACCAGCAACTACTCACGCTATCGACAATACTAATCCTGGTTGAATTCCACAACATTTACTTACATCCACATATCTATGCCAATAACATACAATCAGCAATCGAACCCAACTTCCTCTAGTTCTCATTCATCTTCGAACCCTTCGTCATCTACACCCACTATCCAAGATGCCGACTCTTCCATCGTCCTTTCGGATCTACTTCGTTCAGGAGAAACATCACGACTGCGCAGGAGGGGAGCGGTCAGGCTTGACAACTTACACAGGCATGAAGACTCTCGGTCGTCGAACAACACATCTGCCGCAGATGAGGATCAAACACGTGTACAGCTTTACTGCAAGGAATGTGATACTCCTGCACAACAGCCATTAGCTGTGTCTTCGCCTGAAGTCTCCTTTCGTCCTTCGCCCTTTCCGCAGCCTTCATCTCAGCCAACAAAGCCAAAAGACAAGGGCCGCGTCTTCGAGCCGCATGCTCGGGGAAGAACATTGATACACAGTCATGTAACAGCCCAACGTCTTCCTCACATCGATGCTTCACTTCATGTTCATCCGCCCTCTAGCTCTACATACCCACCAACTTCAGCTCAAGTTATTGCCTTTCTCATACGCGCAGCGTCTGGAGGAGACTCAAATGATCCAGACACTGAAAACGGCGTGATGGTGTGGACCTCCGTCTCGGAACCCGTTGAGGGTGTCGTAGTGCCTATGTATTATGGAGATGATCCGGACGAGATCTCGGAGAATGCAGATGGGAATGATTCAAGGTTCATGACTATTTCCGAACTTGCGAGGCGGCGTCCTGGTCCGATCTCTACTGCCTGTCTGTGTAAGCGAGAGGTCGTGGCTTGTGCTGTGTGGTGAGTCCAAATGTTTATCCATCATTCTTCTCAAAACTCACATATCATATCCCCGCCAGTGGGTCTCCTCTCGGCATGCGATATACACCCTGCTTGAGTGCTATGAAGAAAATCTTCCCATCGCCTACTGGTGTCCCTTCATCTCCTGTCATTCCGCAAACATTCATCCGACCTACCTCAAACTACATTCCCACTTCCCATGCGCGCACTCTGATAGATCCTGATACAATGCGTCACAGAAGTCGAGTCGCTGAATATCTTATATCCATGAGTACACCCAGGGCTGCGCGTACCACTCCAAGTGCTGCACCTAGTCCTCCTGATACCATCCATCTTACGCCTGAACTTAACAACGGAGTCGAACAGGGCCAGAGGCCTGAGGGTTCGAGTATTCCGAGACTTCTTCCTCTGGATCATCGTAACACACCAACGATCCCCAGGGTACGCTCCATCACTAGTGGTCCATCACGAATAAGAGACGACAACGATGATGACGATGATGACGACTCCTCTTCGGAACAACACAATGAATCAGTCGGCACACACACTGATACCGATAATGATACAGACGACGACAGAGATGACCATTATCGTCTTCCTATGATCACTCAAGCAGGACAAGACGCAGGGCACTGGACTTATGAGACGCCGACAAACCACGTTTATCGATTCTTCGCTGAAGCTGTGATACCTGAGCGACAACCCAAGCGGGGAGACCCTTTGATCAATTGGCGTCAGTTTTACGCAAGTCTATATGGACTAGGTCAGCGAGCTGGCGATGGACCTGAGACGCGTGATGCTGCTGAGGATGCGGGAAACAGATGTGGGTGAGATGTCTCGATGAGTGGGGCTTGGGTGTTGTACACTTGATCAGGCTGTTGTCCCTCTGAGCTATTCATCCCCTTCTCATCATTAGAATGGATTCTTGCTCGTTGACGAGATGTACACTTGATCAGGCTGTTGTCCCTCTGAGCTATTCATCCCCTTCTCATCATTAGAATGGATTCTTGCTCGTTGACGAGATGGACTATAAGGCGAGAGGCCTGAAGTTTTGAATTTAATCTCTATTTACCTTTACTATGATTCTGTTTTCCTTGCTTACACGGAGTTATGTGATACCATAGTGTGCTTGACGCGGAGTGTGTAGTTCTAATTCATGTCTTTGTATTCTTAAAAAAAATTTGAAGTGGTGTTAGTGGCCGCGCGTATAAAAATATATAAGTTCAGATGGTGAGAGTATGTAGAATGTGCTATGTACGTTCCCAACTGCCACTACTACCGCTATCGTCATCTTGTGGATGTACTCTTGAATTATCATGTGTTGCATTCCGAACGTCTGACTCGGAAGGTTCATCTCGGTACCTCGATGACTGCCCTGCTCCTGCTGATGAAGGTCCTTCGCGCGGGGAGCGAGCGCTTCGAGGAAGCATAGGTTGGTCAGGCCGCGCTTCATTAACTCCGTCATCCGATTCTTCGTCTGAGCCCCCATCGAAGGCCTCATACATCTCTCCTCCTGCACCAGATCTAGCACTCCTCTGACGTTCCCCTGGTATTCTACTCATCGCCACATTCTGTCCAGCCAACGCTTCGTAGTCCGGACTCGACCTCTGCTTCCTCCGACGCCATAAGAACACATATAGAACCACGCCGACACCGATAAGGAAGAGAAGTTCAAAGATGGCGTATATGGGCTTTTGAGAAGAAAATATCTTCTCTAGCGAAAATGATTCGGACGGGGATGACGGATCTACGATGTCCGTAGCTTGGGGCACGCCCGTACTTAGGAAGGCTGTCGGTTTGGAGTAACTCCTCGTTGTTGAACCTATCAAAGTTTCTGTAACCGTCACAGTTGCCTGGCCGTCCTCTTCCCCATGTCCGTCATCCTTGTAAGAAGGAGGGAAGATTGTTTCATCCTCTGTCGGGATTTCATACTTGTTTTTATCGTCTTGAGCAGAAACACTGGTGTTTGTGCTTGAACCCCAGAGAACCATATTCCATCCCAAAAATTTCCCTGTGAAATCTGTGTTGATTGGATCCGAGACGGTGATGGTCCAGTTCCCGATAGGATTTTCGTCCCAGTGCTTGACGGTCATGAAAAGCCAGCCGGGAAACCCTGTCTTGGCTTTGTCGTATTTTCTACCTCCTTCACTCGTGCTCACGCCTGCAAGGACACTCTTGACACCGTTTGGTGAAATGATCTCGACGCGAACATCTCCTCTACGTTGATGCTCGATCCAGACTCTGACATTGACGTGTTCAAGCCCTTGCTGAGAGAATTGGGCACGTTTCATCATCTTGTCGGTAATCTCCAGCGTGCTGCTGATACTGGTCTCCCCACCATCCTTGGTCTTCCCAAACGGTATCCCTCCACTGAACACTTTCTCTTTCGTCATTTTACCATCACCCAAAACTACCGTATGCGTTCGAATCCAGGTTTGACGAGGGACAAGATCCCACTTGAGGGCAGCGTGGACAAATGTATAAGCGTCAATCGCACCATATCCGAAAGCATAAGAAAATGGTCGACCGGCGGCTGTGAGTTCGTAATCGGTATCGGAGGGAGAAGAGGGAGGAGGACTTGATGGGTCGTAGTTTATGGGTATTGCAGTACGTATGCAAAGATGCTGAATATCTCGCCAGCCGAGCTCGGGTCTAGCCTGAACTGCGAGGGCAAACACGCCAACGACATTTGGTGCAGCAGCAGACGTGCCCCCGTGACTGTGCGTGCAACTATTTTTTCCTTTGTCGGTCGTGACGATGCTTTTCCCATTGCCCGAGCTATAGGCAACAATCATATTCGCTGCACAGGCCTCACTGTAATATGGACTACGCCCGGTCCAGTCAGCGGCTCCTACGGTGACGCTCCAGATGCTGTTAGTGTATCCATCGTAATTACACTCATCTCCACTCCCTTTGCCGTTTCCACTAGCAAATACGAATAAACTTCCTTTTCCCTGTCGGCCACGATTGACACCGTTGACTATGGCTTTTCGAATGATGTAGTCTGGGCCATCCATGGTTCGACCATCATCCGGAGGACCCCACGAACAGGAGTAGATGCTGACCTCGTCAAAGCCCTGATTGAGGCCTGCGGCTTCATCCACATCGGTGATCGTTCCGGAGAGAATACGCACAGCCGCGACACGAGAATGGTAGGCAAGACCTATTCCGCAGACACCGTTTTTCACGGCGGCTATTTGACCGGCGCATCGTGTACCATGGGTATCTTCAGGTAGCTTTGGTGTCGGCAGGTCCACATGATCGTTGTAGTCGTGTGAATGGACAGCATCAAAATTGGCAGCGAGATCTTCCGACGTGTAGTCCAAACCGTCGTCAATCAAGCTAGAGATAACACCCAGGCCAGTATATCCTTCCTCCCAGAGACCCGTAACATTCATCATATGTTCCGGGGCCCCTGGGTTAAGAATATGCCATTGTTCAGGGAAAAGTGGATCCTGAATACCCATTTTGGAAGCGATTTCGGAGGGAGATGGTTGAGCACGTTTGAAGCGTTTGCGGGGGGTCTGAAGGGTCAAGGACTTTATTGGACTTGGCTGTATGGCATTATATCGCGCTAGGATTGGATCAACCCCTTCTTCTCTCTTCAAACTCTTCTCAGCTCTAACTAGCCAAAATCCTTTCAATTCTCCGACTGGTTCGATCAGTTCTAGTCCTAGCTGACTCGAATGGTATTCGGGGTCGGAATCAACTTCAAGAGCGTAGTAGTCGTGAGTATCGTATGCACGTCGAACGGAGGCAGATGTTGTCCACGGTGCCAAAACTAGGGCGAGAACGAGCGTCGTTGGCAGCATGTTCCCTACTTATCGTCACGGAAGGAAGTGGCTTGTGAGTGGAAACTAGACACCAAAACACTGGATCACGAAATTAGTTAAACTTGAGGCGCGACGTGTCATTTTCAACGTAGGAATAAGGAACTAACAGTGTATAAGAGATCAGGGCCGCCTTAGTTCAGGAGAATTTGGGGAGAAATAGAGAATAGCGATGAATAGATTGTTGAACGTAAGGACCTGGAAATCGGGTGACAAAATGTTTGCAAGCTAAGCGTTGACTTGAAAGAGAAATAAATCCGGCGCTAAAGAGCGCTAAATGGCAAGACCACGTGCTCCGGAATAAAAGCCTTCTTCATGGAATGTCATCTTTCAATTCTTTTCAATATGTCGTTGACCACTATTAACCAAAATAAGCAGTCCTCATTGAATGTTGCAGGCACTCATATTCGGTCGGCGCTCCTCGCAAGGGTCACTCCACTGCGGCATGATATTGCCGATGCTTGTGTGCGATTTCGCGTGAAGTTGTCATTATATGTTAGTCTCTGTTAGTTCTTCCTTGAATATCATCTCTCTCAGTCTTTCGGTCGCCGCAGGGTACTTAAACTCGCACCCTTCACCAAGGAACGGTCCCTGGCATTCCCCCTTCAAAAAACTCAACATGTTTTTTCTTGGGATTGCTATTCACGGTTTCCTCCTTCGACGCGTCGCTTCTTCAGCTACTCCCAATGCCGAACGATGGGCCCAGCTGAACCAGACTGTTGGCGGTCGCCTTCATACTTCACTTCCACTTGCGGCGTCATGTTTCTCTACAGTGAACGGAATACCATCGACACCGAACGCCACAGAATGCGCGTTGGTGCAACAAGGATATACAAAACCCGACTTCCGCTCTGTCCACTACAGCGCCCACATGCTGGTAGGATCTTGCTATTGGAAGTCGTATCCCACTGACGTCTGGCTAGCCGCAATGGGAGACCTGCCAATCGACCGTGCAAAGATGCCTGTTGAACTCGGACGATCCTAGTGATCCCACAGCCTGGGAGGACAATGAATGCTGGCAAGGAGCTATTTCTCCTTACTATGTAGGTCACTGCTCACCTCCGCGATATACGAGCTGCTCAGTATCATGTTGATGAATTTCCTAGATTGATGTCCAAAGCGAGGACGATGTCCTTGCAGCGATATCGTTCGTCAATGAAACTGGTGTACAATTCTCAATCAAAGCTTCTGGCCACGACTATAAAGGCCGATCGAGTTTTGGTTCACTGTCCCTTTGGGTGAGGCAATATTCCACGCTCTCTGTTGATGCAAGTTCTCATCGAGATTGGCAATTTTTGAAGATGAGGAATCTCGACTCGGTTAGCATTCGATTCGATGATTTTGTGATTTTGAGGATAGTGCTCATTCTGAGGTTTCTCCGTCATACAGTTGTCGTATTCTGCTGAATTTGTACCCGAAGGCGGTAATGTGACATATCCTGCCATCACTATTGGGGTTGGTGCCATGATATTTTCAATGATGAATTTGGCTCTTGACCGTCACTCGTAGGCGGGAGTTCCATTCGAAGACGTGTATTCTTTTGCAGAAGACAATAACATCACCGTCGTTGGTGGCTATCACCAGACTATCGCAGCTAGTGGGGGATGGGTTCAGGCAGGCGGACACAGCATACTTTCACCTATATATGGCCTCGGCGTTGATCGGGTGGTAAGCACACCTTTTCTTCCGGTCGCGATGGAATATTAACGCTCACGACAATCTACAGCTACAATATAAGATCATCACACTGGACGGTGTGTCTAGGACTGTGAATGCTTTCCAGAACCCAGATCTTTTCTGGGCACTTCGAGGAGGCGCTGCATCGACATTTGGAGTGGTACTTGAATCATCTATGTTGGTTGAGCCCCAGATGAGTCTGCGTGTGTAAGTTTGCGCCTTCTACTTCTTGGGACTGGACCGGTGTTCACTTATTCAAAGGGCTTCGATATCATTCAACCAAACGGCCGACAACGCTCGGGGTTTCTTAGAAATTCTGGTCAACAATTCATACAAATGGGGACAAGAAGGATGGGGTGGTCATATGGGTCCTGCATCGCTCATCAACGTCAACCCACTCTTGACTCTGGAGGAAGCACAAGCTTCGGTACAGTCAGCCGTTGATTACGCATTGGCTCAGAATGGTACGGCCGTGGTTGAAGATTTGTCTTCTTGGCAAACCTTCTTTGCCAAATACGTCGAGTCCGCTGAGGCGGTATGTCTCCTTGTTTCATTACACCTGTTACATTCCTGAATGGGCGACTCTGTAATAGGGCGTTGGTGTTCAAACAATCCTTGGAAGCCGTCTCATCCCGACTGACCCCTTCTTTACCGACGATGATGGTCAGGAAGCGCTGGTCGATCTCATGGTCAAAATGGTCGATACCTATGCCGTGAACCCATACATCATTCAAGGTACACCTTTCTTGTACAATTACACCGAGGGTACGACGAGCGTCACCCCTGCTTGGCGGAACTCCCTCTGGCAGGTTTGTTCAAATGATACTCGGACGACGGGGATCACTAGACTGATACAAATCCTTTTACATAGATTGGTTTCCACGAGAACATGGCGTACAATGCAACGCTGGATACCATGTACGCTCAATATGAGATTGTAAACAACATCACTTCTTGGATGAGAGAGCTAGCCCCGAATTCTGGAGCGTATTTCGTACGAGATTCCTTTTCATCGTTAAAAGTGAAATTCACTGAAATCTCCATGTCAGAATGAAGCAAATCCTTACGAACCTGACCATGAAGGTGCATCAACAAGTCTCCCCTTCATATCTTGTCGACCAGTGACTGATTGGATCTTCCTCCTGCGCAGTGACCTTCTGGGGTGACAATTATGCCACTTTGCTCGAGCTCAAGAACAAATAGTGAGTCTCACCTTTGCGACTCGGTCACCAAAGGTAAAACTGTTATTAACTGTTGCCGTATCTGCAGTGATCCTTTCAGATTACTTGATTGCTGGATGTGTGGTATGTATTCTCAGTCGCTGAGCATGGTCCCCTCTGATGAACTTCCTTTCTAGTTGGCTGGAAAGGAGCTGCAGATGAACGCTACTCTTGCTACCTCGATATTTCCACTGATTATTAGTGCAGAAATTCAGTTGTCGATTCTCTACGGTCCTCAGACTTTCTCAATCTATGATTTAGCCTAAGTAGTATAAGCATGCAATGTATTTGGCCCTTATAGTCATCCATGACACAAGGTTTTGCCCCTTCTTTTTTGGTAGATCGCAACTCCAAATATGTGCAAGTTTTGCGTTTTGATCTTTGAAGGAAGGATCATGATTCAATGTCATCGTTTAACGATTATCGATTATCATGCACAAGGGAAAATAACTAAAAACAATTCTAAGTACAAGTCATGAGAGGCGTATTATACATAACATCCAAAATCAACCCTTTGACGAACTGGCCAAATTCCAAACCAACGGACGAGGATTCGTAACCGATTTCTGCACATCAAAATCGGATTCGAAAGTCATCGACAACGAAGGCTCTGTCTTTGGTTTTTCTGGAGTTTGAAGTTCCATTTCCGACACCATCAACGAATCAGCCTGTGTCCCAACATTGAATCGTACTGTGGATGCAGCTGTCCGCCCTGGCGAGCGCGGCATTCTCCGCATGCGCACCTCCCCATTAGACTGGAAACTGGGATAATACGTGTACGGTTCGCTGTCGAAATCTTCCCCGTCCTTCATCAAACGATACACATAAGGGGACAGGACACCGGCGTTCGCTACAATCAGGGCAGTGCCAGCCTGCGGAAATAGTGATGAGATTCTGGTTGAAGTGTGAATTCTGAATATTCAAACCTCAGCTTGCGCCGTGATTGCCTCAAGAAGACCGGATGGACCAAGAAGGAAGACAGCATGGATGATAGAGACCATACTAGTGAGTAGGCTGGCACAGAACATGATGTAGAGCATTCTGCAAGCGTAAGATCATTGTCAGGTAGTGGGTCTTCCTATGCTCTGATGATAACAAACCGTCTTTTGTCAGATGAGAGACCAACACCAGCTAACAATCGAATAGGGATGACGGCCAGTGCGATGTCTGCAAAAATATCGGCTGTCACATCGTCAGTTTTATACGAGTGAACAAGCTGTACCGCTGCACTCACTAACGAGCTCGACGATTGCTACCGCCGTACCAAGGTGGCATTGAGGCGCAGCCAACTGGTACCAAGAACGATCGGAGGCACAGACGTATGTTTTTTGTGCGAGGGAGCCTGCCCACATCAGAAAAAATATAGCAGCTGTCCCCTCAGAAACCCTTCTTAAGACGAATAGCGGAGGAATGAGTCGAATCACGGAAAAGATCAAACTTATCCGGGCAGACCTGCTCAACCCATTCATCATCAAAAAACTTCTCCACCTGACATGCGGCGCACTCACCAGAGCGTACATGTAAAAGTAATAGATACAAGCCTTTGGAGACCAGAGTAAGCGTAATGTTCTTGTAGGCTGACTCTGCTTCTAGTACTCACCAATATGCTACTATGCGGGCAGAATGGGGCTCGTTTAATGGTCCAAGACCTGAGCAAATCACGTTTTGTGAAGTTAGGATCGAAGTGAATTCTTCCTGACTGGTTAACACGCACCGGGAATATCAGTCCGTATCCACATAGTAATGAGCAGCACTAAAGAGAGCAACATGGACAATAGAGCCCAAGCATCGTCCCACCACAAGCGCTTAGCTCTGTTGCGTATGTACAATCTAAACACCGTCAGGATTTGAGCTACGCTAAGCAAGATTGTGGTGACGACTTGTTCGCGTTAGATCATTATCCCCATGAAAGAGTGTGGCTTTACGCACTACGGTTCGTGGTCGAAGTGGGCTGCACCCATTGAACCATCACTATTTACATGAAGCGCAAGAATGGGAAGAAATAATATGACCTACTCTTCGACTCTTGAGGCCGTACTTATAGAAAAAAATAACAGGTACATTTGAAATCGGAACATTCTTCCCTGTGCGGCGTGCATCTCCAAGATTGTCCATCTCGCAAGTAATTGAGTTGCGCGACTTGATCTATACTACATAGGGACGAAGGGATCAGGACTCAGATCGGACTTCAGCGCATCTTTCGGCGGAGACAAGTGTCAGGAATGATGATTGTCGCTATGTACCTCTAGTATGTATGTACTTACGTGCTCAAGCCCCTTCGAGAGCCTTGACGCAAAATCAGTATGGGCGTTCGAGTTGTAGAAGGTTTGTAGAGAGAAGCAATCAATACCGGGAAGCTGTTGGAAAGCATAAGTTTCATTTTCTATAATTTTTTTCAAAACAGAAATCGTCCGTCACGAGCTCTCACGAGTTACGACAAGGCTTTATCAAAAGAGTATCAAATCTGCGTGATCTCTGTTCGACCCTGCAGAAGCAATTGCGATTATTCTCAATAGGAAATTCTTAGGAAATACGAACTTGCCACCTCTTGCCACCCACCGGCTCCCACCGGATACCACAAAGTACCACCTACTGCAGTATAGTACCATCTAGTGCCATCTGATACGGCTAGGTGACCATGGCCATATCACATTTGTGATGTCTTGCAACGATTGAGAGTGGGAGATATTGTATATAGACTGAAAGCATGGAGAATCGCAGAGATCATCCACGAACATCGGAAAAGATTCAAGACGACAACTCCATATGAGCCCATGCTATACTTAGAGTTACAAGCTTCAAGTGCCGTTAGTCTGAACAGTGCTGGAGCCCGGGCCTGGAACAGTGTAACGAAATGCTCACCACACCTATATGGCGTTGAGCCAGAAGATAGAAAGCAGGACATACTTATGTATATCGATTGAATACTGTGCGTCGCAATGATTAGCAATACATACAACATGAAGACAAAAATACAAATGGATTGTTGAAATCCGATGACTGCAAAACTTTGTTCTCCTCTTGATACATCCACCAATAGCTACCCCTCGCGACGTGCTCTTGAGCATGTCAAAGTGCAGATAAAAGCCACTTCGAAATCCCCACGTACTTGAGCCATATCCAAGGGTGCATCAACCAATGTATCAATGTTTTCAGCTTAAATAGCAGTGCCCATGGATCCACCCACACGTACACGTCAACATGCTGCTTTCACAGCGTTAAGTTCACGGTTTGCGGGCGCTGTTGAAGCGCAAGACCTAATCGTTCAAGCGTAGTTCTCCCGGGCCCAACGGGCAGCCTGGACCAGATTAACAAGAGAAGCCTCGGTTTCCTTCCAGCCACGGGTCTTCAATCCACAATCCTGACCGATAGCTTCAACTCATGAAACATTAGGAAGATCAATGGCAAGACACTTACCGGGTTGACGTAGAGGAGAGACTGGTCAAGATAGGCAAGCATGGCCTTGATGCGTTCTTGAATCTCGACATCTCCGGGGACACGAGGAGAATGCACATCATAGACTCCCGGGCCAATGTTGTTTGAATAACCATAATGCTTAAAGGTGTTGATGAGCTTCATGTCGCTCTTGGATGCCTCAATCGAGATAACATCAGCATCGAGACGTTGAATTTGAGGGAAGATGTCATCGAAGTCCGAGTAACAGAAGTGAGAGTGAGTTTGAGTATGGTCGCCAACACCGGCGGTCGAAAGCTTGAAGGTGTTTCCAGCCCAGTTCAAGTAGGAATCCCAGTCAGCACGACGTAAGGGGAGCTAGTACGTTACATCAGTCATCAAACTTGAAAGACACAAGAAACACATACACCCTCGCGGAGAGCAGGTTCGTCAACTTGGATAGCCTTGATACCTGCAGCCTCGAGATCGCAGACCTCATCCCGAAGAGCGAGAGCAAGTTGTTGAGCCTGCAGCTCACGAGAGATATCGACACGCGGGAATGACCAGTTCAAGATGGTGACAGGACCAGTCAACATACCCTTCATGGGCTTGCTAGTGAGACTCTGAGCGTATTGACTCCAGCGAACGGTCATGGGCTCCTTCCGGCTAACATCAGATACAATGATCGGGGGACGAACATAACTACAAGTAGTGTGAGATAACATAGTCATTGGAATTGAATGTAGAGAACACACCGGGAACCGTAAGACTGAACCCATGCATTCTGTGTGAAAACGAAGCCAGAAAGACGTTCTCCGAAATATTGCACCATGTCGTTACGTTCCGGCTCACCATGGACAAGAAGGTCAAGGCCGATCTTTTCCTGGAAACGGACAGCCGATTCAATTTCCTTCTTGATGAACTCTTCGTAATCAGCCTCGGAAATTTCACCCTTGCCGAGCTTAGCTCGAGCTTGACGAATCTCCTTCGTTTGCTAAACAGAATGATCAGAAAAGAGAGGATGATGACAGGGTAGTACCTACTGGGAATGAACCGATTGTGGTTGTTGGGAACTTGGGGAGACTGAGAACCTTTTGTGCTTCGAGACGGACAGCGAACGGGCTTTTCCTCTCGTACTGGTCAGGAGTGATAGAGCTGACACGTTTACGAACGGAGTCGTCAGAGTTCTTCTCAAACTCGCGACGTTTGGCAATGGAAGTGCGGTTGGCTTCAAGTGCAGCAGCGACAGCCGCATCCTGAGATCCTGAAACAACAGCCGCGATTGTAGCAACTTCGGACGCTTTCTCAAGAGCGAAGGAGAACCAATCCTTTTGCTCCTCGGTGAGTTTGGTCTCAGAAGCAAGAGTTACTGGGATATGCAAGACAGTGGAAGAAGTCGCGACGATGACGCGATCTTGACCAATGGCAGAGATAGTTTTCTCGATCAGCTTAATGGCAGCCGCGAAATCGGTCTTCCAAACGCTACGACCGGAAACGACACCGAGGGACAGAACGATGGAGGTCGAGCTAATAGCGCTGATGGTCTTGTCAAGTTGCTCGGGAGCGCGATCGAGATCAATGTGAAGGCCAGCAATGGGGAGCTTGGCAAGGAAGTTCACATTAGATTCGAGACGACCGTAGAACGTGGTGAGGAGCAGTTTAGGTGCGACCGCAACAAGCTCGGGATATGCAGAGGCATATTGAGTTTCAAAGCTGGCACCCTTGTCGGTGACCAAAATGGGTTCATCAACCTGGATCCATTCGGCACCAGCGGCTTTCAACTCGCTGAAGAGTTGTTTATACACAGGAAGGAGTTTGGGAAGGAGAGAAATAGGCTCGAAATCAGCCTTGGCTTCTTTCGTCGCTTTGGATAGAGCGAGATAAGTGATGGGCCCGAGGACAACGGGACGAGTAGTAATGCCGAGAGCCTGAGCTTCTTTGAATTCTTCGAGAGGCTTGTTGAAAAGCAGCTTGAATTCTACAGTTTCATCGAGTTCTGGGACAAGGAAATGATAGTTCGAATCGAACCTTTGAGGAGATAGCATCGATTAGTCAATGTGAGCTGTACAGGAGGAAAACTAACGAATTTCACCATTTCTTCATTTCACCAGCAGGAACATCGACACCATCAGCCTGACGGCCACGCGCCATGGCGAAGTAGGTGTCGAGAGGAGACAAACCCAGTCCGTGATATCTCTTAGGAATGGCGTTGAATGCCGCAGAGTGGTCGAGAACATGATCGTAAAGAGAGAAGTCACCACTGATTTTTTTAGAAAATAGATATGATTAGATATCGATAAGTGTATTGTGAAGAAAATTGGTCTCACCTTGGGATAAAGGTAACACCACGTTGCTTGAGTTCAGTCCAGTTGAATTTCTTGACCTCAGCGGCAACTTTGGTGACCTCCTCAGCGCTGGTTTTGCCCGCCCAGTAGGCTTCGACAACTTTTTTGATTTCACGGTTTGCACCTGTTCAAGCGTTTGTAAAATGGATACTGTCAAATATTTAGTTAAACGTACCGATACGGGGAAAACCTAGAACACTAGAAGCAACCATGATGAGATTATTGGAGGGGGAAGAAAGGAAAAGATGAGGGTGGTGCGAAGAAAAGATCGATGGCTTTTTAACCTGAGATATGCTTACGTAACTGGAATACAATACGGTCAACTTGAGATCGCCGCGCCGCGTTTCTTGCGCGATAACCTCAAAAACTTCCGTGATACTTCAACAAGAACACACTTTGTTCAAGCAGCCAGCTCTTTGTTCCTTATTTCAACCTGATCCAAGGCATCAATATCTGTGCTGAAGAACTATTTTGGACGAGCTTTGGGCGTGATTCAACCCTGGGATTGCGCGGATAAGGTCTTCCAAATCAGAGGCGTGTTACTGGCTTTTATGCTCAAAGAACTCCTTCTCTGTTACACCGCGCGCAAACAGTACATTGAAGAGGTACAACTCCTAACGCACACCTGTCTATCTAGAGAAATTCACGTTCATTCCTCTTGAAATCATTGGGCAATGATTCATTCGCCGACCATTTGTCGTCCAGATTCAAGCGTGACTATCTGATTTTCCTTCGTTCCCATAAGCAGCGATGAGATTGGATAGAGGTATACAGAGGCTTCCTTACATGAACTGACTCAGGGAACGAATGGAGTTCATCCAATACCAAGGCTTTAGCGTAGTGCAGCCTGGAAATTTTCATGGATTCCTTCAACCCGTCCATTATCATCTCCGATGTCCTCATTCTTAGCTCTTGGGTCTGTGCTGTGCTGAATTCCAAAAATGAGCACCTTGCCAGGGATGCTCGAAGAGCCAATATCGTTGAGCACTGAGCCTGGATCTCATCTTCGAATGATCGTTCTTCTGGATATTTTGCATGACAGAGATGATGGTTCTGCAGACGCGAACTCTCGATTATTCATCGCTGTGAAGTCAGATTGGTGAGTCCTGTTGGCCGACAATACTACAATACTTGATAGTCATTGGATTCACATTGGAATTTCTGAGGACTTACAGTACATAAAACTATTGCTCGGCATATCATCGCAAATTGGTAGCATGTGCTATTCATCGTTGGCCTACCCGAATTTATTGGCCCGGATTCTAAAGTAGGCAAGAGGCAAATTATCATTGGGTATCATCGACGATAGACCCGGTTCTGGTCCTTCTTGAAGCAGATGGGTCGCTAAGAATAATGTGGATTGCGTGGCGCATTCAAATGAAACTTATAAAGAAGGGGGGAGACTTTGTGTGTCTGGTTGCGACGTTCACCCACAGTCACTGTCATCTCCACTGCCAGTAAGTAGACCTTTCGGCCGACATCACAGAGTTCGGCTAAAAGAGCCGTGTATCTGCTGGCGTAGTAGAGATCAATTAGTGTCTACCACCCTGCTAGCTACCACAGTCAAACACAATCCACCATGGCGGCAGCACAGAGATTAAGTCTTTTGTCGGGACATATACTGAGGACAACGCTTTCTCCACTGTCCAGACGGACATTTGCTTCCTCTGCCAAAATACGTGCGTTCCGCATTCTTGTTTGTGCCTCAAGTACGGTATTTACTACGTTTCGTGAACAGAATTCAACCTTCAGAAGATTGTTGTGAAGAACCCAGTCGTTGAACTTGACGGAGATGAGATGACTAGAATCATCTGGAAGAAGATTCGTGAAGAGGTGAGTCAAAACTTCGTGGTCAATCACATACATCCTACTAACCTATGCACTGCAGCTCATCCTTCCGTATTTACAACTCGACATCAAATACTATGACCTTGGTTTGGAATACCGGGATCAGGTATTCCTAGACGCGCTCATGACCATCCCTTATCCTCACAGACGTCTTTAGACCAACGATCAGGTCACGGTTGAATCTGCCGAGGCCATCATGAAATACGGTGTCGGTATCAAATGCGCCACAATAACACCAGATGAAGCTCGTGTCAAAGAGTTCAATCTCAAGCAAATGTGGAGAAGTCCCAACGGAACTGTGCGTCCGGATATAACACATCGATTCCGTCTTCGAAAGTTCACACTCTCAATCTTCTCAGATCCGAAACCTGATTGGAGGAACGGTCTTCCGAGAGCCTATCATCCTTACACGTATTCCTCGTCCTGTTCCCGGCTGGGTAAAGCCTATTGTCATTGGCCGACATGCTTTTGGTGACCAGTATCGTTCAACCGATTTCGTTGCTCCTGGACCTGGAAAGCTTCAGTTAGTTTATACCCCCGCGGATGGTGCCAAAGCAACAACACTTGATGTGTACGATTTCAAAGGTCCAGGTGTCGCCATGAGCATGTACAATACGGATGAGGTACGATTCCCTGATTGAGATGACCTCCTCCAAGGGCTGACTTTCTGTGCAGTCTATTGAAGGTTTCGCTCATTCATCATTCAAGATGGGTTTGTCGAAGAAGATGCCTCTTTTCATGTCCACTAAGAATACCATCATGAAGAAATATGATGGCCGATTCAAGGATATCTTCCAAGAAATCTACGAGTCGTAAGTCTCGTTGTGAATCTCATTGTGCGTGTTTTTAGCAAGCTCACTTTGTATTTTTCTTAGGCAGTACAAATCGGACTATGAAGCGGCTGGTATTTACTATGAACACCGTCTGATCGACGACATGGTCGCACAAGCCATCAAGTCATCTGGTGGCTTCGTCTGGGCATGCAAAAACTATGATGGAGATGTACAATCGGATATCCTTGCACAAGGATTCGGATCCCTCGGAATGATGACTTCAGAGCTTATAACTCCTGACGGTCTCGTCGTCGAGTCCGAGGCTGCACATGGTACTGTCACTCGTCACTACCGCGAATACCAGAAGGGCAACGAAACCTCCACAAATCCTGTCGCGTCGATCTTCGCCTGGACAAGAGGTCTGCTGCACCGGGCCAAACTGGACGGGAACGACAAGTTGAAGGCGTTTTGCCAAAAGTTGGAACAAGCTTGCGTGGAGGTCATCGATGAGGATGGTATTATGACCAAAGATCTAGCATTAGCGATCCATGGAAAGGATATGAAGAGGGAACATTGGGTGATCACAGACGCGTATATGGATGCGGTTAACGTGGGCATAATATCCTTCTACTTTGGAATATTGCTGATGAACTCCTCATGGTTAGGCTAAACTCCAGAAAAAGCTCGAGGCTGCAAGTGCTTAAATGAGGTTTGGTCTTGGTTCAATCAAGGAAGGAATGTTGTTGTATCAATACTTATTGGGACTACATAGTTTTCTCTTCGCAATTGTTCATGCGATTGGCTAGTCTATGTCCAAACTTTCGATCCTCCCTCCTCTCTCTCCTTCATCACGATCGTTTGTACACCATGCAGACACTGTAAACACTGTAGTATTGATATTCTTCCAATTTGGACAACTGATCTCCGAACTGTGTCCGAATTCCTCCTTCACCTTCAGTTATATCATGCGCGGTGCAGAAAGCTCCGACTCCTGTCAGACTACATACTTGAAAGCTTTGGCTGATGGTTTATGTCTGTGGAGATGGCAAGTTTTTCAAGTGAGAAAAGAAGGGGACAAAAGAGAGAAGAGAGAGGCTTACCTTGGGTCTTTCTCAACCTGGCTCTTGAATTTTTTTGCTGTAAGACGCCCTCCAGAAGCCAATCTCGAAAATCTGGTTTACAGTAACAGAAATCAAGACCTTTCTTTACATAAGTAAGTTGTTGCCAGACTTCACAAGTGAATTGTGAGAAAACGAGGGAAGTTGCCTTTGATAACTTTCAATTAGATTTCAGCTCCCACACTGCACAGAGATGCATTCAATGATCAGTTCAAGTTTCGCGGGTGAAAAAGAACATCATGGGGAGGAAGCTCAAAGACTGGGGGATGATAATGTAGGAAACAAACTGAATGGACGTACTGTTTGAAGCTCGCGAATGCGACATACTCGAATGATGAATCATTAGTGAGAGCGGACTCAAATGTTGGAG
This sequence comes from Lentinula raphanica, assembly GCA_027919835.1. NCBI lineage: Eukaryota > Fungi > Basidiomycota > Agaricomycetes > Agaricales > Omphalotaceae > Lentinula > Lentinula raphanica. Next base: position 706,339 of record JANVFP010000022.1, read on the forward strand.
GAAGGCATGAAAAAGTAGATTTATGATCTGAGTAGTACGAAAAGGATGTCCGGCAGTTCCTGTAGGAATGTCTAGTTCGATAGCAGTTCGATTATGATAGCGTGAAATGAGCAAACTGATTATCATGAAAGATCGCATATAGATATCGTAGACAGAAGAACACGACACGGAGCGAGGAATTAAAGGAATTAAAGGTGGCGGGGAAGAGATGAAAAGTCATAACAGGATCGTCTCAAGAGTCTAGAATGCTAGCGTCAAGACTGCGAGAGAAATCAAAGCAAGAAGAGGGGAATTGATGGTGTGGGTCAGCGTTGCACTACTAGAAGACGAATGGCTAGTGCCAGAACTCGTCGAGTTTGTCGAGGATGATGAGTTGGTAGTAGTATTTCCCGAAATATCTAATTCGAGGACTGCATGTTAGCAATATGATACATCATACAACAGCAGAACGCACATTCTTCAAACGTCGGCAGTGAGTAATTAGTCTCCACATACGGCTGGGTTTTGTTCAAAGCGACACCGACAGGAACCAAGTGCTTAAAAGCGTCCTTCAATTTGGGATAATACGTGACAGCAGTCTGCATGGTGAAGTTGTTGAGCTCGTGGGTCAACATGATGGACCCTTCCTGTGAAACAAATGTCAGGTTAACGAATAGGACCCAAAACGGAGAAAGGGATATACGCTGTCGAAAGTTCCATTCTCAACCCTCGCGATGAAGTTGTCGTAGTTTGCATAGACTTGCGCCGCAGTGATGTTCCCTGCCTGTTCCTCCCAGTCGAATGAGTCGTATTGCCAAATGATAGTCTGCAGACCGAGCCCTTCTGCAATTGCACGAATTCGGTCGTCGACATCTCCGAATGGAGGCTGAGAGAGACGGTTAATGGACATCGCAGATTTCGGGCGGGGGGCAAATGCTTACCCTCCAGCAAGTCGGAGTTACACCAAGGACAAGTTTGATTGCTTTCATCTGTAAATGGTCTTAAATTGACAAAACAATCATGCATTCTAGAGAGAAATTGCGAACACCTAAAACTTGTGTTCAGAATCAATTTTTACAAGAGGTAGAAAGACATACTGTAGTACAGCTCGGCAAAAGCATCCTCGCTGGAGAATCCAGTCACTAGATTATTGAACGTTGAGCTACGGAGATGCTCAACAGACTAAGGACTTACTGTAATGGTGTGACCAAGTGTCTTCACAAAAAGATGAGAGGAGCAGACTTCAATCATTCGTTTGATACTTACGTGCGCAAATTTCATGACCTGAAGTGCGTATTTTGAGAATCTGATCGTTTATGACTTAAAATTTGGAACAAACCTTCATCGATGGCCCGCTGTGCTTCGAAAGGCCAGTCCAGAACGTTACTTCCGATGAAGAACATCGCTGCAACGCGTTGAGGAAGCGTTCCAAACGTAATTGCGCTAGTTATACTTACTAGCTTTTTGGTTTTGTTCCAGAAGATAATCGTAGAACGCGTTATGGGAGCAGTTAGGACCGTCATCGAAACCGTAGCCCATAGTCTCAGGCTGGGGTGATGGAACGACGTCAATTTGACGTACTCAGGTGGATATGAAAGCATACCTCGGGGACGCTAGCCACATCAGGTGGTAGACTCGACAATTTGGGAGTCGTGCAAAGGCTCCTTGTCCACCAACAGTCAGGATCCTCAGCGACGTTATAGGTAGTATCATTCCAGTCTCCGTATATATCACCCTGGGGGATCGTTACTCAAAAGTTCAGCGATGCGCGTGAATATGAACACACGTGGGGATATATGTTTGTTGGGACTGATTGAGAGATGTTGGCCCAGATGCTTTGCGCCTCTGTGTCATTTGAAAGAATCGTGGCTGGTTGCCATATCGTGGGGAATCCATCAAGGGCATTGCTGACCGGGGCATAGTAATATGCGGTACACTCTTCCACAGGATCTGGTCACCTCCAGTAAGGATATGCCACTCCGAAGCGAAAAAAGGACGCTACACACCCGTTATTTGAGCCTCGTCCGCCTCGCTTGTAGCTGTCCGCGCATGTACGGAACTGAAAGTAATCAAGCCCACTAAAATCGCGTTCGGAGTGAGTTTTGGGGAAAGGACCGGAAGGAGCATGGTGCTAAGGAATGACTGAGACGATTGAAGCAGAGAAAGACAAAATATGATTGACCACGGCTGGTGTAGTGAAGGGTGCGGTGGAGGGAAGGAGTAAAAGGCAAACTCGGAGGTTTTGATTTTAAACAATCTCGAACTTTAGGCAGGTGGCAGGTATGTAGGTAAGCGTGCGGCAAACCAACTGGCACTCTGACATTCATTTTTGATCTAGTAGATAAAAATAAGTAAACGGATGTTGGTCTATTTTTGCTCACGGCGATAGAGGGGCCAGTATGTGGAGCTGAGCTTGAAAGAAGAGAACGTCGTTGAATCTTCAAACTTGGATAGCATCGATTTGAAGTAATCGTTTTGCATGATAATCCGAGCTGGGATTGGCTTCATTGCCTGGCAACTATGGACCGCAGCCCTCGAAGATCATGGTCCTCTGTATTTTTAGGTTAGAGCACTCTGACAAATGATTTGAAAAACAAATTCATTGAACCTTACAGCAACCTTCTATAGCTCCAGCCTCCGCCTTTGACGGCACTCCACTCGGACTCATTGATATGGTTGATAGAGGGGCCGTGGTGGCTTCAAAGAGGTTCACTGATTCTTGAATTATTTCTTAGATTTTGAACGTTGTAGAATGCACAGCAAAATTTCGTCCAGGTGCAATAATCGCGAATGATGGCAGTTACTATGGCCGAGCAAAATCACAGTGGAATTGGGTTGGGATCATCGTAGACGATAAACAAGATGCATGATTTTCTACGGCGTGGGAACTTTTACTTGGGCGCGGACACCAGGCCGTGCGGCGTGCCATACGAAACTGTACGAGACTGTACGCGACATAAATATACATTTATCAGAGACCTGAAGCAATCCCCAAACAGTCCTTCATTTGTTCGACACCACCATCCTGACTCCTGGTCGCAAAATTTCCGACCGATATCAGCTCGCAGACTCCTCAGAGCGGACGGCAGCAGACGGCAGCCTTCGGAGTGTCTCCGGATATGCTAAGTCGTGCCGATACCCCCTAAATCATTGCTCCGGTGCCCTTCTTCCACTGAGAACCACTTACGGGCGATTTGACAAGGCTGTTGACATTCTGTATGGCTGCTCCCCTCTCTTCGAATTTCCCAACCGAATCTTCCAAAGAAGTTGAAGTGGAGTTATTTCGTAAAATAGTAAACCGTGGAATCATCTTCATCGAATTCATCAGGCTGCACTGTGAAGGATTCACCACATCACATACCTTGGGCAGTTGGATGCGAAGGATGTCCATAGTCTTTATCGGTCTCCGCCAGTTCCAAGTCCGGATGGTTGTCATCAAACGCTGCAACTCCTTGCTCCTCCAGTGCTTGGGGGTAGTATTCTGTGAAAGGGTCCAACTCCATGTGTTCACACAGAAGGGGGAAATGCTCCTGTCCAGCAGAGAATTCACGGAACAGGCATTGTTCTGACTGCTGTTTGACAAGTATGCCCTTTTCTTCTGCCTCCAACAGAGTCAGTTCCTTCTGCCCTTCGTATTGAAAGTGGAGCTTGAAGAACGGTTTCCCGTATTGATTTAAGCTGGGATGAATGAGCAAGTACAACTGAGATTTTTGTCCCTCCTTGTTGACTGGTGGATAGTATCGTATGTCATACTGGCTGCTGTACTCAGACACTGAAGGTACATCAGTCAGTGTGTCGGATGCAAGTGACCAACCACTTACGATGCTCAAAGCTGATATGATGGGGATTTGCAGATGCATGATACATGATAGAGACGTCGACAGGTTCATAACTTTGTGGAAACAGTATACTCGATATTTTCGTGAGCCCTGGTTCGATGGACACCTTGGCGCAATGCACTCGAGGTGAATTTGGCTTGATCACAACATCGGGATCCGTTGCAGTCGTAGATTCGTTTCCATACGTTGCAGTAACATTGAAATGGATGTGTGGTGTCCACCTTGCTCGTACGGACTGAGGACCCTCGCAACACGTACAGTAGAGGAATCCAAGGTGAGAATGATAGTCGGTCAAGGGGTCTTCAGAGAGTCTACGCCTTTTAATCTTGAGAAAGGCGGCTCCGGAGGCGATGAAGTCTCTCAGAACTTGCTGACGATTGTCTAGTCGCTTGAGTCTCGTAGCAACAAGTTTGAGGTCCTGGTCAATGAGCTTCAACGAGACCGCAGCCGAGGTGAAGTCAACTCTGGGACGAGTGACAGATGTCCATCCAAGGAGCTTCACTTTTCCACCCGGCCCAATGAGAACGGATTCTGCTATCTGAAAATAGATTTCATGAGCGATGTTCTGTCGATCTCAGTATTTTCAACCCACCCTGTTCCCCTCTTTGTTGCGAGCAGGGTGCATCCCCATATGCCTGGCCATATACTTTCGGGCGTCTTCTTCGACCAGATTCTATTGAAGTTCGACACAGATGGAGGAAACGAGAAGGGCAATATACGCACGACTTTAAACAAGATAAGTGTCTTGGCGAGCTCGCTGTCATATTGGTAATCTGGCCATGGAACATATTCCTCGTCGTCTGTTCGTGCGAATGGGAGTCTCGTCAGCAGTTTGAACTTGTACACCGTTAGAGAAGAAAGGGAACCCTTACGTTCTTCGAAGAACAATGAAGGCCCATGTTTGAAGCTACTAAACCCTACCAGCTCAGGAAGGAAAGGCATGCTGAATGACAAACACAAGTGAGTATTCTGTATGGAAATTATTATGGTGCAGTTACCGTGCGCTAGAGTAAAATCGGAGATGGTCCTTGAATGCCTGAAGAAAATTTCAACCATCCGGGCATATAGAAAGAAGCAAATAAAGGTATACCTCAAATGCAGCGTCTTTCTGCTCAGGTTTGTCGTGTGATGCAGCTTTGAAAGTTCGGACTCTGTATTTGACAGATTTCACAACAGATGTCTGGTCAATGACCAAGACTTGAGAGTCCGGACTCATCCATGATCCTTCTTCCTCGTCGCTCGTAAGCAGGATCTGCTTAGGTTTCCATTCACTTTGCTTGAAAACTTGAAACTAGTCATGCATGAAAATGTGAGCACTGGCAAGATTGCTTTACCCATGGGGAAACACATACGTTTTCTTCATATTCCTTGAACTCGTCCACGCTGGTTGGCGACGAAAGCGGAGTAGGCATCGACAGTCTGACTGCATTCAGTACCTCATCATGCTGGCGGGTAACAAGTTGATTTTGGTCCTCCAAAGTGTTTCGGAGCCACGCTTGGTGCTCCTGCAAGTCTTTACTTGTCTGCGTGTGGTGCTGTACGGCTAGCCTGTCCTGAGCATGGAGACCATCTCTGATATGTTGACCTTGCATGGTGAATGCTGTTATTAATTCAGTCTGATTCTTGCTGATCAAGAATGACTGTGCTTGGTTGTCCGTGTGAAGTTTCCGCGATTGCTCTTGCAGACGGGATAAGGCAGATTCGGCCTCGGCAGCAGCTGCAGTCTGAGAGGCGATTCCCGCTTCCAGTTTCTTGTCGAGTTTGGAAACCTGCTCCCTCATAACAGAATGATGTGTGAACGTAGCGGTGACCTACCAATATGGTTAGGCGTCAGCGATGAGACGTGCTAAGAGGACATTAATGTATACAAAAACCTTACCAAGACTGTAAGTCGGGCATCGTCGAACTTTGTCTTGAGTCGAAGGATAGAATCGCTCAAGCTATGCGAGTGAAGAAATTGCTTGACCCACTTGTCGTTGTGCTGTCGTTGGCTATTGATTGTATGGACTATATCACGCAATGAACTGGCATGTAAAACATACATGAGACGAGCGCCCAGATGGAAACACAAGTGACGAAGAGGAAATAGCCTCAGGCTGAAACTCACGCTTCGAATTCTGATAGAACATCGTTCATTCGAGCACACATCGTCTTATCCGATTCATCGACCACCTTTCGTATCACCTCCAAAATTGACTTGATGCGTTCAATCAATTCCTTGAATTCTTCATTATTCTGATGTACTTTCTGCACATTCCATGAATTTGAGTTCTCAGGAGAGGGAGTCATGAAAGGACACACCTGGATACACTTCAGCACGATGGAAAAAGCGGCGACGGCCGCTTGGATTTGAGGGAAGGGAGCCGCTGCAGAAGCTGTTTGTATCGTGTCCACTATATCAACAAGCCAACCCAGGGTATCAGTGGTGTTGCTCGAGCTCGAGCTTGTCTTCGTCTTCGAAACGAATTTGAGACGAAGAAGGTTGCGCATACGAGGTGTTTGCATAATGTGAAACGGGATTAGGGGAACAAACCTTATGAAGAGAGTGCGAGGTTGGACAGGAGGGGACAGTGGAGGGTGAAGGGGAATGAATGCTATAGTTCGAACGTTCCTCTGTTCCTGCTTTGTCCATATATATAAGAACGTCGTTCAATAGCGTTCAATAGCGTACTCTTTAGCGCTTAACGAATTCCTGACAATGAAACATTTGTTATTTGAGAAATTGATTCGATATGTACTCACAGTACAGCAGTTCAAGGCGTTATAGCCTTATAGGGCGTTATCAGCTGTTATCAGGTGCTTGGCACGGCACTTGCCCTAAGCCCTTCCACAAGAAAGATCGATAAATTCTAGAGAACTCTCTGGAGGCAGTACTAGGCAGTACCGGGGTTGATGCTGGTTGATGTGTATCAAATCTCTGAAAACCTCTGCATGGAATACGAAGATCGTGTTGAGTCGTCTTGATGGCCCTGCTTGCTTCAAGTTGGTACGGATAAACGACACAAGGCGAACTATGAGAAATTCCCAGGAGTTCCCACTGACAGGCTGACTATAAGTATATTAGCGCAATCATCGCCAGTACCATTCTGTACCGTATAATAAATGCAATGCTGCCACAAAGGTCACAGGTTAAATCCTGTATGAAAATCCTTAGGTCAGACCGATATCGATAAGACTGGGGAGAATGAACGATAAAATACTTGACCGAAGCTTTCGGTGATGCGATGACAGAGTGGTTGTATGACGACTGAACGTTGCGCTCGCCGCTGAGCTTTCATTCGGACAAACAGCGTCGTAGATGATTCATCCTGGATTTTGCTGCTCTTTGCATTGGTTATACATAGTCCGTAACCGTCCGATAAGGCTTCAGGTTCAGATCCAGATCCGGAGCTGGACTTATCTTGAAACACCAAGAGAGTGAACTGTGGGACACGCAAGCCATGTTTCGGACATCAGCGCTCTTGAAATGCTTCAGAATCACTGCTGTGTGTTGGGCGCATATCGTGTAATATGTACATAGATTGTTCGAGACTGCACAACTGTTGCTTCCAAATTATATAGGCAGATTCTGAAAAGACAAATCATATGTCAGCCACATTCATACTGAACACCAAAGTAGTTAAGTAGACTTCGACATTACCTTGGCCTTAGAGAACTTTAAACCCAACTCATTGAACTTGCCCCCTTCGAACGACTCGAACCCGAACTTTTCATAGAACGCTCGCACTCCTAGATTCCTTGGATCCATTCCGAGCGTAACCCCACCATCCGGATCTTCTTTTCGCAAAGCTTCCACTATCTTCCCAATCAGCTTACTACCCCAACCTTGCCGCTGGTAAGGCTCTAGCATATTGATATGCATGTTCGCGGCACCATAAGAGACTCTGGCATCCGATTTACCGTGCGGGTTGCTAAAAAATTCCATGAATTCTTTATCTGCGGGCTTCTTGGCCAACGAAGGAGGGTATTTTTCAGCCAGGGCGGGCCACCAGTGCTCCGCTGTATAATGATCGAATTCTCTCGAGTTCCTCGAGGCTAGTACATACCCAACGACTTCGCCAGGATCATCGTCTGAAGAAGAGTTGTGATCGTCAACCAGAACGAAGCCGAGGGTGGTAGGGAGTTTGACGTAGGGTACGGCATACGTTAAACCTGGGAGTTCCTTAAAATCGTGAAGATCGTCTGCGGATTGACCTCCTTTCGCGGTGAGCAGGCAGATTCTGGACACGGCGTCTGCATCGGTTTCTCGGGCTTCGCGAATGGTCAGGGTCATTGTTCAGGCCGATTGGATTCTGAAATCGTTGATGAGCAGGAGCTTTTCGTCAAGCCTAGTATCTACCTGATGAAATCGAGACTTGAGCTGGAAATTTTGGGTCCCCAGTCCGTAGATTAAAGCAAAACGAAGAGATGGTTTCTTTAAAAGACAGACTTATCAGGCATCATATGCGTCAATTATTCCATGCCCCGCTTGGCCGTGCAAAGGTGTTGAGGTGTGACTTTGTGGTAGTTGTTGATTGGCTTGTGTTTGTGCCGGTAGTGCGGCCGACTTCCGACTTCCGAGGGCCGACAGTGGCCGACAGTCCGCTCTCAACAGTAGTCCACTGCGTGGACAGTCAGAACACGTAGATTCAGAGTATCCAATGCAAGTTGATTTCATCTCGAAGGAGCACTCATGTTGCTCGCATAATTACAATACAGATCATACTTGAATCCACATCCTCAAACAGTAAAATTGCAATCGATTATGCATATGGTTTATTCGACGTTGATCCTGGGCATCGCCAATGCCGCCTCGAAATCAGCCTGACATGAATACCTAGGTATAACAAATCATTGGCAGCCCGTTTTTTCAGAACGAACGCAGCAAATCGAACATCAAGAAACTCACCTCTTCCATTTCACAGCCATCGAATTGTCATAATCGCAATGACACCTCCCTCGTTCATATGCAGGGGTAGAAGGATCTGGACACTGTTCCCAGCCGGTATGTTCGTACGCGATATCGTCAAAATGATGTATGCGGTCTCGGTCGAGAAGAAGAGAGATGGCGATGCCGTGCATTGGTGCGTCACCCCAGCGCTATTAGAGTAAAAGGTGTAAAAGATGGATGACGGATATCAGAAGCAAGTGAAGATCAGCACAGTTTTACCAAGTTGTTTGCAATCGAACGGACCTCATAATAAAACCCTCCCGCAGCTTCGAGATGCTCGAAGTATTTATTATATCCTCCTGATTCGCGGAAAAAGTCGAGGTCGCCGATTTCGAAATTGGTCCAATCTATGTAGATGGACAATGAGTATGATGGCATAGACTACTTGGGTGTTTGAGCGTATAACCACTACGCACATGTACATCTTGTCCAAGTATTCCCCCCGTCCTTCGAAGCGAAACGCATAGCATTATTAGGATGAAGATAATGTGAATTTTGATTGAAGAACTCTGCAGAGGGGCACAGTCAGACAGAAGCAATGCGAATCGGGTCGTAGAACATACCCATTGAAGTATCCCATAATGTAGGTGTAGTCTCTTTCTGTTCCGGAACGGAAATCGTGAAGCCTAGGGATCGTTAAAAAGCTTCGGGTAACTTTAGTAAAGGAACTGACCATAAGCCTTATTATTGTCTTCCATGTATAAGAACGGGTCATATTCGATTTCGCAGCGATAGTTTATGTCGGGTCTGGGCGTCATGATTGTCGATGAGGGCAGGCACTGACATCCGAAAATACTCACTCTACACGCCAGTAATACTTGAAGTTTTGCAGTAATGGTTGTCTATAGAAAAATCCAGAGTAGAAACGACACATGTTGCGATAACTTGAAGGGCAAACATTAGCATGCAATCATAATCGTACATACAAAAGATACGCACGAGACACTGTCTTTGGTGAACCGTGGATCGGTCTTTTCACAAGAACTTGCATTGTCAGAAATTAGAACGTACCAGCATAGAAGACGCCTCTAATTTTAGACAACGCTTTCCTTGCCTTGGTTGCTCTCTCCTCATCTATAAAGTCTGGTTGTACCCACTGCTCGCGAGGGATCTGACCATAGTATGTTTTCGCGGAAGTTACTGCAGATGTGCATCTAAATGTGAATGAGCATTGTGAAGGCAGCTCACGAGAACAACATAGCTCACCTGATGAACTCTTCCGTGAACGGCTCGTCGTTCAGAAAGACCCACGGATAATGTCTATCTCTATTGAACCTTCCTTCAACCTGTTTCATACTATGCACCACCCCTGCTAGATCGCTATTTCGCGCCAGAGTGAGAAAGGTAGCATTGGCTTTGCGTGGATATGTAGGTCGAGGTGTACTGTGTTGGAACGAAGAAGGTTCGAATAGATTCGAGCATGAGAGTGGTGGTTGAACTGCGGACGACGTTGGTGTGAGGGAAGATAGAATGCGACTGCTTAATCTGCGTTCGAATAATAGCTCTGAAAGCCCGAGAAAAGAGAAGAGCTGAGATGCAGCATCATCAGAGATGAGGCTATATTGTCGGCCGTGGAGAAAGACGTACGAGGAATACCGAGGCAATTAGCGATCTTTTGGAGAGGATGAGTTGCTTCCAATGAGATGGAGATGAGAATAGAGGTGAGTATGAGACCATAGAGAATATTAGCGTTAGATGAGGTCAGTGAGCATTACGATTGAGCAGAGAGTTTTTAGTCGACGTTAACACCAATAGTAGCCAATGGTGGTCGAAAGTTTGTTGATGGAGACGGTGGTTGTGAAGAAGTCAGCGTCTAATTTTCGAGCATGAGCGCTTGAAAACATCCAAACTTGTTATCGGACCAACCCGATGCCTTTTATGACTCCAGTTCCTTTTTCATCTTTTTCGATCCGGCCTGGTCATTCACTCTACCTGTCACGTCTGGGATAGTATACGGATAACCATGTCTGTCGAAAAAAGTCGGAATGATGACCTCGAAAAACGGGAGAGCCTGGATATCAGTCAAGGAGAAGTCGGAGAAACACTTCCTCCCACGTATTTCTCCAACTCTCTAACGAAGCGTTTGCTTAGTTGGGGTGTAGAGAGTCGAGGTGCGCTTATCATATATGCTTCTGATATCTATCTCACAACTCGATCTGTTTGGATCAGGAATATCACCCGTTCCACCTTCTCAGCGAACCGACACATCCTACTATAAACTTTTCTTCCTATGGTTCACGATAAACCTGAACATTCTCTCCTTCTCTGCTGGGACTCTTGGTCCTGTGGCTTATGGACTGGGAATCAGGGAATCGTGTTTGGTCATCTTCTTCTTCAATGGTTTATGTTGTGTGCCTCCGGCGTATTTTGCGACTTGGGGATCGAAACTAGGTATGAGGCAGATGGTGCAGGCAAGGTATAGTTTCGGGTATGTGCTCTGTTCATTGGTCATTGTCAAGCCACTGATGTGGATCTTCAACACAGATACTATGGAGTCATTCTCGTCTGCATCCTAAATCTCATCACTATGATTGGTTTTTGCATTCTGAATGCAATATTAGGCGGACAGACACTCGCCAGTGTCGCCAATGGGAATCTTACTTGGAAGTGCGTCAATCCCCTTGGGCGTGTTTCATCAATAACTTATGCCTTACACCAGTGCAGGCATAGTAATCGTTGTGGTCATCTCCCTAACCGTAAGTACAATATCTGCCCATGTTTGATCTGAAAACCTTCACACAATTTTTCGCGCAGATATCGTTCTGTGGTTACTCCATTCTCACTTGGTAAAATTTCCGCCTCGCCCTCTATCAAAACAAATCTCACTTATATCTATAGGTATGAACGCATTGTTTGGTTCCCCGTTCTCATCGTCTATCTCGTTTCGCTGGGCCTTGGAGGAAAATACCTGAATGATATCCCTGCTTCCGAACCGGCCACCGTTTCCACGATCTTATCATATGCGTCAACCATAGGCGGAGGGTTTGTGCTAACGTATTCACCGTTGGCTTCCGATTATACGATCTACTTCAAACCAAGTGGCTCTAGGTATGTTCCACATTACTAACGTTCTCCTGAGCTTTCATGACGATGGACATCATACAGCAGCAAGATCTTCATCTACACCTACCTCGGCCTATTCACCTCACTCGTATCCGTCCAATGTCTGGGTGCAGCATTTGCTGCAGTCGCACTCTCCCCATCGCTCCCTTCGAATTCCGTCCCAGCTAGTTGGGCACAATCCTACTCCTCTCTATCTGTCGGCGGGCTCCTGCATACCATCCTATCGCCCGCAGGGCACTTTGGCGATTTCCTCACAGTGCTGTTAAGTCTCAGTGTAGCCGGTAATATCGCCGTGTCATTCTATTCGATTGGGCTCAACATGCAGTTGGCGTTACCTGCGTTGATTGTCGTGCCAAGATATGTATTCTCGATAATTACTACTGCTATGTGAGTGCGCCTTACAAAATTCCAATATTTCTTATATATATAACATTCACTACAGCGTTCTGCCGCTCGCAATCGTTGGATCTCACACATTCTACGACGCTCTTGAAGATTTCCTTGGACTTATCGGTTATTGGTGCTCAGCCTTCATTGCTGTCATTCTCGTTGAACACTTTGTCTTTCGCAAACATTCCTACTCGCAATGGACACTTTCGAATTTCATACGAACCCCTTTCCGAAACCCCTTGCCAGATGATCATAACGAGTCGACAATTTGGATGCTTTACTACCCACCATCGCACTGGAATAATCCTTCTCTTCTCCCTTCAGGAATTAGCGCTATATTGGCAGGAATAATTTCATTTGGACTTGTGGTACCCTCGATGTCACAGATTTGGTTCACAGGCCCAATCGCCACAAAAACAGGTGACATTGGGTTCGAGGTGGCATTTGTGTTGGCAGGGTTGGTGTACATGGGCTTGAGGGGGGTAGAAGTTTACTTGAGGGGCAAGTTGTAGCCTCATAGGTTGCATGTGAACAAATTAGACCTGACTGTTTCAGTTTCTCGAAAGCCAAATCCATTTGTGTTTATGCACTGTATCTACCATCGCTCTATATACTATGATCTCAAAGGAGAGCACTTGATTAGGATGTAAGGAGGAATTCAAGTAGCATAATATGTAGCAAGGATTGATATCACTGGTGTCTAGAAGCACTGAATCCGGTCTGCCGCACATTCACGCGAACGATTCTGTGCATTAGTTCCCTCATCAGCCCAGAGGACTTCCCAATCCCTGTTTTTGATAGCACAACCAGTGACCGAAGAACAGGTACCTGATAAATTGCTGTCATGGGAGAGAGCATAGCTAGTCTAGTGGCTGGTTGGTGTAGGATCACCGAGCACAACAAGATTTCAGGTTTGGTTCCACTCAATGCACGGTGTATGGCCAGGTCTACGATGAGAACTGAACCAAGTCATAACTCAGAATCTGAGACATACAGTGCATCAGTCTTCCATTGTTCAATGCACATCAGTTTGGACTCGAACATAGCCAGGCAGAGGCTTCTGATTTTCTCGCTCGGGCATGAACATTGGAGGCGTAGCTGGGTGAGTTCATTCGTTCACGGAGGCAATTTCGAGAATCAAGATCGAACGTTGAACTTGCTGATCGCGGTGAAGACGTAGGAAAATGTCTAGTAGATCGAGTCGATGATCCAGAATCCAGAAGTGCGTTCCACGCTGGTGTCGGTGACCGTCTGTTGCACATACTAGATATCTGTCGGCTTCGTTCATTCAAGGGTTCCTGTTTTACGAGGATTTCAATACTCACCAAGGTCATGATGAACAGAAAGGCTGAGAAACGCGGTCCACCCACTCCGCCGCGCTGGTCGCTACTACTCTTCAGCGGCTGGAGTGATTACTATGATAGGCTAGCCTCTGGCTAGCAGTAAAGCAATTGATTGGGGCAGCTATCGTCACCGTCCATTGAAACCCGTCATTAACATCATTCGAACAAACGGAGACTCTTCATTCCGATGAAGACTGCTGGGAATCGCTATGGTTGCATCGATGGCATCCAGAGATCCACAGTCGTATGTGGACTAAGACAGACAGGCAGCGCCGGGAGATTGGAGCTGGATGGAATGCGTAAGGCAGCTTGTAAAAGTTGAGGAATGCTTGAGATTGTAGTTTGCTCGATAGAGTCATGTTAACTTGTACTCGTGTCGGAGTTCTAAAATGGGATTCGGCACAGTCTTAGACAGACATGCCGCACTTGTCCAGTCTCTGTCGGAGTCCGTCCCGGACGACTCCCGGTTACCGAATTCATGAGTGATGCCAGCACTTGTCGGATGGCAGACTGGTGGCAGACACACCTTACGCGCGTCGCGTACGCCTCCAAAAGGCTCAAGCTCTCCGACTCGAGCTTTCGGAAAACATGAGCTTAATACGAAGACATTGACCTGAAGACTCTGCGGCCAGGTTCGCTCATATCTACCCTCATACACGGAGCTGGAGTTCGAGCAGCCATTCTGGCCCATTCAAACGCGCGAGCGACGAAATCAGAAGATAGAGCTAGAACTTCGAGTTTGTCATCGATGTAGAGGTGTGCTGCAGTCTACGTTACATCTTTCCATGGCCAGGAAATCAAACTTCGCCCACGGTCAACAGCGGTCAACATTCCCCCGGAATTCACATTCGGATATCTGTTTTCCGTTCATCTGTCCGCAGTGCGTTGAACGCTTTCCTGCTCATAACGTATTGATCAACATACAGTCCTTTCTGCTTTGTATACAGGTACCTCAGAAGCTCAAGATATCTGGCATGTCCAAACTGGGGCAATCCGCGCAAACAGGACCCATATCTCTGGCAGTCTTGGGCTCACATATCCCGGATCTGTCACCATGAGTCAATGGGAGCTGTGTCGACGTTCAAATCGAAAATTTCTGACCTGTAGTTGTCAATCAACACAGAACATAGAATCCACTTCCATTGAAAGATCAAGATGGCCGTCTCTGCCTTCATTGGCCTGAGGCAGCTTGCTGCTTAACACTCCCACCACCTCGAATCGGCTTCTATTCCCTTCAATATCTCATTATCGAAGAATTGAGAACTTGCACAGCACTGCTTCATAACTATAGTACCGCGCTCTCAAGTCCCAATTGAGATATATGGGTACTGGTATAAGTATATAAGTCATGCCCAGATACCTCGTAACTTTGATATCCAGTACCCCTGCTGTCGATAAGGCTCATGGCAAGGTTGTTCATTGCCGTACTGTGAACATTGACTCTGGTTCATATCATAGCTGCTCTATCCTTTTTGTGCCGCTCAACTCGCCCTCACATTTCTGGTAAGCTGTATACTATATCACTTATTCCCCTAACGCATCCTTGCTCAAGATTCTGACCTCAGGAATAGACGAATCATCTTGTGCAGTTGCATTCAACATGGCCTCAAATGCAACAAATATTTTTGAATCAGATGGAGCGGCCCAGGGATCTCATTCCGGAAAAGCTCTGTTTATTCTCTTCATCGTGTTTCAGCTCATAGGTCTTTCCGGCTCAATACTCATGTTGGTCACCGCTTGCGTTTCCAAAAGGGTCCACCGCCACTGGTGCTGGTTGAGCTTTGTGTTCTCGTGGATTATCTCGTGTGTATCCTACAGGTATGTTGCTTAACATGAACAGAGTTTTACGCTTCAGAATGATGAACGGTATCGAAGTTTTCTTGCAGGAGCGTCGATTGACTGGCAGCCTGAATTCCCCCTGTGTCTGACACAAGCTGCTTTGATTTATACCGTCCCAACATTGTATGTTTTCCCCTCGAACAAGATGCAATCAGGGACTCAGAGTTTACCGCGATATCTAGAACTGCATCCACTAGCCTTGCACTCATCATTCAAGTGAGTACAAGTCCCTTGTGCTGTGCCTTTTGTCGGGTCCTCACTGGAAACTTACCGGGTCAATTTGTACAGGTTCTGATCAGTATTCGCGCATGTTACACTATTCTCAACGCGGGGACCACGAGCAACAATAACGGATTGAAATTACACAGGCTATGGACGTTCCTGGTAATGATGAAGCTTACAATCTCGAGATTTCCTCCTTATTCACGACTTGTTGTTTCTCCTATGCAGATGATTTCCCTCCCTTACCTATTAGCCACGGCGTTGTTCACAATCTCCCTCGTCATCGGCCTCAGGGATCGGGCGACAGTGGTTAGAAGACCGGGAAATTATTACTGCGACATGCTACATAAGCTTCCGTGGGTTTTGGTCCTCGCTCCCTTGAGTGCCCTCGCTCTAATATTATTGGTTCGCATGCAGACGCGATCTATCAGCCATCATCGTGACAGTCATCATGGGGATCTGCTTATGCTTGGGCATCACTCTTTGTGTCATCCTGAGCAGGAATTGGTCTGCTTTATCACGCGATGCGCACGCACCATTAACGTCAGTTTTGAGAGTGCTCTGCTTTAGTGCGGTTTCGCTAGTGGCCGTCGCGTAAGTAATTGTGCATATCTTGAACAAAAAAGAGTGCAACTAACGAGGTCCTCAATCAAACCCATCTGGATTTGTTTGATGTCCCTCTGACAGTCTAGCCCTCCTTTTCTATTTTAGCCCCCACGCATCTAATGGTCCCGGTTTGTCGATTTCCCTTTCACCCAGTGAGTAGATCTCCTCACTTCGACCTCCACATGAACAAAGAACCAATCGCGTCTCCTCTCTTACCACAGTCCCGGTCGCGGCGGTCTTGATTTTCGGTTCTCAAACTGACCTTGTTCGGGCATGGCATACTGGGATCCAAGCATGCTTTCACTCCTTACGCTCAGGCTTCAAGACGCTGTTCAACTCAACAGCGTCCTTCGAAGACGGCTCTGAACGACAACACCGGTCACAGCTGGGAAGACCGCGCTGTGGACCGCTTTGCATTGGCAGTCATCACCTGTGCAATCATTCTCATAGCAGTCAAGACACCATGATCAGTTCAGAAACCTTCGCATTGGCATAGCCTTGCCACTGCGTCGGGGTTGGACAGCGGGCTATGTGAACTATGCTGTATTGATTTAGGATTGTTGTTTTCGCTTGGCTACATTCGTCGCGTTTGGACGACAGCTCATTTCCTGGTTCTTCGTCAACCTTTGAAATTCCTGATGAATCTCGGAGGACTTCACGTTCCGAAACATCATACCCCGCCCCACTCCACTATTTTGTATACCAGTCTCTCGATTCCCTTTTTTCGTCTTTCATTTCGATTGCGTTAATGGACCTTCTTTCGTGTAAACTTGAAACCTCTCATCTCGCCAAGGCTTTCCGTAGAACTGTACTAGTAGTAGCCGATTGTACAAACCTTCCAATCACTGCCCTCTGTACCATCACCTTCATGTACCTACTTAGTTGATGTAAAAAATTAGGTTCCATTCGGATGCCACAGGTTTTTAATATAACGATTAACTTTTTTACTGGCGAGTAATTAGCCGATCGTGGGAATGTAACCAATCTTGAAAACCGTCAACTCTCAAAATGCCTGGGAAATGCCTGGGAAATGCCGTGCTTCCGGCAAATTGTGTGACCTCAAAAATTCAACAATGTGAGTATTCCGAGTAGCAGTAAGGACCGAGACTGAGCTGATAGGAGATACAATGATCACTAAAGGGAAAACAAAGTGGAAACAAGCAAGAGACCACAAGAGTTTGGATGGTGCCTTTATAGGCGCTGCAGGCGCTAGAGGGCGCTAAAAGGGCGCTAGATGGCGCTAAGGGGCGCCTATGTGGGCGCTGTTGATGGCATAAAAATGCCTAATTATGCCCCAGATCATCCGAACAGTCAAGGTTTTTCGGTGGTTACATATTTTTATTAGTAGTTACTAAGAGCGGTAAATGTATACCATATAAGGAAAAATATAACGGTTTTTTAAAAACCTTTGGCATCCGAATAGGCCCTAATAGCCAGTGATATATGTGTATCGAAAGGAGTTGCCCGCCTTCCCATCTTGACCCATCTATCAATCGCATGCGATGGCCCAGATTTATTTTGTACACGAGCAATTCGCCGCGTCGATATCAAACATCGGTCTCAATTAATCTACGACTCGAATCAAACTTGAATACACGCTAACTCACGCTACTCGACGTCAACTTTCCTCACCAACTCATCAAGTTCACCAGCACTCATTCCCCATCTTTCTGCTAAACCATCCGAGTCTCCGGCGCCACCGTTACCCTGGGTGTCGGGACCGTCCTTGTCTTTCTTCTCGGAAATCCATCCCCGGATACGGTCTTTCTGGTTTTGTTCTAGTGGCCCATCGCATAGCATCAGGAATGTTCGTAGGAGCCTGAGTAGAAAAAATGGTGAGTTGACAACTCGTAACTCATGAAGTTTTGGAAAGAAAATGAAAGTAAGAAATGGATTCAGTACTTACATAACGCCTTTCTCCTCAAAATCAATATCCACCTCTTCCACATCCCCGTCTTCTCCGTAAGGCAACGGGTTTGTCAGACCCTCGATCAATGCCTCGACGATACCGTGGCTTTGGATCGCCTTCAGCGTCGGTGCAGAGGTCAATGCGCGATCGGGTTGAGATAGATGGGCAGCATGAGAGTTGGGGTGGATTGGACCTTGACGTTGTTGTGAATTTGGTGTGTGAACGTTGTTCGGAGAGGATGAGTTGGGAGAGGATGAGGACGATTCGTTTGGCGTAAGAAGACTGTTGAGGAGGAACACTGTTTTTCGTCTGACGGAGATATCTGAATCTTGTTATGGAAAGAGTGCATCAGATCAAAAGGTTCTAATGTATTTTATATGATAAACCCTCGCTCACCTTGTAAAGCCTGCCTCAACCTATCCCATCCATCCATATTATCCCCTGAATCATCGAAGCCTTCTCCTTCTTCTCCTGCACTCTTAGTCTCCAGCTGTGATAACGCAGGTGCGTTATGCTTCAACAACCCCGAAAGCGCGTAGATCGCTTTCGAACGTGTTTGTTTTGACGATGGTTTTGATTGATTAGATTTTGATTTGGGTGCGAGGAAAGAGGTGAGAGTAGGAAGAGGGTTTAGTTTGAGGTACTAGCCATACAAAACCCTCGTTAGAATCGTGAAATGAGTCGAGCAGGTAAAAGAAAGCTACGTACTGCATCCTGAGCTGCGGGGTTATTCTGCAATGCAGTCCCGATGACCCAGATTGCGTGCGTTGTGACACTGTCCGGGCCTGAAGTTAATAGACCATGAAGAGGCTCCCACATCTTCAGTTTCTCCAAATCTACACATCTTCAGAATCGTATCGAGTCGATGATTGAAGGTATAACATACTATTGGCATTGTCGATCTGTTCTATGAGCTATAGAGCATGAAACAAAATTCAGTCATCTCTCATTCGAACCGAAGGGAGGGACAGAAGGACATACCATCTCCAGATTATCCAACGCATCAACCCTATCGTCCTCGCTCCTACTTTCATCCATGGCGATACTCAAAGCTTCCTTCATCAGCTCTGCATCGCTCTTTCCTAGCAGCATATCAATAATCTCTGGATTCAGGTCTTGTCGTTGGACAGGTGGACGTGAATTTGAACCGTCCCCGTTCTGAGATTGAGGTGTAGAGTTCTCGATACCCCATCGGAGGAGAGATTGCATCTTGTGAGTATTTTGCTGTGTGTCGTGCAAGTTATTTTTTGAAGTTATCTGAAGGGTGATGGGGAAGAAAGGAGATTTTTGAGCTTTGTTTGTATTGAACGATGCGATAACCAGAGGGGTCGAGAAAGAGAAAGAAACGCGTCGATGTTTCGAGAATGATGAACGTTATCAGAGAAAATCTATATGGTGGCTATACGATAAGATTAAAATCAGTACTCAGTCTC
This sequence comes from Lentinula raphanica, assembly GCA_027919835.1. Classification (NCBI taxonomy): domain Eukaryota; kingdom Fungi; phylum Basidiomycota; class Agaricomycetes; order Agaricales; family Omphalotaceae; genus Lentinula; species Lentinula raphanica. Next base: position 725,892 of record JANVFP010000022.1, read on the forward strand.
GAAGTCCATTTTCCCTCCTAGTAAACCGATCCAAAACATCAACCATATCCTTCCTCCTTTCCTTCGTATCAAATACCATCGCATGGTCTAAATCTGGATTATATATTACCTCTAGATCTATAGTTGGTTTGTCCGTTACCGAGTTTGACGCCGAGCTTGACGACCACAGATGCTTCACCTCGTCTTCACCCGTCAAATATCGCCTCACCAGCGGGGCAGGAACGATCTGGTCTTTGCCTGAGAGCACGACAGCAAACTTGATTCTTTCATCCAGATCCTCCTTCCACAGAATATTCTCCGTCCAGAAGAAACACCTCCCAAGTGTAAACGCGATATCTGGGTCCCTGGACGCGAAATACCACAGCTGCCATTCGTTCGCTCGTTTGGGTACGCGGTAGAGGAAGTTGAATGCGACGTCGGGGAGGTGGAGGAGGAATGGGATTGGGTCGATTAGGAGGTGGGAGGTGAATGTTGGTTTGGGTGGATGAAGCTCGTTTGCGGGTGGCTGGGATGCGGAAGGGTGAATGTTGGTGGCCTTGTTTCTATGCCTAAGAGTTTCTCTATCTGGATCCCTTTCTTTGTCTACATTTCCGTCTAATCCATCTTTTTCCTGTTCTCTTTCGTCTCCTCTTTGAGTCTGACCACCGTCTCGGTCACGAATAACATGCGCAGCGATAACCGTTCCATAGGAGTGCGCAGCCAAGACCGCGTGGGACATACCTAACGAATGCATCGTCCTGTACAGTGCATCGAGCATGTCTCGTCTAGGGGGCATAGCTGGAGTCAGTGGATCCGAGGTTGATGAGGAGCAGATGTGCATGGATATAGGAAGAAGCTCTACGAGGAGGATGCCTTGGTTGGGATCGAGCCGGACGAGGTCTTGGATAAAAGCAGTGTACGGGTGGAGACCGATCTATTAAGAGTGGGTATTGAGATAAAGCAGAAAGTTGATCCTGAGAAGAACCTACCCCAATACCATGTATGAACACTATTGGATCTCTATCAGATGTTCTATGCGGTCGATACCAGTACGAGAAGTATTCCGTCGCAGATGGGGAAGGTTGCGCAAACACGCCAAAGAAACGGGGAGGAAAGATACCAGGACTGATAATGTTTCGCAAACGCAAAGGCAGTTGGTTCGAAGGGGCGTATTGACGAAATCCTAGGGAGTAGAGCTTGACTGAGGTGATAAAGTCCACGAGTGCGACAATCTTGAAGGTTCAATGAGATATTGGCATTTAAGGAGCGCAATAAGCGTGAGTAGATACTACTTGCCATATACCACACCAACGGCCTATGCACCATCTTAACCTCATCCAACGTCAATCTCAATGCCTTTGTCTTTATTTCCTTTCCTGCTTCGACTTTCCTACCTAGAATCTCCTCGACGCGCGCGACATACGCGTTAATCTCGTCTTTCCACGAATCTTCTACATGAGGATGAGAGGGATCACAGGAAAATAAAGCCCAAAGGATCCACTCGATGAGGTTCTCGCGTTTGAGGACTGGAGAGGAGAACCAGCCGAGAGGGTATGTCGAGGTGAGAGCGGATGGAGCTGAGGATGTAGAGGAGAAGGATATTTGCTGAGAGCAACGAAGGAATAAGGCATGACGTTGTTCGGGAGTCAATGGAGGAGCAGTGTATGTGGCCTTGAATTATAGAGAGATAAGTTATCGGACTTGATAAACATCGGGAGCACTCTCACCTTTTGCAGCACTCCCTTCCTCGGTATATAGACAAGCAGATAGAAGGAGACTTCGAGGAGCGCGATAGGAAAAATCCATGGGTGAGCAAGGTGGTTTATAGCGAGAGATCTAGTGTAGAGGCATAGGAAGAGATAGAGAAAACTAGCGGGAGCAACGAGGCGGAGGAGAGCAATTGAGATGAGGATAAAGATGTGTTCGTGGAGAGTACGACCGAGCATATCGTTGAGGTTGGGGTTGTTAGATAGTGATGGTCATGGCCATAGAGCAAGCGCACGCCGCAAAGCATGTGTTTTTTTGAAATTGGACGTGTAAGCGCGCGCTTATCCCAAATTGGAAGTTGGCCATCGACTATGCTTCAAAATTACCTTTCTCCATTAGAAACCAGCTCTGACGAGGTTTGTCTGTTGTACTCGTCGCTCTCACTCAGTGATGGCTTATAGTGTAGGATCCAAGTCTCAAACTCACCGCGCTTGTAACATCTGCTGTAAACGACGAAGACCCAGAGTTTTCCTTGTCGTCTATCGTGGAATATCTAGAAGGTAGCGGTGAAGATGCGTCTGGCTATTTGGTCTGTACACGCGTATGCTCTACAATTCAAGACTCTGATTTTGAAGTCTCGTCTCAGGACGCTCTCAGTCTCTTGACTCTCCTCCTTCCATCCCCAGACCCTGGGTCAGACCGATTGCTGGATCTGATCCAAGAGAAATGCAGTTCAAAGGAAACCATGATCGCAAGTGCGGAAAACTTGGAAAGGATACATCGGTTGGTCGTGCTAGATGAAGAACAAGAAGAATCTTCAGACGACCCCTCGGGCGAAGCTGGGGAACCAACAGGGAGAAAGGAAGTTCCTATCAGCATCCAAGTCCTTCGTCTAGTACGAACGTTCTCTGGTCCGTCGTGATCCGAAATCACTCCTAAGGTAACCAATCAAACTGATTCCGTAGTAATATCCAAGATTCCCTTCCGCCGCAAGTCAGCATCCGACACCATCCAGTCTTTCATTCCTGAACTACAATCGACAATACACATCCTTGGTAGTAGAACGAGGTTCTCGAAATCCACAGGGAGGGAAGTACTTTGGCATTGTGCAGCTTTAGTTGATACCATCATGGATTGGGTGGAACAAAAGGAGGGTGTAAAGGGAGAGGAAATTGAGGCGTGCAAGGTACGTCAGGTTTCTGTTCTTTGTGAATATTTTCCAAAATGATCTACAGGATATTCTTCGCCCCTTCATCTCGACAATCATCGACTCTTTAGCATACTGCATCCAAGCATCTCTCGCCAAACGCGCGTTCAAGCAATGTTTTCCTAGGTTGGGCTTGAGGGAAACGTTGGACGAGGGATGGGAGAGAGGCAACGACAGTATCCAGAAAGCTACTGTACCTATCATTTCCTCATTTTCAATCCCAACCCCACTGATTCAAGTCTAGTCATGTTATACACGCGTAGGAGGCTATCTATCAACCCGTAGACCATCCGAAACCACGTTCATCCTCACCGCACATAGTCTACTCCCACAAAACACACCCCCAAGACTATCCACCTATTTCCCCTTCATTATCGGATCCATCCAAGCCAACACCCTCCTCGACGAATCCCTTGCCTTTCTCCTCATCTCCTTCTCTCCTTCGCCTACACCACACCACAACGTCATCCACCCCGAATCCCAACTCATCCCTCTCCTCACCGTTCTCCCCTCTCTTTCATCTGCCCACCCCGACCCGTTCATCCGACACTGCACGTTCCGCATCTTGGGACTCGCGCTGCACGTCGCTCCGGGTCCGTTGCAGATGCAAGCTCTGAAAGACCTCCTCGGGGATACATCAGACCAGGCTCAGCAGATGAGAGTCGCTGCGGTATCGCTCGTTAAAGACGCTATTCTGAGCGCGTTGGCCGAGGTGGAATCTTCAACTTCAAAGACGGGGTCTGGGGGCATAAATATACTTGCTTCGCCGCGATTTCTACAGACGTTTGCTCCGGTGTTGTTCGTAGTGAATCCGCCTGAATTGTTCAGTGTTTCAGAGGGAAAACAGGCCCCGACGGTTCGAGAGCTCGAGGAGGATAGGATGAACACTGAGTTGTTGAGACTCGCGGAGGTGCTTTCGTTGTACTATGTGTTGGTGATGAGGGACACGAAGAATCGCGTAAGGATTGGAGTTTTCTTTTTCTTTTGGTCTTTCGTCCATTCATGACGATATTATCCTCCTCCAGACTGGCATCCGAGATCGTGATAACCGAGCGAACATCGAGCGGATCCTACTCGCACCTATGCGGGCTGCAATAGCAAAGTGGATCGAGGCGGTCGAGGAGGAGTTGAGTAAGAAGGAATTGGTGAAGGAAGAGGAAAGATCAGCGGAAGCGGAAGGTTTGCAGGGAACAAAGCAGAAGGGGGAAGCTGGAGTTGGACCTAGAGCTGGAAGTAGTAACACTTACCCTTCTCTTCCACATTCACATCCTCATAGTCATTCTCGAGGTGGTTCTCATGATAGTATACACTCACATGCGCTCGTTCCGTTGATTTCGTTACAGATGGGGCTGGAGAGGATTGATAGTATGTGGGCGAGAATCTGATTGGGTTAACGAGGAGGATCGGTGTTTCATGGTAGGTTATATTTAGGTTTACAAAAACATTGTACGCTAGTTAGCTAGGAGAATGAATTTAACTTGAACTTAATGAGAAATTCCTAAGGATAGCATCGAATCCGACTCAAAAAAAACGCAGAGGATTCCGCCACATCGACGCCAGCAGGATTCGAACCTGCGCCCTCAAAGAGGAACAGATTGGAAATTTTATAAAGGTGTTATTCTAATCTGTCGCCGTAACCACTTGGCTATAGCGCCACATAGTGAAGTTTTTGGAAGATAGTTTGATAATGAAATTCCTCTACCTTTACTCATTTGTATTGACTCTCATAATGGCCAGAATCGCTTTCAAAAACAAAGGCTTTGAGTCGTTGGAATGCTACGAGTCAGACTTCGAGCTTCAGGCTCAATGCCAGTCCAGTGTCACTGGCTTTGAGCAATGCTGAACATCTAAATGAACGTTGAACTTCATGACATGCTGAGTTGCAATCTGTTGATAGTAAAGTAGTACGGTAGAGCGGTGTGCTAGAGCAGTGACGTAATGGGCGCTTTTCTTTTCTTTTTTTTTTGATTTTCCGCAAACTTATGAAAACTGCTGTAAATAAGCTGCAGCAATGTCCAGAGCAAAGTATGTAGAGAATTGACTGTGGAATGTTTGCAAAAAAAGGCTTGAGGAGAGGTAAGTACAGACAGCTATGCAAGATGCTAACAAGACCATGACTCTCCTCCTTCTTGCCCATTAGACAGAGCTGGTCAAGCAACACATTATCGACTCAACGGACTAGGTATTCCCCCACTACTCTTGATCGCCGTGAACGTAACCACCCCTCCTCCTCCTCCAACCCCAGGACTAACACTCCCCCCAGGCGCCCTACCCACCGGTATCGCAGGAGGCTTCCTCCTCTTCGTCTGCACCGGCGGCGGCGGAGCACTCCTCCGCTCCTTCTTCTGCTGACCAAAATGAGACTCGGATCCCTTCGTAGACGGACCGTTCAGAGTCATCCCGGATAGAGAGGACAGGACCAGGGTGGAGTTCAAGGACTCTCCTAGCCCGCCGTGTTCACTGTGATGGTGGTGGTGGTGGTTGTGGTTATGGGCAGAGTTGGGATCGGCGAACGCGCCTTCGACGTGTGCGCTGTTGGCTGTGCCTTGGCGTCTGGGTTGACGGGGGACGGGGCCGGAGTGAGTAGAAGGAGCCAGCGGTGGTGGTGATTTCAGACTAGATGTAGAAGGGGTCGGAGAGACGATGTTGATTGGTGGCGGTGGTGGATGAGGACGGGAATGTGAGGATGATGGAGTATAGGGTGCAGCAGCTGATGCAACTCCATGCAAGCTATTCCCACTATTGGCACTGCTGAAACTGGTAGTACTCGCTGTACTTCCCCTCCGTACTGTCTCATAGAATAATGGAGAACGAGGCGAATGAGGAAGGGGCTGCATAGTAGGCATTTCTTCGTGCGAGTGAGCATTATGTTCGTTGTTAGCACTAACGCTCCCACTTCGATTTTTCTTGAGTTCCATGCTTTTGCTTGATTTCAGAGTCCGGGGCGCGGAAGCAGGATGGGACGAAATGGCGTGGGATGTTGTAGCAGCGCTGGTAGATGTAGACGTTCCGACACCAAGATGAGAACGTGTTCCGTTTGCTTTGTTCGTCGTATGAGTATGATTGTGTTGGGCTGGTGCGTCACCTGCAGCATTCCAACTGATCTCACTATCCTTATCCTCTTCGCCGTTCATGCCTTGTGCTTCTTTGATCTGTTTCTGTCTGACGAGACCTACACACCATTCCCCTCCCAGACATCTTTCCACCAATCTTTTCGTTGTCGGGTTCACATCACGGACGTTGGAAGTGCGAATGAGAGATTCGAGCATGTATAGAATTTGTGGGCGTTTGTAAGGAACGGTGCGGAGTTGGGTCTTCGTTAGTAGGGGGTGAAGGACACGAAGGTAAGTGTGTCGGAGCTGCGAATTATTATGATTAGAAAGTTAGTGGTATGAAAATATCAGGAAACCGTACTGATTCACTGTCGTCGTCCAAGTCGGCCAGTTCACGTAAGAAAACGTCAACGAGGACACATAAATCGTTGGTATAAAAGTATTCTTCTGTGCCTTTATTCGTGAAGAGAAGATACAGTAGCTTGAGCACGAGGAGTTGCATGCACATGTCTTCTGGTGTGCGCTCTACGGCAAAGTTTGGTCAACTTACAAGAAAAGAGGCGATAGATACTTACGAGCACGGTTGAGCATGAAGATCATGTTCTCACCGAAAGTCTGAGTTGACCCCAGCCTCCTCATGAGTACTCTCAAAACTCGATTATCCGCTTCACTTGTAGAAGTCGGAGTGTGATGCCGATTTGAGTTATTGCCTTCATTTCCGATAGACGCCACCATGAACTGTTCATTTAGTGCCACAACGAGCTTGATAACAGAATAGTTGAACGTGTCGTCCTGCATGTGCCTTGTTTGTTCCACCAAATCGAACAAGTAATCCAGAAAGGCGTCGTCAAAGATGCGTAGATCCTGGATAGACAGTTTCTGAACCCTACACATCTCGTAGAGTAGACGAACGCCCAAGCTCCGTAGTTTCGCTTCAATTGGCACCGGGACATTTGCTCCACTGAATCCAGACCCGGATCCAACACCGGCAGAGTTTCCAAAATACGTATCCTCAACGTCTGGGTCGATCTCCACTAGGATATGATCCATGAGGAGCGGGATAAGAGGTTGCCAGCGTCTATGTGACCGAAAGAAATCTGAGCGTCGTCGGCCGAAACTGAGTAGGACGTGAAAACAGATGAACTGAAAGTGGGGATTGGTGTTGGACTGGGCCTCTGATGTGACGATGTCGGTCATGCGTTCAGAGTGAAAAGCGAATAGCTCGGAGTCGAGAAGCATGTTACAAGCATGTTCGAGTTGGAATGGGCTTTGGAGGTATTGTTCTGCAAAGCGTAAGAAATCGGTCCAACAATCAAACAGTGTATTTACCATGATACGCCGCACAGAGTGATAACGACCTTTTGAGCGTTGAATCTAATTGCTCCAACGTTGGTATATCATCCTTAGGGATTGCAAGAATATCTTCCAGCTCTGTTTGAAGGACAAAGAATATTGTGTTGGTGAGTAAAGTAGCTTTCATCTGAAAGGCTTTCGAGACTGACACACCGGACCAGAATTGCTGAGCGTTTTCCACCAGATAGACGATACCTAGATCATCCTCCATTGTGATTGCAGGCATGGCAAATCCGAACTGAGATGTAAGTTCTTTGGATGGTCTATGTGGAACCCGACGCAACGCAAGGGAGAATATACAGGTCGGTGAAATCGGAAGAGATGGTTGAAGTCAAAAACCAAGAGCCATGTATCACTGTATGTAGCTTGTAGGAACTTCCAGTATCTTGGCACCGGCATCTATCAATTTCTGAACGTTTGGTTTTTATCGGCGCTATAGCCAAGTGGTTACGGCGACAGATTAGAATCTAGCGCAAATAAACTGGTATCTGTTCCTCTTTGAGGGCGCAGGTTCGAATCCTGCTGGCGTCGTTCTTTGTCCTTGAAGTTATTTTTTTTTAGTACAACAAAGTAATACAATCATCCATGGTAAAGACTAGTACGTTGGACACAACAAACAATGCGCATAGAATAGAGTATCCTAATAACCACCTAGAATCCCGTGCAACTTTTAGTCCTGTTCTTGGTTACTCAGACCCAATACGTTTGAATCTCGTAACGGGCTATCGCCGCCCATTCCTCGACTCATCCGAATGGTCCTACCACCCACCCCAGTAATCCCACTTAACATCGAGCCCCCGTTCAAGCTCCCTTGCTCAAGCTCCACATTCGAAACACCATATTGCCTAGGTGGAATGATGATGGGCTCAATGTATACACTTTCCCTGGTGTAAGAGCTTGTTGTCGGCGAAGGCGTATATCTCTTGGGGGCCTTTCCGATACTCTTGATTCGGGGTGCAGAGCGAGAACGACGCCGGCTTGTAGGCGATGCAAGATCTGGGCGTGGTACAGGGCTCGATAGCTTCCTTCGCATAGCACGTTCGATCGTGCCTTCTTCGGTGAACGAATTGATGCTTTCATTGTAACCTCCCGACTCGGGGCGTTTGACCCAAGGAAGTTCAAAGCCTTCCATGCCTTTTCCTTTATCATGATTATCCGGGCTCCTGACGGAGCTCGATTGAACTAGAGATAATTCGGAAGGCATTATGCTAGCCCTGTTCTTAAAAACAGAAGACCTTTTCTCCAAATCGTATTTGAACGGATCCTCCGTTTGTCCAGTGGTCGGAGTGGTGAAGTGGGAGTACGATGATGGTCGAGAAGGTTCTAAAGGACCAGTGAAGAGCGAGTCTTTCGTAGTAGGGGCGGTGGAAAGCGCTATACTCATCTGGTGTGCGTGTTCTGTGGTCCCTAATGGTGTAGGGAGCTTCACACCAGTCTGAGTGTCTTCATCACCGAAGGGGTCTATCGAAGTAGGTGCTAAAACAAGGGAAGCTCTGGGAGCAAGTTTCCGGCGAGAGGAATTTCTGGCGGATAGTGCGACTCCCTGGTTTTCCTCCGCCGACAAGTCGGGAGATCCAGGTATAACATACAGTGAGTCTTGCAAAGCCTTTTCAGAAGAGCCATTTGCTCTGCCCGGTATTCCAGTGAAAGGCGAAGGCAATGCCTTCACAGCATTGTGGCTCATCCAATTGACTGAGTCTCTGAATCCAGAATTTGTACTAAAGCTAGAGACGTCTCTGGTATGAGCAAAGACATTGTGGACGACGATTGGTTCTGGTTCTGGTATTGAATCAGGTTGAGGTGTATCGGCGGGCCGAGAAAAAGAATCAAAAGTAGGCCCTTGATATGGTTTTGGCATCTCTGGTATGGAATTATCGCGTGTGTGACGGGTCATTGTTGAATTCGCATAATACGAAGATCTCCGCGAGGGTGCGATTGAAACCCACTCGGAATCTGGACGAGTTTTAATGCTCTCGACGAGCTCAGTCGGACTGGGCAAATCCAAGGCGGAAAACCGCATTTCCAACGTCGGAGCTTGACCTGATTCAAAATGAACAGTGACCCGCTCCCCGGGGAGTAGATTGCGAGCAGGGGAATCCTTTTCCCGCCGGTTACCATCGAATGCAGCTTGAATCGCACTAGGTGAAAGTTGACGGAAAGAAGAGAGGCGAGGATTCGAAATGAGAGGTCGGAGACGGGAACCGCGAAAAGAGCGTTGGCGTTTTCCGGCGATGATTTCTTCGCGCACCATTTCGAAATCTTCTGATACGTCGAGGCTGCAGAGACGAGGTGGTTTGGGTGAGTGATGTTATAATATATATGTGAAACGCACCCTTTGAATAATCCTATAATCAGCGATGCCCTCCCAAGTAACCGCACGATTCGTCTCGCTAACACCAGCCCAAATTGCGGTGTCACATATCCAATCACAGTTTCTACTGCCCCCAATTTGATCCCCAAAGTGATCCAGCCAGTTCCCCTGAACAACAACGCCGCATCGCTATTAGACGACTCTATTCGTTGCTGCTCCATGAACGCCTTGGCTAGTCGAGCAAATGCAAATAGAAAGTTGAAAACTTGATAAGCAGTAATGAAACCGAGATCGAGATCTGTGAACAATGTCCACAGCGTCTTGTTCTGCGAATTACTGAATCCGACAGCAACTGTTGTACCAATGACTAGAGAAGTGCGCGAGACTGTGGTGAGAATCGAGTATATGGAGAAGTGAAAGTGCTCACTTCGATGGGTGATACCAATAAAAGAAGCCACTTCGTTGAACACGATAACGAGGGGGATGAGAATGAGTAGCAAAAATTTTCCAAACTTCTGCAGCCATTGAGGAAGACCAACCAAGAATTCGGAGCAGGTAAGGAAACATAAGAACATGATATACAGAAGTAAGGGGAAAGAAGACAATGCGCCTAGATAAATATATATGAGCGTCGTGAGGAAACAATCCTGGGGGCACCGAGCTCACCGAGGACGATATCGACAGCCCTAAAAACCGCTAGATCATCCCGCACAGCGGGAACGATGTGTGACAGCAATTCAAGCAAAGCCAGTGCAAAATAGACCCAGCCTTCAAATGTTAGGAAAAGATGCTTCCTATGGTTGACGAGAAAACTGGATGAGCCGCCGTCATCGGTCATATTACACAGTGCAAGACTCACCGACTATTGCCCCGCGTCTTGAATAGTAAAGATGAGGCGAACAAAAACTCCACTGCAGTAGGGATGAACAAGGCGATACTCTCGATTTCGGTCAAAGATTCGCAACGGAGAATCAAGGCTTGGGATAGACAGAGGGTTCCCATCTAAATGCTAACGTATTGCGTATCTTCAGGTGACAATTCAGAGCATTTCAGGGAGACCTGTCCAGCTATAGTGGAAGACGGAGACCCGTATCAGAGCTGGAACAAATGAAGGCGAAGTGAAAAGAATGGACTGGCAGACTTGCTGCCACGCACGACCTGGAGCGAAAACGAAGAACGAAAGGAAAGAAAGAAAGAGATAATCAATTGACAGTTGTAAGAATCAAATGTGAGAAAGGAGTTATAGGACATGTATGGTAACCATACACATTTGACTGGTCGCAACCGTCACATCTCCATCAGAAATGCCAATGATGTGTGACAAAACTCATCGCGCTGGGTGGATAAGGTGGGCACTGGGATACGAAGATTTTGTGTGACCAAGATGATATCGTTGACGGTTGGTCTGACCAGCCTCAATCTTGAATAATCACAAATGTGTAAGGTGGGATCCGAAGATCTTGTGAGACCAGAACTTTTTGTTCTGACCAACGTATGCGAATGATCAGAGATGTCCAAGGCAATGAGATGACTCTGACATCGACAAGACATGGTTGGAAAGGAAATACTGTTGAGAACAATTTCTGGAAGTCAAAGTGAACTAGCAGGATAATCAAGCTAATGATATGGCAGATCGTCATGATAGTATAGGACGGTGCGAGATAGAGACTCAGCTAGCGGTAAAGCCTGTTCAATGAAGAAAGCAATTCAACTCTGTTCTGCCAAAACAACTTTCTTGCGCTCTGGTTTAGGTTTGCTCTCTCCAGCACGCGTATGTTTCCTTCTTCGCTCCTCCTTAACCCTTCTTGATTCGAGCATCGTATGCTTAAGCTTGTGAGCAGCATACACAGGTTTTGGCAGATGGCGAGTTCTAACAGATGGACGTTATAATAGATGATTTCACAGATTGGATGGAACTCACCGTGCAACCTTTCCGACTTCTTTGTCCATTTTCCACCGATTGACAAGACTACTTCTGTACTCAAGCGCCGCTCTTTCTCTTGCAGTGACAATTCCAAGCCTCTCAGAAGCTTTTCCTTTCCAGATACGCACATTTCCGTCATCTGAGCCCGACAGGACGAAGCGGGCATCTGTAGTAAACAGAGTGGATGTCACCCTGTACAGGCGACGATCAGTTGAAGCTCGTTACAATCAATCTCAGTTGACAGACCTTTGCATTCGTTTGGTATGATACACTTCCGGCGAATGTCCTTGATCTGTTTGCCATATTCTAACCGTACGATCCCATCCTCCGGAAACGAATTCTGTGCCTGTAGGTGACCAGTCACAGCTCATCACAGCAGCTACATGTCCTTTGTAGATCAAGCTCGGCGCACCGAGCCGTCGAATATCGAAAGTGTAAAGATTGTGATCTTCAGAAGCTAGCAGAATGTTTGTGGGAAATGTAGGTGACCACGAAAGAGCGTTGGCACGCATTTGCATGACCACCCGACGCTCTGCTTTCCCAGTCCGGATATCATATAGCGTGAATGTACGGTCAGAGCCAACGGAGGCAAGAATAGATGCTTCGCTGAGATTGAAGCGTACTGAGGAAATGGTTTCGGTGGAAGTAGGAAAAGTGAGGTTGGAGATGGGGGCACTTCTGTGAAAGGGATTAGTCATTGTGAGCTAGAGAAAGGATGATACGCACTTATTTTCGTCCCATACTTGTACGAGGGTTGAGGCGGTGGCAAAAAGCGATGACGATCGCTGGTGATCTATTGAACTGAAAATAGTTGGTGAAGATCCAGAGAGGGGGAGGTGCAGCACCTACTTGAATGCAAATTTTCCAGGAAAGACGTTGATGGGTTCGTCCTACAATTCGACAGTTCTTTAAACATTTTGCGAGCATATCATGAATCCACCACGTACTGAGTCTAACCTCCACAATTTCACGTTACGATCAACACCGCAACTAAGGAGTCTGGAGTCTTCAGCAAAACACAGGCCTGTGACTTTCCCTTTATGTGCCTGCGGTAGTCGTGCTATATGGGTTCTCTGGGACAGATTGTGCACTATGACACCTGGTAAAGGTGGCGATCAGAGCGATTCTCAATTGTAAATAGGGAACTCTGTTCATACCACCATCCCAACTACCACTTGCTACCGTTGAAATTGAGTCTCCTTGCTTCGCAAGCACTTCGACAGCATCGATATGGCCTTCCAGTGCGCCTACAAATGGTTTTGCAAACATTCTATCCATCTTTGCGGCATTCAAGGCCCTTGTGCGTTCACGAGCACGAGAAAAAGGATGCATGAGTGGATCGAGATTCCTTGAAACAGGTGTGGGATCTCCGGGTCTTGTTGCTGTATGAGATGAGGGATCATGTTGTAGTACCGATATTTTCTTCACGGACTAATTTTAATGAAATGACGGAGCTCGAGACAGTTGGACTTACCACCATTTGAGAAATGTGGTGGTTTTGCTCTCAAGTTTGAAGCTGACTCGCTCTGCACAAAAAATCATTGTGGGAAACCGCACGTGAGCTCGTACGAACAGCTTTGACTTTCCGTTCCAAGTTCGACTTTTTCTCTCAACTAATTTGCATGTGCTCTTCCAGCTGGCCAATGGCTGTGGACCCTCGAAATTTGTCTTCTATCCCGGTGTTGCCAGGAGCTGCCAGTCTGAGCAGATGACTGACGCTAATACTCAACGCACTCAACGCCGGACCGCGTCGTATATTCCATAAATTCCGGAGGCCCCCCGTGATTGCTGTACATGCCTTGACGAGTGCCCCTTCGTGAAGCAGTCATAAATATGACATAACGAAAACCATTCTGCTATAAAAACCGACCTTGTCACCGGTACGTTTCTCAAGGGATTCTCCGTCATACTCGTACGAAACTGAACCACCGATGAACTTGATCTTTTCGAAGTTAGCCATTGGTCTCTTTCTATTTTTCCGTGTAGCTCTATCTCTAGAGATACATGCCGACAAAGAGTGTACTGTAAGCCCACTAGGAGATGGTCAAGATGACACTGATCAGGTAAATATTTCGATGCGCACATTGCCCATGTGGCCCAGGCTTATGTTGAATCTCTTTTAGGTGTTGGCTGCAATTTCTCAATGTGGGACGAACGGAACTATCACCTTCACAGAGGGCTCCTTCAACATCACCAGGTTGGCCCGCGTGAAAGATCTCTGAGTTCTGACATCGAATTTTCAACTCTAGAAAGATGATTTGGGAGCTAGAATCCGCCACCGTTCACCTGTTTGGATATATGAATGTACGTCTCCCCGTCTTTCCTTCCTGCACATAGCTTTCTCATGGGTCGTATAGTTTGTACCAGATGTCGAATACTGGCTCAATATGTCAAATACATATCAAGTGGTTTTCATACAGGTACGATGCGGCTCGATGCCACCATCCACGAGACACGGAACCAACCTTGAACGTAAACGTAGAGTCAATCGTCGTGGTTCGTGGTTACAGGCTCAGACTTCGAAATTGATGCACACAATACTGGCGGTATACAAGGCAATGGTCAAACCTGGTGGAATTTCTTTTCCAATCGTACCAGAGAAGATGGGGATGGTCGACCCATTGCTTTGACGCTGTACAATGCTACCCGAGGAATTATACGGAACTTCCGTATAGAGTCTCAACCGTTTTGGTGCAATTGTGTGGCAGAATCAGAAGATGTACTCTATGATGGAATGTTGTGTAATGCTACCAACACCAATCCAGAATTTGCGGGCACCAAGTAAGTTCTAAGTCAATGCTATGGTCAATCTGCTGATGTTCCACTCACCATTCAGCCTTGTACCCAACACCGATGGAATTGACACGTATAGAAGCAACAACATAACCCTTCTGAATTGGGATATCACTTGTGGTGACGATTGCCTTGCGTGTGTTCTATGCTGTTCTACTATCATCTTTGATACTGACGGCAGTTATGTATGGTTGAAACAGCATCAAAGGGGTATTGTAATCATTTCTTCCCCAGAATGGTACAATCTTATCTTCGGGACAGAATACAACGAATCTACTTGTACGGAACGTCACCTGCAACGGAGGGAATGGCATAGCGTTTGGCTCTTTAGGACAATATTTCAATCTCGTAAGCCATTTGCAATGGCCTTGGGATGATATGATCCTCTTACTGCAAGTTCGTAGAGTGATAATGTAGAAAATGTCTACATGGAAGATCTCAAGGTACACCCAACGCTATCTTATCGCCAGCCTTGTTCTCGAATCTACAATCATATTTCATGTGCAGATGGTCCGTCTTCCCTCCAGTGTACAACCAAATATGGGTACTGGGGTAAGTATCTCTCGAATTGCAAATGCTGCTGATTCGAGCAAACCTCGCTCGATGAATGTAGGTCTATTTCAAGACATGGACAGGGGAAGTCAATGGGACTCCTCCCACAGGGGGAGGAGGGGGAACGTAAGTTAGTTATCTGCAACATGATTTTCGCTAATGCAATGCAGTGGACATGTTCGCAATGTTACAGTGCAAAGAATGAATGTTGATCAAGTAGACATTCCAGTTCATGTCTACCAGACAAATGGCGGTAGCGCGTGAGTACCATAGATCATCAGCAAGACGCAGTATTTAGTGCCAAGCATCATGTTTCAACAGCTCGGAAACTCCATCCACGCTGATGTTTAGCGGGTTGCACTTCGATGATTGGGTGGGGAATGCCACTGGCAGTACTAGTTCGTCATTCATTGATGATCGTTTTTACCGTGCTGCTAATCTCTCTCCATTGACAGTTGTTGAATTCGTTTGTAGCCCCGCTGTGAACTGTACCGATCTCACTTTTGAGTCTTTCGATGTGACAACCCCCTCCAATGAGGCCCCTCGATACATTTGTCAAAATGTCACTAGTATCCTGGGGTTGCAAGGTGGGTACAATGGCATCAAAAGGGATATGCACAGCTAAAATTGACATCTACAGCTCCATGCAATGCGACTGGAGAGGCGTGACATGGAGCCACAACTTCTCGAAGTTGGCCGTGATAAGGAACCGCGCATCGAACGATGATGACGACGATTAGGTGACGAAAATAGCAGAAGCAATGAGTTATGCGTATCTGTTTGCTTCGACGAAATGACTTGCAGTTAGGCTAACTCCAATATATCTTCCGAATAACTGTCTTATGTTTCGTACTCCATGTGCGAGTATAGTCCTGTCCTCGAGGTGTCAGATAGGCCCAGTAAGTTCTATCGAAACTGCGTTCGAATTCAAAGTACAAGATATAACTTATTTTTGGGAGATGCTAGATCGACGTTCGAGTCACTTGAGGTGAGTCCCTGTATATATTGCTTATTGCTGCGACACCATCATGAACTCAGGACGACCCTTGCACATATTCCTACAACGAGGACGAGAAACTGAGCCAGAGCAATATCTCGCATCTTTGACCGTAACTCACAAACACGTCTCAATGTCGTCCCCATTCTGGTAGTCAACCTTGAAAACCATTTCCCTCAACCAGCAGGGATCTATGCAGATGATGAATCTTCAACTCCTTAAGGGTCCTGAAGTATAACAAATACGTACAGATGAAATCGCATCCAAGTTGAACCTAATGGTTAGAGCCAAAATCAGCTCATTGGGTGAGGAAGAACTCGCTGTCTGGACCTAGCACGTACCAGGCTTCCGTCAGGTATTCCACTTTTCCGCAGATTGATTTCACAAATTTGACCTTCCCTTATTTCTGCTGACAGAACACGGATACCGTTGGTGTGGTCGATGTGCTCAATATGAGGGTCATTGAGTATCCGTGTTTGAAGACGGGACCAAGTGGGAGCGTTCATGCCAAACTTGATAGCAGAAACACGAATAGCATTTTCGTCACGATGATCCTCCGATGGACGAGTTGGAGCCTAGCACGATACAGGAGTCAAAAGAGGTATCAAAATGCAAGACCGCGAATTTACCTGAACCATTTTCTGGGCCAATTGAGATCACTGAGGAGGGATTTGGCGTACTGGCCAGCTGTTAGTTACAATATATGAGTATTTCCTTCGTCATGTTACATGCGGTTAGCTGTACACTAGCTCAGTTAATACTACGATAGAAGAAACTCGAAACGCTCATCAAGCTCCAGCAGATTGTGCAACACATTGAATAGCGTCATGATCTCGAACACGGAAGCGAGAGTGTCCACCAACGAGGCTATAGCGTGGAGCTGAGGAAGTCGGTGAACTTACCGTTCACACCACCGACACGAGGTGCTGTAGGCGGGGAAAGGTTGATCGATGATAGTTCGCCTTCAGGCAAGAGCAGACCTACTGCTACACCGTTTTGAGCTTAATGTCGAACAGCATGACATTCATTGTTTTCAGAATCCACGATCCCGATTCGAAACCATGATGTACTAGATTACCGTGTATGTAATGTGTATGGTATTATCTGGTATTATCTCAATCATAGCATGCAGTCGGAGCAGTCACGAAAGGTCTCTAGTGCAGCCCATGCTCGTCCAGATACAACTGCCTCGTATGCCATCTTCACCCCACCAGTGTACGTGTCAGCTAATCCAGACACTACCAATAAGGCAGATGCATTCATGAGCACGAAATTCAAGATGGGCCTTTTTGAATCGGGAATATTCTCCCCAGAACGCAGCAGAGTCAAAAGCGTTGCTGCGTTGGCTTGTGGGTCTCCGCCTGCTACCGTTTCAAGCGAACAAGGCTCGAGCCCAAACGTTTCTGGAGACAACACGCTTTCAGAAATCCGGCCATCCTGTAGCTCCCATACTGAAGTCGGCCCAGCACAGCTGATTTCATCAATCCCCTCCTTGCCACACACAACTAGTGCACGCACTACCCCATTGTCTCTCAATGCTTGAGCGAAAGGCAACCCAAGTTCTGACTGAGCAACTCCAAGGACCATGCCCTTCGGTCTCGCGGGACTGATTAGTGGGCCAAGGACATTGAATATGGTTCGGAATGGAAGAGCCTTGCGATGGGGCGCAATCAATGCCAGTGCTGGATGATACTGAGACGCTAGCATGAATACAAAAGGCATGCGAGCAATTGTGTGTCCGTTGCGAGCCTCCCTGCGGAACTTACAGCCTAATGCTTGCAAAAGGTCTGCGGATCCAGAGGCTGACGTGGATGCTTTATTTCCATGCTATGTTCCAACATGGATTAGAAATCTTTACCGAGTTTGATACGTCGCCGACCAACCTTGATGACTCGAGCACCAGCGCCTGCTGCCACTATTCCTGCCGCTGTGCTCACATTGAATAGATTGTGACCATCTCCACCGGTACCTACTATGTCTACGATGAAGTCTTCTTCGGCACCCTCTACAACGGCGGCAAGAGCTCGTTCGCGAAGGATGGAAGCGGCAGCGGCCAAGAGCTCTGGCCTACGTTCAATATGGTGGATATGTAATGCGGTTAATAATGCGCCAATCTGTTCTGGCAGTAGTGAATCTGGTGTCAATAAATTATTGAAAACAATTCGAAAGTCATCGGGGGTGAATGCATCCGGTGTGCCCACGGCTTTCTGAAAGGCGGCTTTGAAGGCGATTGGATCGTAAGCAGGGTTGGTTCGCATGATGAAGTTGAGTCCCCCTCAAAGCCAAGTCTTGACTCCTTTTAAATCTTCAGCGAATCTGTTGCACAGCGTATGGAATTCGTCCGTCTCAAGAGCCTACCCAATTCCCGACGCGGACATCATTTACATTCATAGCCTTAACGAGACAAGTTGGTTTCTTAGTCCTAAGGTTCTTGGGCACCTGAGCGTTGATAATGATGGCGAGCGCTTCATTGACGGATAGGACGCATATACGAATGCACTGAGAAAGTTAACCGTGCCCGTCATCATAGGGCTTCCAAAACGCAATTGACCACGGCGCATCTTTTCTCCTGCATCACCACTCGAACCGCTTCTGAAATCGTCTCGTTCAGATTCCTGAATACAACATCCGTTGCCACCTCCTTAGAAGAGAGCGAAACACTTCTTCCCCAAGCCCAACCATCAGTAGCTGCGACGGCAATGTTGGAATAATCGGGTGAGGTACGATGAGATGTTACAGGCGAGGATTCAGAACCGGTTTGAAATGAGAAACCGACTGACAGCTGCTCTCCCGACAGAGCATTCGATCCATAACCTTCGGGATGAACAGCCAACATAGAGAGTTTGGGAGACTATCACACAGCAGTTCTCAGCGAAAGTCAAAACAAGTATTGGGAGATGGCTTACTCTCCAACCACCGTTGTTGAGTACAATCGTCAAGAAAGGCTGTGATACCAGTCATTTAGGGTCAAGGTGTAGCATCGGCAAGAACTTACTGTATTATAGCGGCGAGCCATCCAGAAGGCGGAGCTTGGAACACCGAACATAAAAGTCCCATCACCTACGATAGCAGTCACTAGATTTTGATCCCTTGAACTGCCACTGATGGTGTTCGTAGCCAAAATTGCACCTACACAGGCGCCCAAAGCGTAGCCCAGAGATGAACCTCCGGACGTCAAAAGACTTCCGGGAAGTTCAGGCCGAGCATGTTCCCAGACAACACCATAGTTGGATATAGCTTCATTGATAATGAGAGATGTGGATGCCCAGGGCACGGTGACTTCCCGCAGGACACGCATGATATGCGGAATGGTGATGATATTCATTGATTCTTGTGTTGTAATACTGAGAATATCTTCTGCGCTGTTGAGACGGGCGACCCAGTTCTCATGCACTTGCGCGTTGCGCTGAGCTCGTTGCTGTATCCGGTTCTTGAGCTCAGTTGTGACACTTTCGAGTTTCAATGAATCTCTTAACAGGTTCTCCTTCACGATATCAACAAGCTGTCCGATGGCTACCTCTGCATCGGCACGACAAATCAGCTCGACTCCGCGATGCAGAGCTGCATCCCAAGTACCCATAGCAATACTTGTTTTGAGTGGATCGCCACCGTCAATGATGAAAACTCTAGTGGATCCATCCTCCTTCGGCGCACATCTAGAAGGAATCCATGGTATGTCACAGTCCAGTACCAGAACTGTGTCGGCGGCTCGAAGATGTTCCTCGAATGAGTCGGTGGTGGGTCCCGGTGAGAGATAAGTGATTCCGAACAGGAATGGATGGGAAAATGGAACGTTCACGGTAGAGGGGCATGTGCAGAAACTAGGTATCGCGAGCAACGCAGATAGTGTACTCAACGAAGACATCACGTCCTGGTTACGCCCGGCATGGGAGGTTATGATCATAGGACGGAGAGATGTAAGTAGGGCGTTGCTGATCGTAGTTGCATCCACTGGAGCAAGAGCCGCTGGAGCGACAGTGATGGGTGGCTTCATTGATAGTGCATCATAGACAGCGACTGGGACTTCCTCTTCCATAACTTCTCGACGTGCCCAGAGATAGACTGGACCTTTGGGTTCCGAAGTAGCACTGCGAGATGAACTATGTTAATGTACACAATCGGGTCAGAGATCGATTGAAATCACATTTGGAGAGCACGCTTGATAAGTTGGGCAATATTCCTTCCTGAGTTTATTTCAGTAGTATATCTCATGTATTGACGAACGATTGCAGTTTGATCGGGTATATCTGGAAATTTTAGTGCTTGAGACCACTCCATATTTACGAAACTGGGTCTCTGAGATACCTTGAAGCCACATTATCCACTCATTTCGACCACCTTTCATTTCATTACGGCTTGTAAAGGGAGAGGCACCTGCATATATGAGGACAGGAACTCTTCCTCGATCGACGTTATGGATTGCTCCAGCCAAAGCCTGAATCATAGCATAGAAACGCTGAGTAGCTGTTACATGAATGAAGAGGAACACACGAACCTGAGTTCCAACGTCCACATGAATGATTACCGCAGCTGGCTTGCCAGTGACCTGTGCATATCCCTGTGCGGCACTCAAAGCCACCATCTCATTCGGACATGTTATTATACGAGGTGAAGTCGTTCCTTGGTGATCTCCTTGGGATCGTTGACGTTGAAGTTCCTCTAACAGGGCCGGATGGTCAGAGCCCCAATTCACGAATGCATGAGTGATACCGGCGAGAGAGAGACTCTTGAGGAACAGGGAGGAGGTCGTGTAAACCATGATAGGATGAAGCGGACAAGGGAAAATTGTGGTCACAGCTCTTGAGGGATTTTGACTGCTGTTGGTCAGCAGACCAAGTCATCAATTGGTGAGAGAGCATTGAGAGTGGCAGAAGAATGAGAGAGATATATAAATTGAAATTTCGGGTTATTGATAGTCGGTGTGGCTCTGTGAGAAGGTGTGAGAATGCAAGAAATTTGGGTGTAAACGCCATAAGCGCTCGGATCCAGACGCCTGTCAAGCGCTGATGACCGCCGCTTGCTGTTAACTTTCTTCTTGATCTCTCGACTCCAACTTCATGGCCGGCTATTTCTTCGCTTCTCCAATAGACGTGGATGTGAAACTGGAAGGGGAAGATGTGCGCAAGGTGGCAGAGACCAAGGGAGAGAAGGAGAAGATCATCTCATGTCCAGTGTATTACGACGGCGACACTGTCAGCGGCCAGGTAAGATTATATCTCTGAATCTTCTGCATGTCGCTTACATGCAATCGACTCCCTCAGATACATATTCGTACGCGGGATGGTAAGAAAGTTCAACACGAGGGTATCAAGGTTGAATTTGTCGGAAGCATAGGTGAGTGCAGAGTGGAATATACATAGTATGCTCGATCTTACAGGACTCATTCAGAATTGTTCTATGATCGAGGTCATCATCATGAGTTCCTCTCGCTCTCGCAGGAGCTCGCAGCCCCTGGAGAGATGCGGCAAGCACAGACATATGACTTTGGTTTCAAGAATGTAGAGAAGCAGTTTGAAAGTTATCAGGGTATCAACGTCAAGCTGAGGTATGTGTTATCTGCTTTTGTATATTATATGCAAAGTGTACTCAAGGTCGTACTCATTTCCTAGATATTTTATCCGCGTAACAATATCACGGCGAATGGCAGACGTAGTGAAGGAAAGGGATATATGGGTCCACTCGTTCAGAATGCCGCCAGACAGTAATAATTCGATCAAGATGGAAGTTGGAATCGAAGACTGCTTGCATATCGAATTCGAATATAACAAGTCCAAGTGCGTTGATTGTACCAACTCAATTCCCCAAAATATGTGTTTAACCGTTTTCTTTCCTCCAGATACCATCTGAAGGACGTCATTGTAGGCAAGATCTTCTTCCTGCTTGTGCGGATAAAAATCAAGCACATGGAATTGTCAATCATTCGAAGGGAGACCACTGGTGCACCTCCAAACCAGTATAACGAGAGCGAAACGATTACCAAGTTTGAGATAATGGATGGTGCTCCCGTGAGAGGTACGACTTTCACCACCATACGTAGTGAACCTACTTATGTTCATCCTTGATTCAGGAGAGACCATACCAATTCGTCTGTTCCTCGGCGGTTTTGATTTGACACCTACATTTCGAGATGTCAATAAGAAATTCAGCACACGGTACTACCTCAATCTAGTACTGATTGACGAGGAGAACAGACGATATTTCAAACAGCAAGAAATCACTATCTTTAGAATACCAGAAGTACGTCCAGTTTCCTGCTCTTCTCTGAACCACTGAGTAAAGTGTATTGCAGAATTAATGACCGTTCACGATGTATACTGTACTGATAACTCTACTCTATGGATTCAACAAGGCTTCCTCAAAAAACCTCTCTCTGAAAATAGTCTTTTCTTAGTTCGATACACTCGGTCCCAGTGAGCTATGGCATGATTCCACAAAATCTGTCACCTATACTCGTTCAGAGCTCATCGCGCTATGGCACTTACATGTACGTATCAGCAGATTGCCACTGGCTGTCCAGCGTCATTCTAGGCTCACTATTCCCGCCTTTGGAGTAAATCCGCAGGACCCGTTAGGGTTGGACTCAAAAAATATCTTCTTGTAAAAACCCCCGACATTGAACTCAGGAACACTACGGTGGGCGGGCGTCCTTATGGACATCTCATGCCACCATTTTCTGTCATGTCTAGTAGGCTGAGCTCCAAGTGTCGGATGCCCTTCACTTTTGTGGTGGTGAATCAAAGGCTGGCTTTGGTCTAGTCTCCCCTAGGCAGACTCTCGCAAGACAAGCTTGCTATATTAGAGGCTTTGGGCTCATGCATGCATGAATATCAGTTGTACAAATTGTTATTGCAACGTTCTGTCGAAGTATACATCCGCCTTGTATATGTATGTATTCGTGTACATGTCGACTTTGTCTTTGAGATTCCCCCTTCTAAATTCCCTCTCTTACAACCTCTCTGAAACTTTCCTCAAAGATCTCGCAGCCCTTCTTCATATCCTCCTGAGAGATATTCAACGGCGGAATGAACCTTATCACTTCGTACACGCTTGTCGTCAATAACAGCATCCCCTTTTCAATACACTTCTTGGCCACTCGAGTCGCGATGCCTTTCTTGACCGTAAGAGCTTTCGGAGTTGCAGGATCAAATTCTGCGCCAGGAGCTTCGGAGGACGCGAACTCCATCGCGGCCATGAGTCCACGACCGCGCACGTCAAGAATGTACTGAGCCAGGGTCTGATCCTGTTTGAGGTCATTCAAGAAGGCGAAGAGTTCTTGAGATCTGCGAGGAGGAGCGAAAGGCGCGGAGACGTGAATTGAGGTATGATATATAATCCAAAGATTCACTCACCGAGCTTTAACATTCTGCAGAATGTTTTCCTCCCGGAAAGCATCGACTACAGCACAAGCAGCTGCGCAGGACACAGCGTTTCCAGCGTAGGTACCACCCTGTCGACCACATCAGTAAGTATGGAGCTCAAGGGAATGTATAGATGTGTATGCACCATGGAACCAGGAGCGAGCTTGTCGGTCAATTCCTTACGGCTGACGACGCCACTCAGAGGAAACCCGTTGGCTAAGCCCTGCCAGATTATGAGCATATAAGACAAGAACATGTCTGAGTTCGCTAAATCCTACCTTTGCCATCAGGAGGATATCAGGCCTCACCCCACTCTCTTCAATGAAGAACATTTCCCCAGTTCTTCCAAACCCGGACTGAACCTCATCCACGATCAACAGAATTCCGTGTTGGTCACATACTGCTCGCAGGCCCTCTAAAAACTCCTTTGGAGCGGGTACGTACCCACCTTCGCCGAGAACAGGTTCGATGATGATTGCAGCCGTATCCTTTGGTGACGTCTGTTGTGATAGGAGAAGATGAAGCTGGTAAAGACATTCATCTGTCAAGATGGATGATGGAGTGGAGGGGGGAAGACGGAGTTGATGCCAGAAAGGATAAGGGATCGAAAAAACTCCAGGCTAGATCACGATGAGAAAATGATGTATAGGAGAAGTCGTAACACGAACCATTAGTGGAGCTACACCATCGGAGTAGACCGTCTTGCTCTTCGTGACGGCCATGGCACCGAATGTACGACCGTGGTATGCACCTAGACAAGAACTTGATAAGAAGAATCAAAAACCACTGACGAGAGTATGACCTTGCATGGTGATGATGTTCTGGCGTCCTGTCAGAACTCTGGCCATTTTAATCGCTGCTTCAACCGCTTCGGATCCTGAGTTCCAAAAGAAGAACGAGTCTAAAGAGCGGTGTGGCATCTCCGGAAGCAACTTCTCAATGAGACGGAGGTAAGGTTCATGGAATGCGATGCTACACTGAGAAAAGAGGCAAGGGATATTAGATTGAGCCTTTCAATGAAGCGGGCCAACGAAACTTGAACGTGTGTGATATTCATGCACTGCTCAGCAGCGGCCTTGCTGACTTTTGGATGGGAGTGGCCTAAAGCAAAGATTAGGATATGCGATAGAGAATAATACTTAAGGTGGTTCATACCGAGGTTCGTGACTCCGATTCCACATGTGAAATCCAACATTTTCTTTCCATCTAGATACTCAACATACGAGCCTTGTCCACGAGCCATGACTCCATCGCTGATCCTCGCAAGCCCTTTAGTAACATGTTGTTTTCCGAAATCGTTCAAAGATGCAGGAGAGGAGATCGAGGATACATATCGTTCGCCAGGTCGTATGACAGAACGTCTAGCTTTGCATTTGAGTGGGAAGCAATCGGACAAGATGTAGAGAAGGATATTTACCCCAAAAGACGGCCAGAGGAATGAAAGAGTTTGGGAAGCATGATGACCTTAGGTCAGAAATTCAAGAACAGGTCCCCCACTCTACATGTTTATCTAATCTAATAGTACAGATTATGTATCCTGCCATGAGAAAAAAATTGCCACATCCCTCGAAGCCAGAATCTGCTCTTATAAGTACCTTCGAATTACGAAAACGCGTGTATGGATATTATCTTCACCTTAGTTTGCAACGTGGAACCTGTTCGTTCACCAGAATCGTCCGTTCCTTCAAACAATGATGTCTCGCTGTCTTGCTTTCGTCAAATCATTGCTACTTATCTTCTTTGGCCATCCCACCACTCTCACCACCCTCTGGATTCATGTACTGTCACAAGCGAATAGCTGGCGCTATCGAGCATCGGGCCCTCGATTTGTCACCGGAAACTTGGGTCAAAATTCTCGAAAAAGAGTGTGTGTACTCGGACCGTCTCGTCGACCTGAAATCCTGCCGCATAACCGAATTGAGGCATTACCGCCAGACGAAGGGCTTTCCTGTCCATGAAAACATCGTTTGTCTCATGAAAGCTGGAGAAGATGAACGATTCATCTGCATAAACCGTGTACCCAAAGAACAACCATGGTCCAGTTCGAAAAGTGAAGCAAAGAAAATGGCTCAAGACTCCTCATCGTAAGCTAATGTTATAATGTCACTGTACTCGTCACTGAACAACTCCTATCTATCCTAGCAGCACTGACAGCATGTGGTCTCAGGACGGTGCTGAAATTACGACCGGACTCGAGAGTTCCACTGGCGACGAGATTTCCATTATATCAGTGGGAAAATTATCCGACGAGATGCCCAACTACGATCTTGTGCAAACAGTCAAACTGCCCTCTGATAATGGCATGACTGTCCTCGATGTTGCTGCACTAGCTGCTGCCATTTCTTCATCAGCGATGAACTACAGCTTGCACCATCATATGTGTTGGTGGTTCAGTGCTATGTTCTTCAAGACAGCAGTTGCATCTTGGCACGTCGAGGATCGTGTCAAGGAGAGAGCCCTCTTCCGAAAGCAGGGTAAAATCTTTGGGTTCTGTATCGTCAAACCGGATACTTGCGAACTTGTCTTACCAGAGAACAGTGATTATAATCGTCTGGTGAAGAAGTGCCAGAACGCTGTACGCTCACGGTCTCAGGCTGAGACAGATGAGGTACAGCAGATTACGCAGGACATTTTGGGAGCTATGGATAGAGATACGGAGCAGATGAAAGTTGAGCCAATCAGCTTGAGAACGATCAAGGACGCGTTCCAGAAAGAGCGCAAAAGACTCGAACAGGTGATACAGCAGAACATTGATGATAGGTACAAAGTAGTGCGAGAGCATGCGCAGTTGACTGAAGATATCAGGAAGAAGGAGGCAGAGCTTAGGAGGAAGGATCAAGAGCTTAGGAAGAAGGATCAAGAGCTCGGAAAGAAAGATGAACTGATCATGATCAGGCAGAGGGAGCTAGAGATCGTAAAGAGGAGAGCCGTAGCCTCGTTCCAAGCTTAATTTTCCTTTTCAGGTTACCATTGTACATGTGAAGTTTGTCCTTTCGAAATCTGCTTTCGCTATGCACAGTTGCTTCTGCTCACTGCTCAGGCTTCTTTACAATCGCCATCGTGATTGAACTCCTTCCCGGTGGGCCGGGTTCTCAAACAAAACTGAGTACAGCTGTATTTCTGTGATTTCTTCAATTGGCATGGCACAGAATACTAATTTGATCATGGCTATGTATAACATAGAAAAGGGTATATCTACTATTTCATTCTAATTATTGGATATGTTTAATGCTCATTATCCGGGATACGAACCAGCTCTACCGCCCGGTCACAAACCTCATCCACGCTCCATCGTTCACCCTTGCCGAGTCCATGTTTCAAATCCAGTATATCCCCTATCTCATCACACGCCCTCAAGATAGAGTCAATATCCTCCTTCGTATGACTTGCACTGACACAGAACCTAACACGCGACGTAACGAGTGGCGTTGCTGGATAAGCCACGACGACGACGACGATCGGTGTCTTTCGGTCCTTCATCATCCGATGGAACATGATCATTTTGGCAGGGTTGAAGATGAGAAGGGGAACGATGGGAGAAGAAGGATGCCCGTAAGTGATGAAACCGAGCTTGTCAAGACCGCGGTGCAGGTAGTAGGAGTTGAATGACAGGCGGCGGAGACGCATGAGTCCTTCGGCTCCAGAAGAAAGAGGCGGAGGGAGAGTCAGCCAGTGAGGAAGGGCTCGTTGGGAAATTGGACCAGGATGAGAATATTCGGTTACCTGCATGGGGGGAGAGGAGGAAGTTGTGGATATTCCAAGTTTGTTGACACTAGCAGCGGGACCAACGCTAGTATCGATACTCATGATACTGGCGATACTGGCTATGATTTGGGTAAGCACTGGAGGAGCCACTGCCTCCGCGTATGCACCAGAGTATCCACGAACGCGTAGGCTATCAATGAGCGTTCTGGTGCCAGCAATGTACCCTCCAGAAGCACCGAAAGACTTAGTGAAAGTTCCCATTAGGACATCGACCTTTCGTGGGTCTATGCCAAAGTAATCACAGACCCCACGTCCGTGAGGCCCAGTAGCACCAATCGAATGAGCTTCATCGACAAAGAGGTAGAACTGGCAGATCGTGAGCCGAAGAGTTGGTAAAAATTGACTATGAGACTAACCTTGTATTTTTCCTTGAGTGCCAGCACACTGGGCAAATCAACCATTGTACCCTCCATACTGTACATGCCTTCGACGATGAGCAGTATCTTCTTCCATGGGCGATGCGTTTTGGGCTGTCCTTGACTGATGACTTCCCTCAAGAGAGATTCGAGGGCTTTCATGTCATTATGCTTGAACATGCGCACTTGCGCACCACTATTCCTGACTCCGAATCGGATAGACGCATGGTTCAATTCGTCAGAAATGACCAGGCATCCTTTCGATACCAAAGCGGGAATGAAGGTAGAATTGGTTGCAAAGCCCATTGAACTGATTACGGCAGCTTCCATTCCGACAAATTTCGCAACCACGGACTCGGCCAGGGCATGAAGGTCAGAGGAGCCGCCTTCAAGCCTAGAGCCACAAGAAGTTACACCGTAGCGCTTCATACCCTCTTCGACCGCATCAGCACATCCGCCGCGTGCCTGTGCGAAACCGAGATAGTTGTATGAAGATATATTGAGAGCACGAGTTCGCGTGTCGAGTATAATTTGAGAGTGGTTGTAGTCGGGTGTATATCGGTCCAAGAGCATGATCGTACGACCGGCGACGCCCGTAACAGGTTGAAGAAAACACTCGTCCATACGTTGCTTGAGACGACGAGTGTAGAACGAGTCGAAATCCGAGTTCAAGGGGGCATAGCCCTGTATACGAGCTAGATGGTTAACAGACAGTAGATCGAGATTTCAGAAACACGAACATCGTGAGGCATGAGATGCCGATAAGAGTACGGGTGGAACCGTTTTCCAAAAAAGTCCCTCATATGGCCAAGGACAATTAGAATGAGATAACTAATATAGGTCGAAAAGAGAATGTAATAAGGAGGATCTTGTTCAACATGTCGTGGTACAGGCGCGCCTACAGGATGCTGGGAGACATGTCGGTATTCTTCGTTATAACAGTGACCGAACTCTGTGTGAACCGTCGTGTACGACTGTTCAGAGTTGGGAGGTTTGCCAACCGGGATAGCAAGGCCGTCACTGCTGTCGGCGTCTTCTTCAGCTAAGACTGTATCTTCAGTGGAAGACGTGAGCGAAGAAGAGAGGGAGAGAGCTGGCGTTGAAGTGGGTGTTCCCCGTTGAGCATGCCTGGCTCTTGCATCTGCTTGCGAGAGCGCGGAGAGGTAAGACGCGGCGGTGGGAGGAGACGGAGATTGTTTTTGTTTTTTAAATATAGAAGATGTGGGCGAGCTTCCTCTGTTCAGCGCCATGGGAGAAGTTGGATAAGAAGAGGAAGGCATGCTGGAAGTCTCCTGAGCTAAAGCCTAAAGGAGCGAGCTAAAATATTCAACCAGCGAAGACTCGGAAGAGAAGAACGTGGGAATCTAGGCTATTTGTTTGGGCGCTTATTAGATCATTCCGACACAGCCCCTGCCAACAACTGGTTTCTATTCAACCACCAACAGCTACCACCCCTCTGACCTGTCGTCCGTCACCTAGCTCTACGATGTCCGACTTTGACGATGAACTATTGGAACTAGTAGAAGCTGATCCAAGTAAAGAGCGCAAACGAAAACGGAGTAACGGCAGCAAATCCAAAGGAAGCCACAGTTCGAAGAGACGCAAGGCGGAGTATGCACCCATTTCTCCGGAGTCAAATTTACACTCAACTGTTCCTTTAGTGTCTCTGACGATGAGCCAGAGAGTGAAGAGGGAGAGGATGATCCTTATCCTCTCGACGGCAAATACGTGGACGAAGCTGACATGCAACGGTCAGTATACCTTGCGTCTTCTTTCGTCACGAAGAGCTCCTCGTTGAAGTCTTCCTCCACATTGGCCAATGCCTCACTCAAAATTATAATCTGAATCATGATGCATCCCAAATATATTTACAAATATATAGACTCTCGCAGTTGCCTGAAGTCGAACGCGAAGACATCATTGCCACCAGAATGGAAGCGAGGCAAAAGATACTAGACAAGAAAGCACTCGCACTCTTGGTAAAGGAACAGCGGGAGAGAGATCGGGTAGGTGACTCAGACGGAGGAGTAGCCAAGGCAGCAAAACGTGCGTTCAATCACTTCGCTTTTCAAGTTGTCCCGAAAATGCTGACTTTATGTTCTGAAAACGCAGGACAACACACCGCTCGGGGTGCTACAAAGGAAAAGATGAGCAAGCTAGACGAGCTCAAGGCTAAACGTCGAGCCAAGGAACAGAACATCAAAGTGATATGACGCTTTCAATTCTTGAAACACAGAGACTAACATGTCCTGTCAGTACCAGCCATACTCCCCTAAACGAGAACGCTCTTCATCTCCAATGGATATGGGAACATCTGATGAGGACGAAGATGGGGTGATTACTAAAGATGAACAAGAGGAAGAACGGACGCAACGATTGATGAACGGTGGCACTAGTTCGGCCCCCAAAAAAGAGGAACCAGCCTCTTTGCAAGACTTAGAAAGATGCCGCCTCTCTCGCCGTTTGTTACTCAAACATCACCGGGCACCTTGGTTTCCTCAATACGTCAAGGGAATGTGGGTGCGATATCTACTTGGGCATGAACACCACGAGCCTATATACCGGATATGTCAAGTAGATCGTGCGTAACGAAGTATTCTCATACTCTGGTGATATCGTCGTTAATCCTTCGTTCGTGTATGATAGATCTTTCGGATGAAACTGTCAAACCCTACAAGATTGAAGATAAATGGTTCGACCGTCAGGCTGAACTCGTTCATGGTTCGGCAAAAAAGAACTTCAATCTGGATCAAATTTCGAATGCCAGTTTCACAGAGGTCTGTATTTCTTCTGACTGTCACTTTTCGACAATGTTGATGACCATCTCTTACCTTATCACAGAGAGAGTTCGGCCGTCTTTGCAAGACAATGGAAAAAGAACATGTTCCTTTTCCGACAAAGACTTCCATCGAAGTCAAACTCGCAGAGATAGAACGGTTGACGTCCCAGCTGCTGACAGAAAAAGACATCAGCAGCATGATCAGCAAAAATCGGGAATTAAACTCTCAACGACCGCCAGGTTGGACGACCCTCGAGCGTTCTCGCCTCAATCAAGCCCGTACTCTCGCCTTACGGCGGCAAGACCACGCAGAAGTTGCCAAATTGGATGCCGAGATCGTCGAATTCGATGCAAGATATGGAAATGCCAATGGTTCCAATGGGAAATCAGATGAGAATAACACACGGAGCAGTAGCGGGAGCGATGTTCTAATGAAGTTGAGTGAGAAAAACAGGAAGGCGAACGCAGAGGCCGTCCGAAGAGCGGAGCAACAGGAGGCGGAAAGGAAGAGGAGAGAGAGGAAGCTTGCGATGAATGGAAGTGGGGCATCGACTCCTGTCGATCCAAGCGCGAGACTGAAGATTCTACCCCGAACGTTGATTGCCAGAACGCCAACACCGGGAATGTCAAGGTATGTAGCATCTAGTCGTCTCACGTAACACTTGTTATTGAGCTTGCTATCCAGATCTGGCACGCCTTCAGTTCCTACACCATCGAAAGATGCGAAATCGGGCTCCCCTTTGTCTGGTTCAGTCAAGAGTAATGGGCGATCGTTTGAGGCTTCGGCTATGGCATCTCTTGAGGTTGATTTGGGAGACTTTTAAACTGGCTCTGGGTATTATATTATTTACTGCACTTCAACGTTAAACCTTGGGGATATCACAAAACTCTGTGTTAAATACATACAGCGAATTCAATGGAGAAAAATTCAAAAATGCTATTCTGCATCCCTTTCCAAAAACGTAGTACCACTATTTTTCACCTTGCTCATGAACACTTCGTACCATTTCGCGATTATACCCATTGGAACGGCAACATCGGGCCCCAACTGTGAGGATGCAAAACCAGAGATGTAGTTGAATAGATGTCTGACGATCCGCTCGGCGAGTAGTGTAGGATCAATAGGAGGTCGGGCTACAGTCGTGGAGTCGACTGCGGTAGGACCTTGTTGATTTTGTGAGGGAAGGGATTGGATCTGAGGAAAAATCTGTGCGAGGGGTTCAATGGCTATACCGAGGACGGCTGTGGTATCTGAGGGATCTGATAGCATCTCAGGATTGGAGGATGAGTCGAATGCACGAGTGGTTGTGGAAGAAGTGAAGGAGGATCGAAGACGGAATATCGATGAAGGTTTGTCGTTTGAAAGCCTATGAAAAATATTGATCGGTGAGTCACTTGCACAACGCGAACTATAGCGCTTACATTCCAAGCAGCTGGAAGCCTCTACCAGGCCAGTGTAGATGTACTGTAGCCCCATAACCATCCGGAAAGGGTATGGTCCCTATAAGGAAGACACAAACATGGTTGATACTACTCGCGTTTGGCAGCTCAAATATGGCATGGGTGTCATCGATTTGTTGTAAATTCGTCTGGAGGAGACGACCTGCTACGAGGCAGCCAAACATGGGATGAGTGTATGAGGATTGGTATAATTTATGACTGAGTTGGAAGTTGATATTGGAGTTACATATCTAACATGGCAATTCGAAAACATTCTGGTGAGTTCGCAATGCTTCGCGTCCCACGTGGCATTTCACCAAATCATAAATGTGTACAGCCACCAATAATGTCTTCATCTCCTGTTCCTCCTGCTTACATCCTGGAAAATGAGACGAACCAGTCTCAACCTTCACGTCAAACAGAACTATCGCCGTCATTTGTCTGAAAAAGGTGATCAATGGCTCTGACGATCAGCAGCGTTGAACGGTGAACGGATTCGCTGGTACGGCTTGATAGATCGAGTGAGATTTCATACTTTTGAACTGAACTATGGTACGGCATTCCCTCCTAAAAATAATGTTATTTTCGATATATGTACTCTTTCAACCTGTAGGGGCATACACTGGTCTCACGATGCTCGACATGCTTGCGGACTTGACTTGTCTCTGCCTAATAGTCTCAGCTTTTGACGATGAATGCTGCTCCTAAATTTTATGCCCCTTGTCTCCTTGTCTCTGGAAAATCTATAAAGCCGATGCTACTTTGATAACCTCCAATCTTCTATTGGCAAAACCAAAATGTCTCCATCGGATATCTCAACCATCCCCTTCCCCATTATCAGATCCTCTCGAGATCCTGTATTCCCTCCAGAAGTCATCGAACTCATCATCCACGAAACATGGAAACTGCCTTTAACAACATCCGAACGTGCTCGGTTCATGAAGACATCCCTCCTTGTCAACGTACATTGGCTGAGCGCATTTGCTCGCGAATCCTGCATGGACGTTCACCTTATCAGCAGCAGCTATGCTATGTGGTATGACGGGATCACTTTCAAAAAGTCTTTCGCCTACTCTGTCCTAGCGGGCATCGACGGTTTCGCTGCTCGCGACCTTGCTCGTTCATTCACTGTTCATTGCGTCAAACCAAAACTTAATGCTCAATCTCAACTCGAACGACACCCCGCATTTACGTATCCAATGGGTCTATCATCGTACATTGTTTCGATTCGTCTCCAGCAAAAATTCTTTCCCAATTTCAACGGTCAAGTTGCTGTACAATTCGCGAACGACGCTATGGGTCTTATGGATTTATGCAACGTTCATTTCCCTCCTGCACTAAGATCAATCAAGAGAAGTGCATTACCGGTTAGGGATTCGACTCGTTCGAGTTGGACGCTACAACTTTCGGGACTTCGGCCAATACATGCGATGCCTCTCTATCATCTCTTGACCAAGTTCGCAGAGATGGCGAATCAGGATACCTCGAACGCAATCCCGTTGATATACGAATACAGCTGTGAGCAGATTCATCTTGTTGCTAATCTGTACTGACAACCAAATCCCTTGCGAACAGAGAGGGATCGAAGTTCGAACTCTTGGCGCACGCTACACGACCTTTCATTGCTATCGTTTCTTCACATAATCGACCTATGCTTGCTTCGTTTCTGTACGGTGTTGTTGCTATATCTATCTAGGACAATATTTTTTCCTGTATTAAACGTGCTTGAGGCTCTAAAAGTTGATATCATCATCTTAGTATGAACAGCTTTGACCACGGTCATGCTTCGGCGATGAATCCGGTAATTCTAACAAAGTTTACCGGGTGTTCGCTTTATTGCGTGCAATGAACTCGCCTCCATTTCTAGTTCACTTCATACCACCATGGCTGCCCCTAGACGGCTGGCACGACTACTAAATGAGTTGAGACCCCCAGTATCCCCTATTGGCATACTCGAACTAGGAGACATCTCGTATGAAGTAACGGAAGCATCCACTCCGTCGCGTTTGCCTTCAGGCTCTAGCTGGAATTGGGCAGGAAAGGTAGCTGAGGATGGTTTGGAGACTCGGGGCTCGTATCATGTGAACCCGTCAGACGAGATGAACGCGGACAATCTCCATTTCATGCTGCAGAAGTATCTACTCGGTCAAGATATCTTTCTAATATCACAGCCTGGTCCGTATGCGCGAAGATTGGCGCTCACGTTCGCTAGTCTCTTGAACCTGGAGTACGAGTACGTGGCACTGCATAGGGATGTAGGTGAGACTGAGCTGAAGCAGGTGCGCAAAATCGTTCTTCTAATGTTCTGGGCGACGTGTAACCATAAACGCAGGGAAGAGAGATTCGTGATGGAGGCAGTCTTGTATATGTTGACAGTCCTGCTGTCAGTGCAGTCAAATATGGTCGCTTATTGATCCTTGAAGGAATCGAGAAAGCTGAGCGAGGTATCATGCCGATTCTAAACAACTTGCTTGAAAATAGAGAAATGAATCTGGATGATGGAACGCATATCATACACCCACACCGGTATGAACTTCTCGACAAACGACAAGATAAGTTCATTCCCGCGCACAAGGATTTCCGCGTCATTGCCATCGCTGCACCAGTACCACCATATCCAGGTTACCCTCTAGACCCACCCTTTCGAAGTCGTTTCCAGGCGCGATTTGTTGACCCCCTGGGCGCCCTACTTGTCCTGGCAGATTCTTCCTCCTCCGACTCGGACGCGACTGTCTACTCCGCTTTACGTTCAGTCATTCTTGCAACCCAGTACTCATCCGAAACTCGGCATGCGCTCGACCTTGTTCCCTCCGCAAAATCAGTGCTCCCCGCCTTTCCTCAGACAGCGCTGCTGAAGCTTCGTGCCATCTGCGAGAGGTTTCCTCCGATTGGCATGAGGATCGAGCCTTCCGACCTTGCTCGGATGCTTCTGGTCGTTCATCCAGGACTCATACATGCACAGTTTCAAGCCTGGGGATTACTTGCCGAACAGATGAAAGAGTCCGGGACAGAGCTGGAGCTTGGAAATCCATCTGATACAAATTTGGGTCTCTGGGGGTATCTTGCGACATCCATTGAACGTGTCAGCGAGACGACGGCGGAAGTAACCTTCCATGGCCCCGACTCAAAATCCGTGGTCTCTTATATCGTTCCTTGTGGCCCTCGTACTTTTAGATCGTTTCCGTTGGAAGAGCAGACTCATCTAGAGTCAAATGAGTTACTGCTAGTGACGCCCCGCTTTCTCGGCCTTCTGACTATGTTTCTCCAAGCCCATGTCCTTGGATGGGATATCTCTTACGTTCCGCCTCTCCTTCCCTCAACCGCCAGTACTTCGACATCTACGTTGGTCCGAGTTTTTGCTGATGTTCGTGCGCTTTCTTGTTCTGAGACGATCATGGTGTTCATGTTATGGACGTATAGATACTGGGGTACGAACTTGAAACAATCCATTTATACAAAGAGCTAGGGGGTCGAGAGATCGTCATGCGGCGGCGACTACTATCGGGACCAACTGGTGCTACCACGGATTCAAACTCTACTACAACTACATGGGAGCCTTCGCCACTCATTCGTGGTGCCTGGGATGGGAAACTTGTTTGGCTAGAAGGCATAGATGTGGTCGCAAGTACCGGCACTGCAGGCAGCCTCGCTCGATTCGTTCAAGATAGAGAAGTCGAGTTGTGGGAGGGCCGGAGAATGGTTGCTGAGAAAGATATAGACGAAGATGATGCTAGCCTTCTCAGTACCGCTCACCCCTCGTTCCGCATCATCGCTACGGCATCGAAATCCCTTTCACTCCGGGACTGGCTTTCGGACGAACATGCAAACATGTTTTTCACTATCCCTTCCAGCCCGATGCCCCTTGATGAAGAGCGTACGGTGCTATTGCGCACAAGATGTGAGCCGGCCGTTGTCGAAATTCTGTTGGCCTTTGCAGAGAAATACCGCCAGAAGATGGGCATGTCACTCGACAGCAGTGGAAAGGGCAGCAGCACTGCAGTCCAAAAGAATCGTAAGCTCGGCACACGAACCCTTATCCGTATCTCTAGTCGACTCGCGAGGTTTCCACAAGATGCATCACCAGGAACATTGAAAAAAATACTTGCTCATGCGTTATTAGCAGAATTTCTACCGAAAACGGAGCGGATGGTGTTGGATGGCTTGATGGAGGAGGCTGGATTGGGCCGTACCTCGATTAGCGGAGACGATGATATCTATTCCAGCTCGCCCTTCATTGACTCCACTGGTCATTCAGCTGCACTGGTCTTCCCTGCACCGAGTCGCACTGTTCCCAGCAACAATTCTCATTCCGTTCCCCAACCTACCCAAACTCCAATACCACTCTTTGATCCTGCTAAAGATCCTGCTGGGTCCATTCTGGTGCCTTATATGGATTATTTCCACGACAATTCTCTTCAAACGGGATTGATGAGAGACCTTGCGGTAGAGATGGAGGTCATGGGTGAACATTTGGTGTTGTTGGGTAACCAGGGCGTAGGCAAAAACAAGATCATTGATAGGTCAGTAGAGTATCTCCAATCTGCATCCAGCTATCATCTCTTACATCTTGGCCTCAAGACTTTGCCAACTCCTCCGCAGACCGAGGGAATATATTCAACTCCATCGTGATTCGACTGTGGCTCAGTTGATGTTCACCACCTCCCTTACAAATGGTGTACTCACTTATTCTGACTCTCCACTCTTGCGGGCCATTAGATTTGGGAGAGTGATGATTGTTGATGAGGCGGACAAGGCGCCGGAGCACGTGGTCGCGGTGTTCAGGAGTTTAGCGGGACGAGGGGAATTGACCTTGAGTGACGGTCGAAGGGTGAGGAGGAAAGGAAGAGAAGATCGAAAAGGGGATGACTTGGATATAATCGTCCATGAAAATTTTAGATTAGTGCTATTGGCAAATAGACCTGGATATCGTAAGTCGCAGCATCTTCTTCAGACTCCGTGATACTGCACCCTTGACACCATTGGAACCTAGCTTTCCTCGGAAATCACTTCCTTCAAGTTCTGGGCGAGTCCTTCTCCCCATATGCTATCTCCAATCCAGATCAGGCGTCGGAACGAAAACTCTTGCAACAACTTGCACCTGAGATGGACGAGGATCTGATTCTGCGGTTGGTTGGTGCTTTCTCTGATCTTAGGAAAGGGTACGAAACTGGAACGGTTGGGTACCCGTATTCGTTGAGAGGTGGGTACCTGATCTCATAATCTATGATAAATGATCTTCAACTCACACTGGTGACGCAGAGCTCATC
The DNA here is from genome assembly GCA_027919835.1 of Lentinula raphanica. Classification (NCBI taxonomy): domain Eukaryota; kingdom Fungi; phylum Basidiomycota; class Agaricomycetes; order Agaricales; family Omphalotaceae; genus Lentinula; species Lentinula raphanica. The sequence continues at coordinate 762,733 of JANVFP010000022.1, forward strand.
AACCTCGTTCGGCATATGCGGGCGTACCCGAACGATCCCTTAGAAGATGTGTTTCGGAATGTGTTTGACTTCGACGTGTACAAGCCAGACACGATTGAGAAATTAAGAGAGATTCTGGACCATCATGGGTAAGCGGTATTCTTACAGAGCTCTCACCGGACAACTTTCAGAAGATTTACGCCGATCTCTGTAGTTTGCGTGTTGAACATCTCGGTATCGATGCTGCTCGCGAAGCTTCCTCCGCTAAAAATGTCAAAGACGTCCAGTATACACCGAACTCTCTCAAAGAACCTTTGGGAGATCCGAAAGAAGGCGAACACGATGACAAACCGCACGTGGGTGGTAATAGGTATGCAGGAGGGGTCAGTCCTTTCCGTAGAGGGATCCCTGGCTTTTGAATTCATAGTACCTTTCATCATAGGTAGGAGGACGGGAAACCGCCGGACTAGGAGGGAGAGGGGGTTATAAACGACTGTATAAAGGTGGAGATATTAAACAAGTGAGTGAATAGTATCGTCCACTTCGAGTCAGCTCCAAGTCGTGAGCATTAATTTCTTTCTCCTGTGTCTAGCTTCCAGAAACAGCAAAACGTCTGGTCCCTGAGGAGATCAAAGAGAAAGCACGGGAAATGGCGCGTCAGGAGCTTCAACGTCGCCTTGAGGAGTTAGATATGAGTGCCACTGAGGCCAAAGGGTACGGAGAGCTCCTCAAAGCGACCCAAGCTCATATGTTGTCGCTCTTTGATTTGCTTGAACGTGCGAGGTTCCTCTGTATGACTGATGCTATGATGAGAATATGAATTTCCGCACTACAGACCTCGCTGCGAAAGAAGAAGAGCGTGTGTGGGTCAAGAGGCAGACTGATGGCGAACTGGACGACAGTCGACTGACGGAAGGTATCACAGGCGAGGCAACGGTGTACAAGAGGCGTATGATGGAAAAGCCTGAAATCGGACGACCACAAATCAAGTGTGTTTTCTCTGTTTCTTCTCGCGAAACATTCTCTGACTGGCCCCGGCCTAAATGTTGCTGCAGACCGAAGCGGATCAGGTTCATCTTTGACCTGAGTGCGTCTATGTACCGGTTCCAATATGATGGACGTCTACAGCGAAGTCTAGAAGCTGGTGAGTGTTTTCTTCTATGTATTTTGAAGCACACCCGCCGATGTTTGTTCTAGCGGTAATGCTCATGGAGACTTTCGACCGACTTTCTCGGAAGGACAAATACATCTGGGATGTAAGTCGTCTCTGTCTCTTGGTCACGGTCGCTTCATAGGTTTATGTGCGCGCGCGTTTAGATGTATGGTCATGTAAGTTGTCATTTTTCAATCTCTTCAAGTTCCTCCTTTGACTCTCCCCATGTAGTCAGGGGACGAACCGTTGATACCGCTCGTCACTGCTGAACAACCTCCCACGGAGGTCAAGGAACGGTGGAAGGTGACAGAGAAGATGTGTATGATACCCCAGTATTGTTTTGCGGGTGATAATACAGGTCAGTCGAAAAATTCTGTCAACAAATCGTGAACTTACAGTCGTCCAAAAGTCGAAGCGATACAAAAAGGAGTTGACGAGGTTGCAAAATCTGAAGCAGGTACATATGTATTTGACAATTCGTTACTGTGCAACTCTGAACTTGGGATATCTATAGACGATTGGTTCGTGATAACTATCACGGTAAGACAGAATTGTCAAAATCTTTCGTCGATAAGTGTTCACAAAGTGCCAGGACGCGAATTTTGGACGCTATCAAATCACGCCTGAGGAAATATCCAAAGCCATGCGGAGGCACTCAAAAGTCCATACCGCTTTGATATGTATCGGGGAAGGAGCAAGTACACCTTGGTGAAGAGCTTCCCCTCTATCAACAACACAATCATTCACTAATTCGCTAGGCAGGATTACCAAAAACCTTCCTGGAATGGCTTTTCAAGTCAAAGACACGGTCGACATCCCTTTAGTGTTGAGAAGTATCCTAATCGCAATGGTAGAGTAATGAATATTTGCCTGCAACACGGTGATAGTGGTTGAGTTGACAGAAGTCGACATTAGACATACAAAACCCAAATATACAACTGTGTCCGTAGAGTATATGGATCGATGATAGGGTTACAAATTATGATAAAAGATGATCTATGAGGGTTTGTTGATTTCCTGCTGGGCTTGTCCTTTATCATGCTGCAGGTTACCTATGCAAAATCGTTGAGATTTCATGCGGGACGCTGCACAAAATTAAAACTCACCAGCCGTTTGTTGTTCCTTATCGCCAGTAAAAGCGCCAACGATGGAATCTTTCTTTCCCTCGGCACGGTCAGAAAGACCTTCAACGTACCCAGAGGCTTGGGCAGCTTTGTACTCGGCTTCGCCTTGAGCGTGCTGATCTTTACCGGCTTGTGTCCAAGATTCAGCACCAGTGGTGTTGCCAATGAACTCTTTGGCTGTGCCCATCATGGAGTTGTATTGGCCGTTGGCCTTGCTGTGAAAAGGTCGTAAGATCATGGATCGAGCACATCGCTCGTGAGGCACTTACCTGGGCTGAGAAGATTGGTTGGAAGACATTTCGAATCGATATGAGTGTTGCTTTGAGTGTGTAGGTTTGATTGGTGATATGCGGGTTGAACTTTGGTTCCGAACCAGGCGAGACATCCTGGCTTATATACGCGTCGTTGGACGCTATTCCGTCATACCTACCTCATAGTATTGTCATAGCTTGGACGAGGAGGAGCAGTGGATTTGACGGAATGACATAATTCGGCGGAATGACATAATGCGTCGCTGGTTGCCATAATAGGACAGCGACTTAAGCGCTTGAGCGCTTAACAGACAAGCTTCGGACCGAGATCCGAGTAGTGACTAATCCGCCATCGTGTACAATGCGTTCTTGTCCAGCTTGTCACCATCGCTTGCGATGGCGATTATTGCTTCAACTCCATCTTCCTCCTCCTCCTCGTCGCAGACATCTCGTGTACCATCGCCTTCCCTTAATGAACTCAAACAACTGAAAAACCGAATCATTGGAACTCCATCAGCAAAATGTCGATTGGCCAAAGACCATGAAACGATGCGGATGCTTGTCGAAATTACTATGGATCCAGTGGCTGCAGACGACGTACGGACAGAGACGGCTCAAATTCTCGGATCACTCGCGTCGCTCGGAGGGCACTCGGACGATACAGTTGTTATTTCGGCGTTGATTGAAGAGCAAGCATTAAAGTGTTGTTTGTTGGCTTTGTCTACTACTACGGCAGCAAAAAAGAAATTAAGACTAGCATTGGCTCGTGCGCTGAGTGGGATATCCTCTGATCTCTCAGAGATTGTAGGGCCTCCCCGGTGGGGATTTGGTGCCTTTGACGCGCCATGGCTTACCGGGCCAGCCGCACAAACCTTGGAATGGTTTTTCAATGCAGAAGCAATGGATATCTGGATTCCAATGCTGTCCACATCAGAAGCAGGTGTAGTTGCTGGTATGATTGGATCCATTGTGCGAACACAGCCAGTCAGGGAACGACTTTGCGCGTGGCGGAATGCAGGCGAGAGAGAGAAGAAGGAGCGACGAGGTTGGGAGGCTACGAAACCATCGATAACTGGGTCTTATGTTCTTCATACCCTCTTGGAGCTTACACGAAAGAAGGATACCCTTGGAAACTCTCTGTTAGCTTTGGCTGCCTTGGCGAAGGATAATTTCGCAGTTGCGACCGAGTTACCTTTGCAGGATATTGTGGAATACGCGAAGACTCGCTCAGGAGAAATTCAACTCTCTGCATGTCTCTGTGCAACCAATATTCTTCGAACATCACCCAGTCCATCACCTGCAGTTGATGCTATATTCAGCGTGCTGTTGGCGACCATAGCAAGTGAAACTGCGTATTCTGCAAAAGCTGCCTTCATTCTGTCCCAACTCTTAACGGATTCTCCTGTGTATGCTCAAGTCGCTTTCGAACGTGGAGCTTTACGCGTTCTTCTCACCGCTTTGCGGAAACTTACGCCTATGCTTCCATCACTTCCACCCCTTCCTCCGCTCCATCCGCCTACATCATTCACAGGTCCTGAATGGGAAACTTGGCTCGAGCTAGATTTGGATCAGCCCAAGGCCGATATTCATCTACGTGAAGCCACCCTTTTGTCCCTAGCCAGCTTATCGTTGTTCTCTAATGATATTCGGAGAGCGTTGGCTGAAGAAGACGGCGAGAACAATCCAATTTCCAGTAAGGATTCGTCTCAGCCATCTGCATCTTCGCCTTCATCTCAATCATCGCTTTCACTTATCCTCGCCGGGTTATTGTCTCCTCATGCATGCCTTCGCTCCGCCGCTTGTCATGTCGTCCGTGCTCTCACCCGCAGTGTCGCCGTGATTCGTACGAACATTGTAGATTCAGGGTTAGGCTGGGTCGTCTTCGCCGTTTTCATGGGTTGGCCCCAGGCCCGTCCCCGATCGACTCTGGGTCCAAGTGATTCAGAAGAGGAAGATGTCCGTGTCGTAGCTTCGGCTCTACGTGCCGTCTGTAATGCGGTTTGTGAATTTAGCCCGCTCAGTAAAATCTATGTTGAGCATGGACTGCTCCTTAGGTTGGCTGAATTCATACATCCTGACCATACAGTCGCGGAGGTGGATTCTGATGCCGATATTGAGGATAGTCTTCGATTCAATTCTCTGTGGGCAGTGAAGAATCTTGTCAGGAAATCTAGCCTAGACAGAAAACGGCAAATACTCAACGCATTGTGCTGGAGACAAACATCTTCGCATACTGAGAGTGGCCCTGCCCTTGGTGCAACACGGACAAGAAGTAGGCTTGATGAGTAAGATTTACTGAAATCACGTTTCGCACAGATCGAGACTAACTATTTATCATAGCCTCCTTAGTTCTCCCTCTGCCAAGATCGTAGAGCAGGTTCTCAACATCCTTCGAAACGTTGCTGAAGACGAGGCAGGAATAGCCATCGTCTTTCAAGAACTCGATATCCGGTATCCTCCTTCTTCATCCTCGCCCCTTGTGAATGTGCCTATCCAGACTTTTACCTCTGCCCCTGGATCGCTCCTTCTCTCCCACCTCACCTCTCTGCTCACTCGAAATGCCTCGCACACTGCTTCTTCTCATTCAACTCACCCTACACCCCTTTCGCACCCGTCCGACTCGCAAGACGTCCTCATCCAAGCCGCATCTCTCCTCGCGAATCTTGTCAATTCCTCCAATTTCGAACATCATCGTATGATCCTCAAATGTCCTGGAATGACCAATGCTTTACGTCGGGTGCTTGCTGAACAAGGGCCGGAAGTAAGGAGACCTGTGGTCAGAGCTGTGCTAGAAATGGTCAAAGTCGATCTAGTCGGTTCATACCCTAGTGCGGCTGCCTTTGTGGAAATAGGTCCGCTCAGAGACACGGACGAAGAGCGAATGGGAGTGGGACCTGGAGTAGGAGATGCTGAGGTCATAGAGGAGGAAGATGATAATGAAGCCCTTGACTCAGCTGTCATGGATATCGGACACGAGAGTCGTACAGGAACAGACACGACAATGAGCGTACCCCAAACCGGGACACCTCGAGTACGAACCTTCAGTCATAGTCGCAGCCAAGGTCTTACCGGTGCACGTCAAGCCTTTCTCGACGCTGGTTTTGTTGGTACCTTGCATCGGATTGTTGACCAGCATCACCATCATTCATTGCCTCATTTCCATGCCCATAATCACCCCCACTCTCATTCTCACACTTCGTCTGCTACCTCCCCTACCAGCCTTGGCCATATCGCTTCTGGAGCCGGAGCCCTTAATCATACGCATAGCCATACTCACGGAAACTTTGGCTCCCTGTCAACAACTCCTCAGCTTCATCATCCTGGCTCTTCAGATAGTGGTGTTGGTGGAAGTGTTCCTCGTGGAGGCATGGGAGCTCTAGGGAACATGGGTTTCGGAGGTGGGATATTAGGAAATGCAGGAAGAGAGGATCGTGAAGATCTGGACACAGCGAGGATGGCTCTAGATTGGCTGGAGCATGGGGAGATGTATATGTACTTGAGTACCTATCGAAGGAGCACCAGTCGTCATGTAGCAAGACCTCGGTCTAGCAGTATCAGTGCTGGGGAAAGTACTAGTACTGATGTGTCTGAAACTTGAAATTCGAAGGGTAATATAAATATCGTTGTACGTCGATGATTTCTTTGTTCAATCGTGTGTTTCACTAAATAAACCTCGACTTTTTCCAACATCATCGATACAGATTGGTTTTCACAAGTGATATATATGTAGCATAGGACGAAACTCTCCAGGTCTTCGCCTTACGGGGAGATTCAAAGCTTCTTAGCATTTGCTTCGCTGATAGTCTTCCCCATGGACTTGGCGCGTTTACGGAGCATATTCGCAGATTTAGGACCACGAATGCCTCCTCCCCAAACACGACGTTGTTCTTCGTACTTGTCCGTGCTGATACCCCATTAGCTTCTACGTCCAATTCAAACCGTCTTTGTAACACTCACAAATTCGCTTTCGCAGCGCTAATCAGTGTGGCAAGCTCCCTCTGGTCCTCACTCCTGACTTCATTGATCGCCACGACTGCTGCCGTCTTCTTATGCACCAAGGTGCCCAGGCGTGCTTTCCCTTTGATGATCACATACGGTACACCCATCTTGCGACAAAGAGCAGGCAAGTAGACGACCAATTCGATTGGGTCGACATCGTGCGCAATGGCAACGAGAGATGCCTTCTTCGCTTCCACAAGGGCGACGACGTGATTGAGGCCGTATTTCACGAAATGAGGCTTCTTCGATTCCTGCAACAAGAGTGAGTGAGGGACTCGGTTGTGATTCGTGGTATTGGAGAGCATGCTCAAAGTTCTCGAGATTATAGTATATACTTACATCTCTAGTAGGCTCTTTACCGTCCTTGATTTCCTCGGCTCTCTTAGTCAGTCTTTCTTTCTTTTCCACCTTCGTCTCAGGACGGTATTTATTGAACAGCTTGAACAATTGTGTTGCAGTGTTTTTGTCGAGCGTATGACTGAATTGGGCTATACCAGGAGGGACCTTTGAGGGCATGAGTTATCGCAGTTTGCATCCGAGAAGAGGGAAACCCAGCTACCTTCAGTCGTTGATTAAGGATAATTTTTTGTCGTTGAAACCGAATATACTCAGGCCATTTGACGAACCGGGTGAGGTCAGTTGGAGGTTGAATGTCTTGGCCTGCGGTCTAACTGAGCATGATACGTGACAGGAATAAGATTCCAACGCATACCGATAGCGAAATTCTTCGCAGACGGCTCAAAGATCGGATTCTTCGTTTTTCCTTGTTTTCCCTTTGACAAAGGAGCTGCGGCAGGCTTTTTGCCAGATTTCTTCGGCGCCTGGATCCCATCGAAAGGTTGAGCGAGAGACAACATGTAGTACAAGTGGGAAGCTCACCATGGTGTTCTACTCTGTCTACTACAAGATTGGAGAGTAGGTATCAGGAAACTCAAGAAACAGCAGTAAGAACGATAGTTAATTAGTACTTACACAGCAAGTGGAGAAATCCGGGGATGAATGCGGGGTAAATGCCCAGCGGGTACAAGTGTGTGTGGGGGTGTTTCTTGCACTCGTGCGAACTGGTACTGCACAGTTTCAACACAGTTCTGTAACCAACATATGATTGATTTGAACACCTAGGTGCTGGATCCAATAAGACTCTTCCAGGTCTCAATTACTATGTGGTCAGAGGTCACAAGGTCATGATGAATGGGATGTGGGATCGTGAGATGTTCGAAGAATTGGCGCGGCAGCGTCCATTGCACTGAAAACATTGAAAGTCGGTAGTTTGAAGGGCGGTCCACTGTTCAGGCCCAGGATCAGATAGGTGACATGTCCGATAGATTTGTGTTGGAGGATACACAGTCATATATGAGAATACTTAAGCGGGAGAGATACATAAGATGGAATTTTAAAAGGCGAGTCCATACTCAACTTACGAACTAACGATACAGATGGAACCTCTAGAACTCCTCTGACTCGTCGGCGTTCAAGATGAGGGTCGTATAAAAGCGGAAACTCTCTAGAAGTGAATCTGCGCTGATTGCTAATTGCCAGGAAATGAGATATACGCCAAGTGGAAGGAACAGAAATACAAAACCAAGACACACACATTCGTTAACCGTATGGGCTCCTGTAAGATAATTGTTTGAGCTTCCACCATTCAGATGTTTGTATCTGAGGATGCTTCGGGACAATGGCCAGTAGTATTTCGTGTCTGTATGTTGTGAGATAGGAAAGAAGTCACAATGATCATTGATTCATGGATATATCCTACCTGTGTTTCCCGTTGGCATGCCTGGGCCGACCACAATATTATCACTATCACCTGGCATGTTACGATGTGCGTTGTACGTGGCTTTGATGGTACCCGCCAGTAACTGATATGGGGCCGATGCATCCCCTTTGTATGGAGAGACAGGAGCAGGCTCCATTCCGAAAGATCTTGTCAGTTGTAGGTTCCCTTTGGGTGTACCTCCAGGAATCGAAATCTTCTTTCCCAGTGTGGAAAACTCCAACTCGAATTGTTCAGCCAAAGGCTGGAGAAGAGCGACATCGTGCTCTATCGTCGCGTTCACCGAGCTGCATCGGACTCGAGTTAATCAATTCACGACTCCAAGGTGGGATTAATTTTAAGAACTGACGTGGTGGTAGCAATGCGATGGTTCACCACAGCCCATGCCTGTTCTGGTAAAGCATTGGACTTGACTCCACCGCGGACCATATCGATGGCTTGGGTGGTTCCTACCAAGCTCTTGTACCAGGGATCCTGAAAAAGGAGAACCTCGACCTCCCGTAAGGCTTCATCAGAACTCGCGGACAGCCTGATAGCGTCGCGCAGTGTAGGTGAAATTGCTGTGCCGTGTTCTGCGAAACATTGCAATAAGTGATAGCTGGACGTATTGCGTTCCTGGGAGTGTGTGTATTCATGGATTGTCGTATCAGAGCGGTAAGTAAGTGATTGGTGATTGGTGACATACGACGTGAGCCTCGAACGGATGGGTTTCGAGTTCGACTAAAAGTGCAGAAAGAATGCCGATGGTCTATTGGAATTGTCAGTCAATCTACATACGTAGACTGAAGTTAGTACCCAGGTCCTTACCGTATGTTCAGGAGGAATACTCGAGTGACCTCCTGGACCTGATACAGATAATTCAACGTTAACGTAACCCTTTTCAGCAACTCCTGGCGTCGCAAAAACCGTGCTGAATCGCTCAGCGAACCCTCCTGCGGATGTGTGCATTAGTCGGCTCTATTTCTGTGACCGCTAATTATAATGGACTGTATACCTCCTTCGTCGATGACGAAAGCAAACGAGTCTTCTCCATATCGTTTCAACACTGTGGCAGCTAGCTCTTGAGCGCCCTATAATCGACCGGTGATATTACTTAGTAGAGCCGCATCTTGAAAGAGATTCAGAAACACTGTACATAATACCCTCCGCCCTCTTCGTCGAATCCAAAGGCTGCTACCAGAGTTCGACTAGGTTGAAACCCGTGACGAAGAAGAACCTCCATGGCTCCCCTGTCAATGCAAAGATATATCTGCTTGCTGTTTTGAAAAGCAGAAAAACATCGAAATACATGATTCCAATCAATGCACCCTTGTCATCTGTAGAACCCCTGCCCCAGATGAGTTCACCTATGTGAGAATATTGAGGGTCACCGTAAACTACATAGTAGAATACTGAGACTGACCGTCAAACCATCCAGAATAAGGAGGGTATGCCCAATCTGAAAGGGTGGCTGGATTCACCGGGACGACGTCTCACAGTGATACAAACAAGTCTTAGTAAACAGAAGAATTGGGATATTAGAAGAGGTGGTGTCGTACACACCAAAATGTGCCATAAGCAGCGATGGCTTCAATGAGACGTCAGAACCTTGCCAAGTATAAAGCAAACCATATGTGTTGATCTTTTCGAGCTTGAGGTTAGTATGTCTACGAGAGAGTTCCAGAACAATTCAAGAATTCCAGGTATATGTGGATATTAAGTATCACTCACACGAGCGGAAAGGTTTTCTCCAAGTAATGGTGAAACTGCAATCGGTTCTCCCAACGAGGATCTTTGCCTACGGGTCCCATATCATCGTACGTCTCAGTTCTTTGTTATGATAAGGATTCATTGAGTTGTCCGATTGGGTGCAATTTGAACGGCTCACTCAATTTGGATTGCTCCAGAAAGCCAGTGAATCGCAGAAGCTTTGAAGGCCATCGTATTGAACTCTTCTCCAGCGTTGAGCCATAACTTGTGGTTTGCACGAGGGACCAGAACGGTTGTCTGTGGACAAAGCTCGGAGGAAAGTGAATGTATACTACCACTTGGAAAAGTGGATGTGCGACCATTATGGTGGATAGTGAACAACAGAGTTGCAGATAGAATCACGAATGCCACAAAGGCTATGAGCTTGTAGATTGGCACTAATGGTGACTGGGACAGGGGATGGGTATGAAGCAGATGGCTTTTCTCAGCAAGGGTCCTGGGGTGGGCCATGGTGGTGGAAAGCGAAGAGCGTAGTAGAAGAGATGCATGTGGTGAGAAATTCTGGTCAAAATCGCGTCTAAAGAAATAATTATGGTGCTTTAAGATGCAAATGATTCAGATAACCTTCTGCCAGTGGCCCATGGCCAAGGGAAAAGGAATAACGAGTGCCGGCGGCATTTGAATTCATCCTTCAGTGGTGCAGCTCTGGTCCTCTTGCGCGGGCCATGATATAGACCAAAAATTCAAGCAAGACTCATTGCCTGGCATTTCAAAGACACAAAAACAGACACCGTGGTATATAGTAGATGTCCACTATGTAGTCTTATGTAGTACAATACACATCGAATCAGAAGAATACATGGGTAGTCCAACCTCCAGGTTCCAGTTCCGAAACCGCTCGACAAACATAAAGATAGCCTCAAGAACATATTCTCCCCTAGAGCGATTCTCGCATTCATCAAGGACATGAATCGAGAAGTACAAAGATAATGAAGTATTGATGAGTCAAACCCACTGCTACTAGCATTTAGTGGTTATCCCATAGGTACTAAGAAATGAGCAACTACAAGTCAGCCTGACAGCTTGATATTACTGATAGCAATGTAGCAAGGACATACCCGCCATCTGTTCAAGGAGACAGGCTCAGTCCCAGCCGCACGGAAGTACTTGTGAGGGGTCCCTCGCTGAAGACAAGCACTCCTTCCGTACTCATCCAGTTTGCAGTCGTAATGATGCTTCTGGAAAGATTCATGAAGCTCATTCGTTCCGCACCTTGGTGCGTTGCGAATGATAGCAAGCCACTGGGTGAAAGGGAGACAATTATGAAGTTCGTGAGGTTGAAAGGAGTCAGAATATCCTCGATATTCCCGATGAAGTTGAGTCATATAACGGCATTGATGAGGATGTCTGGTAGAGGTAGCAGCTGGACGATCTAGTATAACACTGGCACCACTAGGTGCGGGCATCTGGCCGGTTGTCGCACCACAGCGATATATCTTTGTGTTAACAATAGTAAAACACATGGCAGTCGCTTTGGAAGTCTGAGTCTTAGCTGAAAGTTTGGTCGCACCTTTTAACTGTGAGTGCAGTGCCAACTTTTAGACAAGTGCAGCAAGGGACCTACACTGACCTACATCATGGAGGACAAAGGGCATTACACGATAGTCGGATTGTGTGCAAAGCTCTTGCCCCACTGAGGAGTCATTTTGCCCAACTATCACCTACCATCATTAGGTACAGTTCATCAATGGGCCGAGACAGTGAGTATTCCAATTCCAGGGTGCAACGTTGCGCACTAAACATTTATGGAAGTTAGCACCAATTTTGCGTACATTGAACCTCGTCGATATTCCCGGTAAAGTTGATTCATATAACGGCATTGATGAGGATGTCTGGTAGAGGTGCAGCTAGACGATCTAGTGTAACACTGGCACCACTAGGTGCGGGCAACTGGCCAGTTGTCGCACCACATCGATATATCTTTGTGTTAACAATAGTTAAACACATGGCAGTCGCTTTAAAAGTCTGATTCCCAGCTGAAAGTTGGGTCGCGCCTTTTAACCGTGAGTGCAGTGCCAACTTTCAGACAAGTGTAGCAAGGGACCTACATCATGGAGGACAAAGGGCATTACACGATAGTCGGATTGTGTGCAAAGCTCTTGCCCCACTGAGTCATTTTGCCCAACTACTAGTTTCACCTACTATCGTTGCCTAAACTGGAAGTTAGCACCAATTTCGCGTCCATTGAAGCCCGCCAACTCAGTATAACATGCTTGTGTACCAACTGAATAGAACTGGTGTCACTCGAGCACTGTGTGTGTAATGTTGGGTCGAATTCGCTGACAGCTACAGCATTAAGGTGTTGACTCGAGTCAGTAATAATCTTTATGATCAGTATCTCAAACAGCCTCATGTGTTCGTGTACCCACATAAGGCGTCAGACTTGTGGGTCGTCTGTGAGCACTGAAGCCTGCTATATGTAAATATTTCCAATCCATCTTGATCCTTGACTCCCTCGTTATCATGTCGGACTCCGAGTCAGAGGCTGAATTTCCAGAAATTGGCGAAGGATTCTTCGACGAAGATTCGGGTGCGTTCATCGATAATGGGGCCGCTAGCTTGACTGAGGTCTTTTTTACATAGGTACCTGGCGAAAACCTGTATCAAGAAATGAGCAAAACGTTTACGAGCTACTCAGTGAATCTCACCCAAGGATTATCGCATTCCAGGGTATAGCTGAAATGGAACAGGAAGAATACCTTGTTCTTCAGTATCACCCGAAGGGCGACCTGTGGACATATCTGCTCAACAATGATCCGTCCTTGAGCACCCGAATACACTGGGCGATCGAAATTGCTGAAGGAATCGCATACCTTCATTCCAAGTCCATCGTTTGGGCTGATCCCCATCTGCGGAATATCCTTGTTACTGAGGATTTGCACGTTGTGTTGACAGACTTTGCATTCTCTATCATTTCTCCGGATTGGATGCATCGTTTCTCAACCATGCCTCCTCCTATCTTTGCTTGTCCAACAGGGTTCTGGGGAATGACCCCGAACCGGGCTGATATCTTTGGTTTTGGAGTCATTCTTTTTGCTCTTCTAACCAGGAGATTTCCCTGGGTTGATCATTTGGCGCCATCCTTGAAAGAACAGCTCCAGATTTTCACCACTTTGCACGAGGAAGAGAAGTGGGATACAGTTGGGGATAGCAAGTTGAGAGAACATTTTGGAGAAATTGTAGAGAAGTGCTTCAAGGTCAAGTATATGAGCGGTGATGGGATTCTTGGTGACCTGAAACAGTGCTTTGCAAATTGGTCAGAGGATGTGGCAAATGCAGAAAGTATGTCGCAGCCTGAGTCAAGTATTTCATGCCTAACCTTCCTCCTACCAGGCGACCATCAAGCAATCTAGTAGGAATGTTATATATCTGTGTGCATCCTGTAGTTATGGCTTCCAGATCCCCAGTCCAGGACCGACGAACCTTGGGCGTCGCTAGCATCAGACGTTGTGACATAAAACAAGAACTTGCTTGAATGAGAGGAGATTGTCAATTGCACAAAAAAAAGTCATATTAGTGTATCAACAATCAAAGACTAGAGCATAATCACGAGAGGAATATTAGTCGTGTCTTGAGTATATACATAGGGAATTTCAGATAGATGAGCGATCTATCATCGCAGTTGCCCTTCCTCCATAACTACCTGGGCCACGACAGCGCGGTTTTGGGCATGGTTCTCTAGCGGATCATCACTCGATTTCTGATTGATCGGGTTCTGCAAGGTTGAGAGCGGCGACGCGACCATGTGTTTCGTAGTAGCTCCATTTTTCACGTTATCCTCTAGAACGATTGGAGATCGAGACTCTCCTGGGACTAACACTGCACCAATTGTCTGCGGTGTCGACGGAGGAGATGCCCCTCTTACAATCTTCGGGCCAGGATTATCGTAGCTAGAGTTGTTCGGGTCATGTGGTGCTGTGAGTGGCGGTAGTTCTCGATTTCGGGAAGGAGGCCGCATGTGTTGCTCTGGGCTTTCTTTGACTAGCGAAACCACAGTAGGACTGCCAGCCGGAGGCGGTAGCCCCCTTGTTCGCGATGGAGATTTTGCAGCGGATGGAAGACTTGTTGAAGAAACAGGAAGAATTGCCCCTATGGGATGAACAGGGCTCGAGGATGATGTATTCGAAGAGGGAAAGCGATTGGGAGGAGAATGAACTGACTCTGTGTGATCGATCCTTCAGAGATGAGTAGCCAAACACAGAAGAAATGAGACTGACCAGGTCTGTATAGATCATCACGGCCTACTGCATTCCAAGAGGTGGGACGCGAAGACGTCCCTAGGCCGTTATGTTGTGGAGTTTGGGGATTGGAACCTGTTGCGAACGACATATTGCCCGCTCGATGATCCCTATTGAGTCTCTCTAGGTCTCGGCCTCTTTCTCGTTCATCGGTGATTCTTGACGGCGTGATGGAGGGAGGACGACCACCGCTCAGCCTCCTTCCATCTCGTTCACGTTCACGATAGTCCGGAGGCATTCCATCCTCTATGCGATTTGTTGGAGGATGTGACGATGCCGGAGCAACAACTTGGCCTGGTCTGGAATTGACTGCTTCTGGGTGGGGATGGTGATGCATTACGCGTGACGTTCCATTTTCTCGGTCCCGCTCCGATAACATTTCTCCTCTTGACATACGCGGGCTGAGTGAGGGGCCACGCATACCAGTAGGAGATGTATTATGGGGGCCTGCGGAGGGACCATGATGGTGGTGGACGATGTGATGATGATGCGGACGGACATGATGATGGTGATGAGCTGCCTGACTTGGATGCGAATGTACGTGTGATGGAGGTGCATTAGTGATAGGTCCAGTTGACTGAGGTCGAGCTTGTTGTTTTTCTTGTTGTGATTGTCTTTGTTGGTAGGCCATATGTTGATCTCTATCCCTTTCCCTGTCACGTTCTCGTTCGCGTTCGTGACCTCTCATATCTCTGACATCACGATGTCCTATTCTATCTCGTTCTCGTTCTTCCTCCTCCCAAGGTTGGTGAGCAGGCCCAAATCCAGCCATACCCATTCCTGCTCCCATCCATTGCACATTACCTTTGGTACCATTCGGTGTAATTCCAACGCTTGGACCGATGGGCGAAGGTGATCTTCTTCTTGAACTGGCTGTGAGCGACTCATCTCCACCAACTCCAGGACCAAGAGGGCCAAAGTGCGAAGAGGAAGAAAGTTGTCTAGCATGACCACCATGAGATGAAGAAGATGCAGAGGGTATCATGATGACACTCCCATCTGGTTGGCGTTCGACTTCAGGAAAAGCACTGTTGGCACCAGAGGGAGGACCAGAGAGTGGATGATGAGATTGCGCAGGATGGTAAGATCGTCCGCCACCTCCGCTCCCGGTGGGTACAGACCTCATTTCTTTATCTCTCTCCAACCCAATAGCCACAGACCTCAACCCCGCACCAGAGCCTGGCCTAGGCCCTGTGGTACCCAATTGTCTGTTGGAACCAAACGAAGGTGGTAACGAGTCACCACTACCTCCGCCTCCCATCTGCAGGGGCACAGGAAAGGCACTCATGGCAAACTGAGATTCGTGTCCATGTGCCATTGACAAACCTGGTTGCGAAGGTCCCATAGCGGGTCGGGGAGACGTCAAGTTTCCTGGGACAATCTGCCTGCTCGGTCCCGGGCCACCATGAGTCGAAGAGGAAGACAGACCTGGACCAAATCGGTCTCTATTGCCGATGGGATTGGGACCATTAGTTGTTCCAGAGACTGATGCATAGACATGTCCGTGCGGGACATGATTTACGCCAAGAGTGGAAGGTCCGTGTATCCCCTGCTCATACACTGGATTTATGCCCATATTCATATCCATGTTCATGCCAATGTTCACGTTCATATTCATGGCTACTCCCATAGAGTTCATGGATGCGAGACCTGATCCTGTTCTCCTTGCACTCGTCACACTTAGTAGAGATTCGAGGTCTCCTTGCGCTTCCGACGAGGAAAGGGTCGATAATTTGGGGTAAGCTACGCTTAGCCCGGACGTAGCTTGTGTATTCATTCCATGCGAAACGATACCGTCAACGCGTATGTGGCGTCGGTGACTCCCATTGACCTGCGGTTCCTTACGAGTTTGAGCTTTGCGGGGTGAAGAGTTTCGGAAGTTGTGAATGATTTGGTCAGAATTGGAGAAAGGGAATGACTCGACGACTTGTCGGAGTGTAGGGGCAGGGGGTAGATAGTCGGAATTTGGGGGGAAAGGGATACGACGGGCTGCATAGTGTTGGTTTGAGACGGGACAGATGATCAGTGATGTGCTGTGCACTCACCAGGTTGGGGTCTATCCAGAGATCTTCGATTTCGTTCCAGTTTTCGGCGCTTGCGATTATTTTCTGCAATCATATCCGTTTGCAATTCGTCTTTCTGAAGCTGAAAATCCACAATTGGTTGAGTATATAGAAGACGAAATGACGGATAGATCTACCTTCCAGGAACTCCAAGTCGCGTCCTCGTCGAGTCTCCTACGTTTAGTAATGTTCGCGACCTCGAATGTACACTTGCGTTCTGCAAGTTCTAAACGCTTGTTCTTTCGCAACAGAAGTTCGCTTTGTATGTATATCATTTCGGGATGTTCACCTGAGATACAAATGTGAGAAGGGGAGTTCATGCAGGAAGAATGTCACATACCACTAGAAACCAAAGATTCTTCCCAAGCAAGCTCTTCCATCTTCTCTATATACAACCTTTCTCTTAGCATGGCAAATTTGAGTTCAATGACGGCAAGCATATCAAGCGCTTCAACTCGATGAGCAGGCTGAAGATCGGATTCCTCTTCTTCATCTTCAAGGTTCACTTCTGAATGATCGTCGTCGTCAATGTCTTTTTCACCATCGTCTTTGTCCGAAGCTTCCTTGTCTTCATCATCTTTGTCTTCTTCTTCCTTGTCATCCTCCTCTTTCTCTTCGTCAACTTCCAACTCGTCCGGGTCGTCTTTCTCATCTTCACCCTCGTCGTCTATTTCATCTTCCTTTTCGTCTTCGCCATCGGAGGCATCGGAAGCCAACTCTCCTTCCACCTCGAGCTCAGGATCTGCGTCAAGTTCGATATCTGGTTCGGGTTCTGCATCGGATTTATCAGAAATATCTGCATCCGGTTCTGCAACGACCTTATTTGCATCCGCAAGCACAGTGGTTTCCTCCGGCTCCATGATTTCGTCCTCAGAAGTAGTCACTTTCATCAACGAAGCAAGTCTTGTATTCTGCGGGGCGACATCAGTAGGACCATCGACGTCAACGTCCATTGTGTTATCTTTATCAAGGGACAAATCGTTGGGAATGTTGGTCGAGTCGACTGGGTCGCCAACGATGTCGACGCTGGCAACGTCTGAAAGAGCATTAGCTCTCGCACCCCGTGTGCGAGCACGGCCTCGACCTCGACCTCGACCTCTGCCCCCACGAGAAGACTTCGATCTCGAGTTTGCCGCCGTAACGGAAATGTTCGAGGGAGTGATAGGTGATTTGATCGAGCCAGCGGAAAGGGGAGGTAGTTGTGGAGAGGATGAATGGGAATTAGCAAAAACAGTGACATTAGAAGGTAACGGCGCCGACGCGTCGATTCGAAGATTCGGTTTAGAACGTGATTTGGAGGGGATGAGGGGTTTGGGTTGTTCATCCGGCACTAGCTCGTCTTCTTCTTCTGGTTCCGTGTTGTCGTCTTCATCTTCAGTCGTCGAAGGTGCAGCTGTTATTCTCGATACAGGAGCAGGCGCAACCAAAGAAATAAGTTGTGGAGGGGAGGGGCGAGAGGATGCAATAGAGTCTGGAGTTTGAGCACGGGAGGAAGCGATGGACGATTTGCCATTAGAAAGGAGAACTGTATGCTTTTTGGCTGTCATTGAGTTTAATGCGTCGATGTCGCCGACAACGACAGTGACGCCCTTCGCCTCGGATGAATCGCCTGATTTATCTTCTCCTTCGAGTTCTTGACCCTCAGGTTTGGACCGAGAAAAAAGAGAAGGTGCATCATCTGCATCGAGAGCAGCAGAAGTGAGAACGTCAAGAGGATTTGGAGCGGATATGGGAGTGGGTGATATATGTACGTTGGACGTCTCGTCCTGATCTTCGTCTTCCACATCGTCAGCAGGACCTGTATCTGCATCCTGTGCAGTGGGATACATGGCCCAGCCCCACATCGGCGCTGGTACAAGTGTGCCACGCTTCCTTCTTCCACCTCGTCGTGGACCACCCCTCACAGGAAAACCTGCACCTCCTCTCCGAACACCAGAGGAGGAAGCATCTGGATTGAGAGAGTTGAGTTCAAATTTTTTCTGTTTCAGTTTGTGCTTCTGTTTTTCGTCCTGTTCTTCTTCTGTGAGCTCTGAAAGCTCAGAGTCAGAATCTAGACCTGCAGCAGGTTCTGAAGGCTTCTGCTTGGTAGATGCTAATTTTGATACAGAACCTTCAGCTTTATTCATAGGTGGAGGTGAAGGTGAGGGTGATGAGAGAGAATCAAGAGAATTGGTCGAGCCGCCCATATCGTTGTCGTCGACAACAAGAAGAGTAACAAAGGTCCTGTTCTAGTGAATTGGTACGTGCGCGAGAACTTTCATGTTATCTTATCTTATCCTTTTCCCACACATCTTCTAATTCGGAAGTTCGCACGTCCCGTTCCGATGCACTGGGTGCACCGTGTTGCTCAGGTTACAGATGCAAGCTTGCTGCCAGCCCCTTCAGCTCAGATAAACATGACCTCTGCTACATCGAAAGTTTTACGAGCCGCCCGCACCATTCCCGCCACATTCCTTCGTGGGGGCACGTCTAAAGGTATATTTCTTCAACAATCTCATCTACCACGAGATAAGACCAAATGGGATGAAATCTTCCTCGGGCTGATGGGGTCCCCTGATCCAGAATACGGTCGACAGCTCAACGGTATGGGCGGAGGTGTTTCGAGCTTGTCGAAAATCTGCGTTGTCCAACCCGCATCCTCGAACCAAAGGGAGATGCTCGGAATCGATGTAGAATATACTTTTGTGCAGGTTGGTATCCGGGATTCTTCCATAGATTACTCGGGAAACTGCGGTAACCTATCAAGTATGATAGGTGTATTTGCGCTGGACGAGGGTATGGTTGACGCCACCTCTCAGTCGGGCAATAATCATTACACCGTCCGCGCTTTCAACACGAATACGGAGAAGATAGTTAATACCACTTTCCCTATTCATCCTGACACTGGCATGGCAGATCTTACACGCCCTGAGACACGTATTGCAGGTGTTTCGGGCGAAGCATCTCAGATCCAGCTTGATTTCCACAGGCCAAGTGGGGCGAGGACGGGAAAGCTGTTACCCTCTGGAGCGCCCATTGTAGAACTCGAGACTACAGAAGGTACCTTCCGCGCATCTTTAGTCGATGCTACCAATCCTACGGTTTTCGTCGACCGACTCGAGATTGTTAAAGCATCGAAGACCGAAGATTCGAGCGATGAAAAGCAGCTGCGATTGCTAGAAGTACTTCGGCGCGAAGGTGCTGTTCGTATGGGTCTCGATCCCACTGCCCAAGCACAACCCAAAATTGCGATGCTCAGCTCACCCAAGGTGGGTGATGACGAGGCAGACATACAGATTCTGGCGCTATCTATGGGGGTACCGCACAAGGCAGTCCCGATGACTGTTGGTCTATGCCTCGGGGTTGCGGCCAATACACAAGGAACCCTACCATATTCATTGCTTCGGAGACGCTCTGTTCTCAATACGGGTGAACCAAAACTCGTGAAGCTACGGCATCCAGGCGGCATAGTTGAGGTGGGAGCCACATTTGATTCACAGGGTGAAGTCGAATGTGCTAGCGTGATACGGACAGGACGAAGACTGATGAAAGGGCACGCTTGGTACTGATGATGGATGTGATTCAAAAGAGGGCGTGTAACGGAGATATCAGTAGATGGAGGTCTACTAAATCCCACCAAATCTAACTACTTGAGATTATTACTGCCTCGGGACCGTCAATCACTATGATCGAGATGCTCTTTTGCTTTCACCATAGCTAGCAAGTGCTCTTTGTCTGCCGACTCATCGACTAAAGCTCGGAGCTTGCCATCTTTGTTTCTGAGTAAATCAGTGGGTCGACCGAATTCGATCTGAGAAAATCATCAGAAGGACATGAAACCAAGTCGATGAAAAACATCACAGAGCAACTCACAATTTCACCAGCATCCAGTACCAGCTGAAATCAGAGTGTTAGAAAGAGCAAGGGAAGCTGTGATGTCTGCTCACAATTTTATCCGAATCCATGATGGTCTGAAGGCGATGTGCAACGGTAATCAGCGTCACATCCTTACCGAGTTCATGTCGAAGTGAGGCTTGAATGACAGAGTCGGTCTTGTAATCTGCACAAGGGAATTTTAACGGGTTCCATGCAGTGAATAAGGTCCTTACCGATAGCAGAAGTAGCTTCGTCCAGAATTAAGAGTTTGCTTTCTCTAACCATTGCTCTGGCGAGGGCAATGATCTGCCTTTGACCCACAGACAGATTATTTCCTCCGCTGGCTACAGCACTATCGAGCGTGATTCTGTCCTCGCCTTCTTCCATCTCTTCTTGTAAGGAGAAAAGTCCTGCTGACCGCAACGCACTATTCAAAGTTGCGTCATCGTGCTGGCTGAAAGGATCCAGATTCTCTCGGACAGAACCACTGAGAAGCTCAGGCTGTGTGCAAATGTGAGTCAGGATATGAGATTCCAGGGGAAACAGCACACAATTTGGGGAATGATAGTGATCCTGCGCCGCAGTTCTTCGAGGTTGACGGTATCTGTGGCAATTCCGTCATAGTACACTTTTCCATCTGAGAAAATCAACCGAAGAAGTGACAACATCAAAGAGCTCTAGGAACATCATTGATCAATGATAATAAGCCAAGACCGCACTAGCAGATATCAAACGCTTACTTTTCCTGAGCCCGTACGTCCAACGACACCTATTCGTTCCCCTGAACTGACCTCGAAGGACAGGTTCTTCAAAACCTGTGGTCCATCTTGTGAATAGCTTGCCGAAAGCCCTTCCACCCGCAGGTGGCCGCTCGCTGGCCAATACGCCGGTGGTACACCCTCAGGTACGGGCGGTTTCTCCTGCTCGACTGCGATGTAGGCCCCAATACGCTCGAGACTGTTACCGCGAACTTCGAACTGGTTGACGACTCGAATCCACCAGAGGATTGTTCCACTGAAGCCAACTAAGTACGTTAGGGTGAGATTTAAGCAGCGCAAGCACAGTAGCGCCTGAATATTCACCAGCCATGTTGAGGGAGAAACCAACGTCTGATGCATCATCATGGCCGACGTAAACCAGATACGCAGCCAGAGAGGCGGCAAAGATATTGCTGGTTGCGTCGACACGAATGTCTATCCAACGATTCAGGTTGTAAAAAGTCCTCGCTGGACGAGAGTAATGGTCGATTCGAACTTGTACTTCTTTCTTGAAACTGTCTTCCACGCCATATGCTCGGATAGATGCTGCCATTGGATGTCAAAATCTTGTTTGTTACTCGAATTATACGCAGGTAAGCTCACTCAGGCCAGTCATTGCAGCACCAAAGCTGAACATTTTTCTCATGAATATGTAAGAGGCCAACAATATCTGAGACAGGACTCACTGGCCAAGCACAGGGGCCTTTGCATTGGACATTTCTCTCTTGACTGGTAGTTGAGCTTTGATATAGATGTTGCCGCACCAAGCTCCAACTAGCCCAACCAGAGTGGCCGGGAATATGAAGGCCGGGGTTAGCACGATCACCGCCAAGAACTTGATACCCATTCCTAAGGACATTTGGATAAGCCCTATAAACATTTGTGCAAGTGGGTCATCAACTGAATACAGGATAAGAAAATCGCTCGAATAGAAGAGAGAGGAAGAGACACACTGTCGCGGATGTCTTGGGTACACCGAGTGATTACACGAGAAGTAGGAGTTGTATCAAGCCATCTTGATTATACCTCAGATAGAGGACCAAGTTGAAACGATTACTTTACTTACCTCAACGTACTTCCAATTACGGATGTTACCAGCCGTGCGTGAATAATTCTTGATGCCCTGAGGACCCCCCACAGATACACGATGAAGCCAAGACAAAACGTAAGAATGAGGAAGGCAAGAATGGCAACTGAGTAGTGGCATGAATATCGTTGTAAGACCGTTTGATACTCAGGTGAACTCACCGTAGATAGCTATGTATCTAGATTGAAGATTGTCAAACTAGGCTACACAACTCAGGACGTGAATGGACTTACAGAGACACTTTCACTTGAGACGGATCCGAGACGACTTCGTATTGACGAGCCCAATAACCAAGGAAATAAGTCTGGCCATTCTCCGCCAACTCTGAGGTCAGCAAACAGAGAATGAATGTGAAAAAGAAAAGGAAGGTATGGTTTCCGCCCATCGAAGTGAGGAACAACTTCACTACAAGGATCATTAGCAGTCGCAATTCTGTGACGCAAGCCAGGAGGAACAACATACAGGCAGACCAACTGACATGTCCTAATTCAACCTCTTCCTTCAAGATCAGTTTACCGTCTTTGTTACTTGGCTCGTTCGGAGCCGACTGAGGATCAATTTCGTCATTGGCTCTTTCCACTGCTTCCTCGTCTTTTTCGATTTCGGCAGCTAACTGCTCATCAGTGTCCATTGCATCTTCGATGGATGCTTGGCTTGCAACCCGACCGTCCTTGATAGAAACTATGAACTTAGCCACTGGTTTCACTAAGACGACATTATGCGTCTGGAGCAGCTGCTGAGAAGTCGTATATGTGAAGATGGATGATGCTTACGACCAGGAGTACTGTCCTTCCTCGAATGAGATCTCCTTTGAGGCATTTGTCGATTATCCACTTTGATGTATGGACACTGCAAACCTGTGTCAGTCTTGCACTGATACATGGCATCAACTGAAACGCACTCTAGTGCAGCCAGGACATCGTCGAGTAGAATGATTTCGGCTCGGGAATATACAGCTCGTGCAAGAGTTACACGAGCTTTCTGACCCCCACTCAATGTCAAGCCCTTCTCTCCGACTTCTGTACGATCTCCAGTCTCGAATAGCGCGAGATCGCGTTCGAGACAACATTGGTAGATGACCTTTTTGTATCGTTCTTCATCAAATTCCGCGCCAAATATGATATTGTCCTAGACAAATCAAAGAGGAAGTGTCATGCTGAGAAATATATTTCTAGCACATAAATTGACATCAACGTACTCGTATGGTTGCATTCTCTACCCAAGATTCCTGAGCGGCGTAGGCGACACCAAGAGCACGAGGAAGGCCATACCAGGATTCTGGACTAGATGGAACGAAGTGCATTTCCGAGAGCAACGCCATGAGGACAGAAGTCTTCCCGCTACCAGTTGGTCCCACTATCATGTTAATGACGCCTTTCTTGAACAAGAGTTCGTCCTCTATTCTCAGCAAAAATTTGCGCCTGGAAGGAGTATATAGCCCATCGTCTTCTTCAGCCGACCAAGCAAAGGTAGCCTGACGAAAGCCGATCGCATCAGGTGCAGGTGGAGGCGATGAAAGCAGGGTCGACTCTTCCGTTTGAGTCCATGAATCGAGTAGTTCAGTCTGATCAGAAACCGTCGGTGAACACCAGATAGGAAGCTTGAATGTCGTATGCTTACATCGTATAGAAAACTGGTGATTCGATCTAATGAAACCTTGCCATTGAGAGCCTGAGTCGTCAAAAATATGGTCATTCTCAGTAGGCTAGCGTGATCGAAACCCGTGGGTGAGTGGCAACAACTTGGAGCACAGATAACTAGAAAGCTTACTTGCTGAACTTGTCGAAAACCACCATGGAACTGAATACTTTTGATGAGTTCAGTTCCTGGCCCATGATGAGTGTCTAAAAGGTCGCGAATCAAAATCTGTTCTACATATAATAGAACAAACCTCTGCGAACACTACAAAAACGGTAATTCATCGAAACCCGTTCGGATCGATATTGATTTGATAACGTACTAAGTCGAGTATGTGGCCAACATCGTTAAAACCTGTGATCTGAGCTCAGCGCTGGTTCATTATCGAAGTGGCCTGCCTACGTACCGGTATAATATGACTGAGAGAGCGTTCAGTTTTGACTTTTTGGAGGACGGTGACACAAGCACTCACTTTGAGATTGCGGTCATCATGCCTAATAGACGCAGTCTCTTGATGAAAGACAGCTCCTCCTCACGCTTTGAGGAAATACGATCTTTCATTTTCTGCTCCCACCCGAACATTTTGATCATGCGTAAAACATTCATGACTGCAAAAATAACATATTCGTGTGATGTCAACTCTTTTGGTTTGATCACTTACTCTCTGTGACAACTTGTACTCGCGCATCAGTGCGTCTCATTCGAGCCCTTTGAGCTTGCTGTATGAATCGAGCAAGCAAACCTGGTACAGGGAACGTGACGATGATTACCCCCAATCCGACTAGCGCACTATGTTTAATAAGTTCTACATGTATTATCAAGTCATGACGAAGGAAAGAAAGGCACATTACCTCCAGCCCAAGATGTTATAGAGGAACCAGATACAGAGCACTATCTGGATTGGTACAAGAGCGATTATCCTGATGAAATCTTTGGCATCTACAATATTTTGAAGATCCGTGCTGACAAGGTTGTTCAATTTTCCAACGAGATTCTTTGAAGAGTCCGATACTTGGGAATCTGTGGAACTAGATATAGGTCGAGGGCTTGCTACAGGAGCAGGACCTTTCGCCCCTGGTATACCTTTCAGACTGCCTGCGTGCGATTGACCTCCTGACGTGCTACTAGCTTGTAGAGTCTCATCACGGGAATGAGCGGTAGAATGAAGGGTTCCATCATCACTGAGTCTACTCTCGGTTTCATCTTCTTGAGATTCGGAAGGCGGGGATGACTCAGCCAAGGAGGAAGTTTCGGAGGGTAAAGCAGGTTGTTCGCTTTCAGACGCCTCTGCTTTGACTCGAATGCGTAATGCATGCTCGAACACGACTTGGGTGATGATACTCTCGGTGTGAACTATAGAACGCGTCTTCGTTTCGCCGGAAGTTAGTGAAAGGAACATTTCATTGTTTAAGAATTTCGTGACTTACACTGACAAAGATATACCACTCAAAGGCGACTGAACTGATGGTAGGACCCAACAAAAGCCAGATAATCCAGATCCAGGGCTTAAACGTAGCATTCGCCCCCTTCGTTTCAATATAACTTCGAGAATTAGTCAATGCTCTCCACGAAACTTAGATGATAGGACCCACCGGAGAAGCTGATTCACACCAATCGGAATCGACAAATCGGCCCCAGCTTGCAGTGCAGTCATCAAAGACAATATCAGATATTCCCTCCAAAAAATGCGCATGAGAGAGAAAAACAAATGCCGTCGTTTTCCTAGACCAGAAAACCGATCCAGATGCTGACACGAATAATATGAATACTAGAAAGTTCCTGATGGGATTGACGTACCTTGAAAGCTCTTGAACGCAAATTTTTGGCGTAGTCATAATCTGCCAGAGGAGGAAGATGTTCGTATGGGAGGTGGGAAACTCGACGCGCTTCGAAAACAACGGGATCGAGGAAGAAGTAGAAGACAAGAGAAATCAAAGGAGTGGTTTGCTCAGGCGCCGGATTGGGAGAAGGGTTCTCGAGATAACAAAATCAGTGGAGAATTTTGGGATGACACAACATGAAATCAACCTTTGGATCATAGGGAATGTATCTTCTTGGAATGAAAAGAGGTATGACTATAGCAAGGATAAACAGTAACGCGATTTTGACCCAGATAAACCAGCCTTCTCCGTAATCTTGCGGCATGAGGTCGAAAGTCGTTAATGGGTAGAGGTCTCGATAACCGAACAACAGGAAACAAGCCAACCATAGTGTATTGGCATGCCGTGTCAATATTGTACTCCAATCGAGCGACGTTACGAGTGACACTATAGTCAAGACGACCGTATATAGCTGAGGAATACGCATGAAATAACGTGAGATATGGCAGCAACACGATCTTCTTAAGACTCACCGTAGCAATACAAAAGGTGATATCAATGTTGGTCCAACCGCTTTTTAGATTCTCAGTTCGTATCGACGAAACAATTGAGGTCGCTGTAAGGGCCAAAGCCGTTCCAAGTCTCAATCCCATGAACGCAAGTATCCCTTTTCCTCCAGGCTCATGGAATAGCATTCTGGTCGAAATTTGACCAGGCTGTGAGGCATAATTGGAGGCCAAACTTAGCCGTTTCGTGACACCTGAAGCTAACAAGTGTATGACGAGCAGTACGCTAGATATGGCAGTGGCATATATAGGCAACAGCTCAGACGGCGATGTATCGTGTTCGTCACTAGAGATGAACCAATCCATGATTAGCCTTCGCCGAGCCGAGTACAGCTATACATAAAGCACTCACGGAGGAGAATACGACGGTTGCATGAAAAAATTTTGAGTTACGAAAGGATTCACCATCGTGTGATCCTCCAAGACTCGAAAACGACAACGACGGGTAGTGAGAACGTCCGTGTACGAGAACAAAGAACACTAAACAAGCCTTCACAAAGTCGGCTTATGAACCACTAAGGTGATGGCCCCTACTTAGTTCATTGGCTTATTCATGCATCTTATCATCAGATATATGTATAATATCAGATGTTATATAGCCCGACTGGGCCTTTGCTACGTGTATGGGCGAGCTACGTTACCCACATCAAGCACTTCCGCTCCTTCTTTGTCCCTCAGTATGGACTACGCTTTCATATGGTCCAGCTTTTTCAATCCCAATTCTTGCCACATTTCCTTGATGAATGACGGTTAACGAAAATTGAAGTCAAGGACAGTGAAATACATAAGCTTTTCACTTACGATGCAGTCACTGAGATCAGCTTCAGTATAACCTTTAGCGCCATCCCAAGCCACCCGTGCCACAGGACCGGACTGTTCGTTGTTCTGTCTCTGACCCCACCAGAGCACGAGACGCCCGGACTTTGGCTTGTTCGGTTTGAGTTCTTCGGCAACGTCAAAAGGGATGAAGTACTCTTGTCCTTCTATGTACATGTTAGGTTTACCTTCCTCTGGTAGCACCACATCATATTCGCTGTCTTGCTTGTGAAGCGCCTTTGCGATTGCTGCCTGTAACGAATCCGCACTGTGAGGGGTGAGTTCTTGTCCATGTCTGAAACGCGTATAGCCACGAGCTGCTTTGGTGTAAGTAACTCTGTAGGAAACACCCGGCATCTCCCGGAACTCAAATTGTGTTTGTCTCGCGAGTTCCTATGGTATAGTTGAATAAGATCCAATCATAAAGGAAATCATCCTTGCTCACCCGGATTGTGATCATATCCAGTTCATATTTCTGGTGACCTTGATCTTCCCAACTCAACCTTCCACTGAGAACCCGGGCCTTCTCCTCATCTTTTCCACTATCTCGGGGCTTGAACTCGATCGTTCCGTCCACAAAATATGTAGTTCCAGGAGGAGTGAAGGAGAAGGGAATCACCCAACTGTAGGCACCTTCAGAGCCGATTTGATATATGAAAGCATCATTGTTGGACTGGAATCCTGCACAAAGATGTTGTGCAAAATTGAAACGCTGTACACCCGCCGCTGTAATCACGTTTCGTATGCGTTCCGCCCAGAGCTTGGTGTCATCGTTCGATTTTATCTTCCCGTAAGTCAGGCGAGGGGGGGAATAACTGATCAAGCCATGGTCCTGGCGGGCGGCAGTTATACGATTGGACAGATATCCGTGATATACCCCTTTAAGAGCCTACAAAGAACAAGCATGTCAACACATACCAAAAGTCCGACACGATCCTGCTCACTATGACCGTTTTCTCGTCAATCTCAATCTTGACTGCTTCGCCCTCTCTCCAAAACACATATCCGCTGTGAGTAGTATCTTCACTTAATTTGATTTGCCCTGAGCCAGTATTCATGTTCTTCAGACTGTCGTCATCGAAAGAGACAGAGAAGGGTATAATATAGCCAGCCTGCTTAGTCCAGTAGACACTCGGGGCTGACCAAAACACCGGGACCCAGTTCGACGGAATCATAGATCCGGAAGCAGGTACGGCCTTTTGTATCACAGGAAGGAGAGCTGCATGCAGCTTCTGCATACTGTCGAACTTCAGGTCGCAGCCGGGAACAGCTGAGAAGGATGATCTTGATCCTGAGGGCTCCCTACCAGAGCTGATGTAAACTTTCACCGGAGTTGAAGGTGTCGATTGTACGCCCTGAAGTCATCTAAGCTACAAATTCATCAAACAGAACTTAAGACTTACCGGCGTGGGGATAGCAGCACTATATACCATAGAAACAAGCGCAAAAAGAAAGAGAGCGAAGGATAATGTTTGATAACAGTTTTGATGCAAAGCATGGAAAAGCATAGTAAACAAGTAGAATCGTCGTATTGATAATCTGTGGATGTATTATTACTAGTAAAAAGAGTTGGCATGAGAGTGATGAGCAGCGACATTACCTTTGACCAGCAAAGAGACACAACCAGGTGAGGGGAGCAGAACAAAAGAATGTGATCTTGACAAGTTGGAACTTGAAAATTTTTGATGCCTGCCTCCGACGCTCACAGCCTTCAGTTATCGGATTGACAATGATTAGCATCTAGCAGACACATGGCGAGCAGGAAACCCCCATCGAACCAGATCGAACCCTCCTCCTATCCAATACCGTCTAGGGACATGCGGCGTGAAAGACCAGAAGAGAACGACACAGCTCTAAGAAATTGCAAAGCACACGGACCCGGAAGATGAGAGGATCCTCCCTTTCCTAACACCACACTGGAGAGAGACTAAGAAGAGCTTCGGGGACTGACTCCGATTCCTTCCCCCCTACCCCCCAAAAAAGGGAAAGAGAAGAACAAGAAGGACCGGATGGCGAAAAGGTAGACGAACACAACCAAAAGCTGAGTGAACTCTAACAAAAACCTGATAGTATACTAACACTGACGGCTCCCTGAAACCCCTGAGTCATAGGGTAAGGAGGGCAGGAGCAGGAATAGTCGCATACCACGGGAAGCAGGAGAAGTTCCAGCGAAGCATCGGACTAGGATTGTACGCAGAAGCATACGACGGGGAAATCGTGGCCCTGAGCTTCGCAGCTGGGATGGCGGTGTACACCGAGCAAAATCCAGAGATCACGCACTGGCAGATGTCGGATAAGCTCTGATAGTTTCACGCTCGCCGCTCAATAATCCGTGTGATGTTCGATCTGAAATGTTGTGAAGAAATTGAATTATGCAGTGGCACTGGGATGAGTCCTGTTGAGTCTTGAGAAAAACGTTGTCTTTTTCTGGGCGCTTAATTGAGTATAACAGCATTCAACTTTTTCTCCACGTGCCCTTCATTCTTCTTCCCAACCTCCTCCTACCGTTACTTACCCGTAACGACAACGAAGGAATTGACTTACGACTTCTTCTACAATGACGACCTACTCTGCTTTCTTCTCTTCTGGCCTTTTGGCTCCTCCTCACTTGTATCCCTCGATGTACAACAATTCCAATCTCGATGCTGAAGATCATGCCAGTGACATGGAGCTGGATCGTAGCATGACGCCTACCCCCACAAATATGGACGGATCAATGTCTTCTGTACAACAGCCTCAACCTCGTCTTCGAAGACGTCGATCTAGTCTCACCATAGGCGCATCTCCATTGAATACCATCAAGTCGCCCTCTAGAGCAGCTGGAACTGCCCTTCAGCTTCAACGACATCTTTATAATACGCCTACCCGTTCTCGGAGCGGTAGCGTCAGCTCAGTCATGGGTAATGGAGAAGATATCAGCTCAAATATCGCGTCTGAGAAGACCAGTTCATATCGTCGGATGCGAAGCGGAAGTGTTGGCTCCGTTCTGAAGTATGTCTAAGTATACCTATAGGTTCGGAACTCACCTCATCATCGTCCTAGATCTAAACGTGGTACCCGTCGTGGGGTTCCAGGACCATCCTTTCCACCTCCTTCCGCGCCACTTCCTGCTCTTCCGCCGATTCCTGGCACTCCGAACCGTTCTAAGGCGTTCTCTCTAGCTGTTCCTACCATTGCCACTCGAGATCTTGCTCGAAAGCTTGCTGCTGGTGAAGACGTTCTTCCGTCACCATCTCGGCAGCCCTTGGGGGAAATTCAGGTTCCCAGCTATGAGAGTGGCCAACCCATCATGAAAGATTGAATTGGTTTACACCATACTATGTGCATCCTTGCTACCGGACACTTCCTTACAATGCTCCCCCTCTAGTTACTGTTCATACCTCTTTTGTCGTCCTTATGAAATCCTCGATGGTCTCTTTCCTTTCAATCGTTTGACATACCTTATACATATGCCTACTGAATAATTTATGATCACCATCTATGTGTTGATACACATGCGCCTGTCGTTTCGCCTCGCTTTGTTACTATATAGATTATATGCCTATTCGTACACACCAATTCTGTCTGCTGGAGTAGTGAGTAATATATCTTTGTTGTGAATCAAAGGATGATGAACATGAGGAAATTAGGCGAAATCTTCACTGGTCATCGCTAACAATTAGATGGTAACGGTGCTGAAGAGATCGTAACCAAGTATGTGTTCAACACTGTTCCTGCATTGTACAACCACATAACGACACGGCCATTAGATGATGGCTCTCTTCGATATCTTTGCACGAAAGTTCAATCAATACTGCAAACATTTTTTTTTTTTTTTTGTACTCTAATTATAACCGCTAGCAAGTAAGTCAATGTACTAAGGAATACTGCAAACATTCTGACAGTAACGACGTACTTCTCCCTTCTACAACCCCAAAATTCCCTGAACTCCAGTAGATGTGAACGCCAATCTTTTCTAGCAGTTGATCTAGCCTCCATGGAGTGTTGATATGAAGACAATCTCATCATTATCCTGAAGCACATATTCTCCTTCACCTTCGAGTTCCCAATCGGTGTTGTTGATCAGAACCAGAATCCCTGGCCTACTGCAAAGATGGACCTTATAGAACGATCATCAGATACGGGAAGTCAACCCACGTACACGGTTCCGGCTTCCATGAACAGCTCTGGTCTATCCCGAAGCAGATGATCACGAAGATGGAACATCAGGTATTCGAGGTCTGCAGATTTTATTTTGACTGCAGATAGTGCATCTAGCTGAGTTTTGGTGTTGTTATCAGAGGGGACTTTGGATGGAAGGGTCAACGTATGTCGTTTCTGGTTGGAGAAGAGGAGTTCCAAACCGCCTCCGAATTCGATTTGGAGAGAGATGGTGGACATAAGGAAAGAATTGATGAGCGTTTGGTACAGCCTCAATGTTCAACTTTCAACGTTCAACTTTGACCATGTTTATCACTTGAATGTTCATCGACATCTTCCATGAAATATGCATAGATAGGTTACACAGCCGGGAGAATTAGATCGTGGTTAAGCAAGATAAACAGTACAAATTTCGACGGACTACGACTGCGTTCAAATACTTTCTTCAATCAAAGCTAGTGGAGGTGACATCACTGCTTCTCTGCCTTTCGTTCTAACTCCTTGTCCTTCTCGGATAACTTCATCTTCGCCATCGTCGTCTCTAGCGAGCGGTCATTCTGATTGTCGACCGAAATATCATCCTGCTTCTTCGCTGCCTCTTTCTGTGCTTTTCATGTCATAGACATTACATTAGAAATCTTGCGAAACAGAGATATACAATGAGAAAGTGATGGAGAAGGTGATACGTAGCGGATATGAATGAAAAGAACGAAAGTATAAGAATGCGAGCATAGATCTTTTTACACACCTGCTGCTTGTGCTGCGGACGTATTCCTCGAATGGGTGGGGCTGGCAGGGCTTGAAGGGCCTGAATCAGATTGGTGTTGATGCGTAATCGATGCGTCTTCCATTTTCTCCTATGGGACATACGTGAGGGGTGGAATTTCTTCAACTCTGGAAAATACGGACCTTCTCGCTCTCTTCTTTATATGACGCTACGTCTTCTCGCAGACGTTGTGCCTCACTGTGATAACCAGAGCCGGCAAGGGTTGTCATTCTGTTCAAGGCACGTATGGAAAACGCGGCCTTACGCCCTATAGTAAAAGTTCATGGATTGATATTTCTAATAATTGGAGAATTGAAAGACGCACATAGGCCCTTAGCATTGAACGCCTTCTTAACGTGTGGGAGCAGATCCGTAGGACCACCTGTTGGGCTTTCGGGATCAGGGACGAAGTGGGGCGTAGCAGATGCGAGCCACTGAGAAGGAGAAACATTTAGTATGTGGCAAAATCGAGTCATGTATTGTCATCAACCTTGTGCCCCAAACACTCGTCTGCGGTAGGCCTTTCATTTGGATCGATTGTCAAACACCACTGAATGAACTCGCGGGCGGTTTGGGATACATTCGCCCAATACTCATGGGGCTCAAACTTGTAATCCTATCAGTATGAAAGTATGGCGTTACAGATCCATGATGCTTGATCAACCAAGTAAGTACGCACCCCAGCAATGATAGCCTCCATCTCCGCTTGTTGGCTATCGCGATCAAATGGTGTGTAGCCAGCCTGATATTATTCTGATCAGCTTTTGATGAAACGATAAGATGGGAATGAATACAACCAGAAGGAAGTATGTAATGACACCCATGGCCCAGACGTCCACAGGTTTCCCGTGGCCAGCTGTAAACGCGAAGGTATGTTAGTTTTACAAAGTTGCATCAGATGAGCGGCGATGGACGTACTCTTCTTGAAGATCTCTGGTGCCATATATCCTGGCGTTCCGCATATTTCCGTTAACAGATTCAACTTTTCTCCACCTATACCACCTTCCATGACGCGCGAGAGGCCGAAATCAGCAATCATGATGTCTGCATCTTCTGCACGGGTTCTGTATCATGATTGGATGGTCAAGAGGTGAGTGGCAACCTGAGCGATTTGCAGAACAGAGCTCGCCTGAATAACAGATTTTCCGGTTTGAGGTCTCGATGGACAATCCCAGCAGAGTGTATATAGGAAACTGCTGAGAAGATGGTGCGAACCAGGGAAGCTGCGTCTCTAAATGGTGAAGGTGGTAAGAAAACTGCCTGATCATGATGCCTGAACGAAGCTTTACCCTTCGTAGTAATTTCCTTTAGCACAAATTCTGTCAAAAAGTTCGCCTCCTGTGCAGAGGTCGAAGCAGAGGTAGAGATTATGGGCAGTCTGCGAAGGGTAATCGAAATCAGGACTTGAATTACAGAGTGCATCTGATGTTGCACACCTCAAAGTAATCATGCAATGTAACCACATTTTTATTTCCACTTGAAATTCGCTTCAAGACAGCAATCTCATTCCGGACCATATGTTCACGGCCTTCCATAAGCTTTTTGTTGATCACCTAGGAACGCACGCCGGGATCAGACAGGAGAGAGTGAAGGTAAAAAGGAGCTGACTTTGCAAGCATAGTATTTCCCCGTCTTGATATGAATGGCTTCTTTGACAATTGCGTAGGTTCCAGAGCCAAGGGTTCGACCTGTGCGATACTTTGCAAGGGAAGATTTGAGTTGAGCGTCTTAGAGTCATATAACAAACGGTTTACTTGGCAGGGCACTGTAGTAGCAGGCATCGTAGACGTGTTCAAATAAGACCTCAAAGATCTGAGGTGGCGCGGTGGAAAGGAGGGGGGCCTGAGTAGAGAGATATCAGCCGATTTTATAGATCGCAGTAGGAACTGATAGAAGTGCAAGAAGGATCGGACTTCGTCCAAAGCCGACAAGCAATGAACGAAATTGAATGATAAAAAATCGTAAACGAGTCGGATGTCATGAGAAAGAAATTGAAGTCAGCACAGCACAAACACCGGAAAGGGGATATTGCAAGTTGGGGCAATGCATCGATGCGAGACCGATAGAGAAGCGGTACAACGAAAGCAAAACCAGAAGGTATAGCAGATTCTAGTACAATGATATATAGGGAAGAGTAGCAATAGTTGAGGAGAAAGATAGCTTAGATGTCGAAAGTTGACTCAAGTAAGAAAGAACGGTTCAGGAGACTCACTTTGGACTATTGATAACGAGAACCTCTACGATCGCTGGAGTTTTTGAGTGTGGACGCAAAAGGGCGCCGTAGAACGTGGATGCTGAGAGCTGAGTGTTGAAAGAGGCGATATAGAGTGGAAATGTCGCAGAAATTGGAGGAAAGAGTGGTTGCTGGTGTTACGATCTGATAGTCGCAGCAGAAAGGGTGCGCCCGAAAAAAGGCCCTTGATCCGGTACCACCACCATCAAGCGAGCGCTTAAAAAAGAAAAGCGTAATGCCTCCTCGTCGTTGTTGGCAATGACGAGTTCGGGAGACTAGACCCCGAATGGCTTGTACACTAGATAGCCGTAGGACTCAGCATAACGATGCACATCCCACACAGTGATACACGAGTATGGAACTAAATATCCTCCAATTGAAAACCAAAAATCCAAGTCTGCGAATAAATGAAAGCAAACAGTTTGAAAAAGCAACGCCCTAAAGCAGACCCTTGCGATGAAAATAGACGGGAACACTCCTAGCATCTGAAAGTCTAGCAAACGAACAGAACGACGACAAAATCCAGATAGTACACCTGCCTCACACCCTCAACGTGAGGCCCTACACCCTAGATAACGTGACCTAAAACTATACAGGTGTTCCCACGCTAGAATATAAGAAGATAAGAAGTGCGAAAAAGACTCCAAATTCCCATCTCCTCTACTTCCAAATACTCCAGTCGAGCCTTGCTCCTGAGAACGAAGAAAAACTTTATCTATAAATCACCAACTACCACGAACCAGTAAGGCGTTATCTCATTGTCCCATCGAGGCATTATAGAATTACCTTCTCATCACTAACGCAAATGAACAGCCAATTCATTAAAATGTCTTCCACTGACGCCACCATCGCGAACCAAGCCGAAGAACAAGCCCAAGGGCCGGCGAGCATGGGAACTAACTCCATGCCGACTGAGCCGAGAAAGAAGTCCAAAAACCACTTGCTTGACATCGCCCACCTCCCCACCGCCGATGGATCCCCCAACAGAGACCGCCGCAGGATCCCGTCTCGAGACCGCCACCAGAATGAGGAGGAATCCCCCACCAGGCGCTACAGCAACAACAACGTAACTCCGCTAGTCCCAGATGGAGAGGATAGCGAGGACCAGGCCGCAGAAGATGTCGAGATGCGTGGCCCTAGTTCTAACAATTCCACCAACGACGAGGGCCAAGGTGAACAAGCCAATGGTAACGCTGCAGGAGAATTCATCACTGCCTCGCAACTACGAGACTTCGAGATGACCAGATCCGAGGTAAGCAGACGAACTGGAGGACAGGCATTGTCTAACCATCCATCGTCAGATCGACGATGAGCAACGACCATCTCCCAACCCCTTCATCATCAGGGGCAGCCTTAGCACCGTCCCAAGCAGAAACGAGGATCAGGCAGCCCAACCCGCTGAGGAACCCCCAGAATCGCCATCGGTCTCCCCTACGTATGATCTCCAAACCCCGCCGTGGCAGACTGTTAGACGCGAGGCCGAGGAGGCCTTCACACTGGCTGACGTATCCAACATGTGTGCCAACGCGGTTCGAAACCTTGTCTCTCCCGTATGTCCTAACAGACCAACGGGCCACCCTCCCCTCAGCTCCAAATTCAAAAAACTCCTCGTAAATGCAGGAATAGCGATCAACATCAGCCGTTTCGAACGCTTCGCCCGAGACCTCACTGTTGTCACGAAGGGCTTCTCCAAAGCCCAGCTCATCGAAATCTTCTCCGACCCCGACCATTGGGCCTGGTTGATAGTCTTCAACGGTGGAGACTACCTATACGAAAACATCCCGGAATTGGGCTTCGTGGCGCAAACCTTCCTGAACGATCGCCTCGAGGCCGGGATAACGAGAAACATCACGCCCTACATCGACTCCATTGCCTTGCGAGAGGTACATCCTGCCGAGGAAGACAACTCGAAGAAGGGGAAGAAGAATAAGCCCCGCAACGGCAAGGGTAGGAAGGATCAGGCGGACAGCTCTGCTCCATCCAAGACGTCCCACCCAGACAGGTACACAGGCCCTATCGCAATGGCGGTGAAGTTCGCCGACGCCGGTGAAATGCGTCAGCTCTTTATGCAACAAACGATCGGCATCAACGACGGCGTAGGCTTCCACATCATCCCTGTCACCAATACCGACCGCTCCCACATTGTGGGCAGCGTACGCTCTAACCAATTCTCATGCGACGAGGGCGTTAAAAACGACATGATCCATGCCATCAAACAAAAGCTCAACAACGACCAGGGGTTCCACCGTGTTGTAGCCCAAGTAGTACTAGGATCGGAGCCAACCCCCGACAAGGTCAGAGAAATCACCGACACGATCCGCCTTCGCCCCCTACGAGAACCGATACTCTTTAGGAAGATCAAGTGGCCAGCCTTTGGACTGTACATGGACGTAGCCTCGCGCTCAAGCGACCCCTTCATCAGAGACAGAGGGGATAACCGCATCCGAGAATACATCCGATCTCTGAAAGAAATCCCGGGAACGTACCTCAACACCTACATCGAGCCCATGCACTGCACGCTGTGCAAGTGTGACACGCACCCAACCTTCCAATGTCCCTTCACCACCATGGAAACATGGAACGGCCCTCGTGGACAAGCAGCGGCGGCGGTCAAGAAGTACTTCGAGGCCCAGAAAGCTTAGATCGGGGGGAGACGCTGGTCTCTTATCGGTAACATAAACGGTTTGGCTACTCTTCTCGGACACCTTCCTCTACAATCTCGAATCTTCTTGTAACGAATATATACACGAAGAACCTCTACCATACTTAGGGTAGAATCCTTGTTGTCCTGGTGACATATATCCTAATGAACACAGTGTGCTCACAAAATGCCCGTAAATGAACCAGAACAAGCTCAACCAGTCCTGTCCATGGGAAGTAAGGCATTCCAAGGTCGGAGGGACAAACGGTCATAGTGACCAAAACCCTTCTTCGCCACATTTACTGACCGTGCGCGGGACAGGAAACGAAGAAGGTAATGTGCATCTGCTGAAAAGTGGCTGCCGCAGCGGTGGAGGCTATTTAGTCTGGGGACCACCTGCCAGCAGCCCTGGTCGCATCCTCATAGACGGTGGTGTCTCCGACCTGACCCCACCCCTCATGAGTATGCATCCCTCTCCTTCATCCTGCCTGCCCCAGCGAGGAGGTATAGGTTGTCGTCCCCCCCTCATAGTACGCTAGTGTCGTTTCGCACTCCTCAAAGTTACAACCCCCCAAATTCTTCAGGTATGTCTTCAATCGGTCTTGGTCTTGCTAACGGTTTCCCAGCTCAATCATCACCACCGCTGGGAAGGTCTAGTAATGTTGCCTCGTCCACTAGAATACCTGAGGACCAGCGGGCGGGAAGTGCAGGAGAGGGGCGGAACCCACCTGAAACAAATAACGGGGGAAGGCCGACCCTACGCTCTCCTCCACGAGAAAGAGGCTTCTCAGTGCTCGAACAAGAGCAGATCGAGACCCCAGATAATCCAAATGGTAATTGGACACCCGAACCAATTGAAGGGGTACAGAACCCCGAGTCCTCCCAAGGACCGTTGAATAACCCGAGTCAACGAACCGACCGCCAAACTGGCGTCTGTGCCAAGAACACAAAGGCATCAATAAAGATTGCAGCCCTGAACATAAAGGGACATGGGTCAACAAACCCAGACCACCAGAACAACAAATGGGGTGGCATCGAAGCAATGATGCTCCGTCAAAAAATAAGCATGCTTATTGTCGGGGAGGCGCACCTAGATGCAAACCGCAGAGCTGAAATTGAAAGCCGGCATCTTGAGCTAAAGATTCTGTACTCGAGACTAGAACACACACCGAATGCAGCTGGTGTAGCAGTGGTATTACACAAAAAACTAGCAAACACAAAAGGCATACAGATACACGAAATTGTAGCAGGGCATGCAATGATCATTGAGTCAACATACCATGCAGATACGAAAATATCCATACTTGCAATATACGCCCCGAACAGAGACAACACATCCAACGCAGGCTTCTGGAAATCAATATCAGACTTCTTTGGGCGTAACCCACACATACGAAAACCGGACTTCATGCTCGGTGACATGAATATGGTAGAAGAAGCAATTGACCGTCTTCCCCCGAGAATGGAATGCTCATCAATAATGGACGCCTTCGATGACTTGAAACTTACCTTACAACTTGAAGATGGGTGGAGGAATACCTACCCAACAAGGTTAGAATACACATTCTCTCAAGAACGAACCGGATACGAACCCCGACATGCCAGACTCGACAGAATATACACCAAGGCATCATGTGCAGAGAGATGCTCCAGCTGGGAAATTACACAAACAAATATCAAGACTGACCATAAAATGGTATCTGTTCGTTATACCAGCGAGGACGCCCCCGATATAGGAAAAGGTAGATGGGTGATGCCAGCCCACATACTATATGACAAAGAAGTCAAAGAGTTCCTCCAGCGTGAGGGGTTGGCCCTATGCCAGAGAATGGAGGAAATAGAACAAGCAGAACAGCGAGATGAACACCTGAATGCACAGACCCTATGGGCAGAATTCAAGAAAGAATTTGTTAGACTAGCCCGTCAAAGGGCAAAAATAGTCATACCGAGAATTGAGAAAGAAATCAAGGATGTCAAAACAAAACTTAACCTCGTGTGCAATGATCCAGAACTGAACGAGACTGAACGCTCAATATCGACGACTTTACTGAATGAAAAACTCAGAACACTCCTAGAGAAACGGAGAGTGTCAGCGGCAACAAAAACCAGAGCAAAAAACCACATCTACAAGGAGACCATATCGAGACACTGGACAAAGAAGAATCGTGAACAAAAGGCACGAGCACTCATATGGTGTCTCGAAAGACCCCGGAATGACGCTAGAGATGGAGGGGCGGAACTCAATCATAATCCAAATAATGAACAGATTGACCGGGATTACGAAAAAACCTCACGAGGAATGGCGAACATGATGAGAAACCACCATGAAAGTATCCAAGAAGATGGTACACAAGTGAATGAAGAACAACGAAACGAGACAATCGAAAAGGTCCTGGATAGGATATCAACTCACCTACCAGAGCAAACCAGACCAAGTTTCGAGCAACCATTGACGAGAGCAGATGTCGAGGAAGCACTCCGTCTGTCTGCGAACTACAAAGCACCAGGAATAAATGGAATAAGCTATGAAGTATGGAAAGTCATCAACGGCCGGTACAATAACGCCAAAGCACACGACCAAGATGCCTTCGACATTGTCGGGACCTTGCAAAGAGTCTTTAATGACATAGAGCACAATGGACTAGCGCCGGGCACTGAATTCTCTGAAAGCTGGCTCTGCCCTCTATACAAGAAAAATGACAGAGCGAAGATGGAAAACTATAGACCAATATCACTCCTAAACACAGATTACAAGCTGATGACAAAGGCACTTGCCATCAAGCTAGCAAAAGCGGCACCGGACATAATCAACCAAGCACAAGCTGGGTTCATACCAGGGAGACATATATATGACCAGATCTGGCTGACAAAACTAGTGATCAATCTCGCAGAGGCAACGGAAAAGAATGGCGTTATTGTAGCCCTGGACCAGGAAAAGGCATACGATAAGATAAAACATGACTTCTTGTGGAAATCCATGGAGGCCTTCGGCATCCCACAACAGTTTATACAAACGGTGAAATCACTGTATAGTGACGCCAACACATACATATATGTGAACGGTGTAAGGAGCGATGAAGCATTCAAAGTAACGCGAGGGGTCAGACAAGGGGACCCCCTGTCATGCATCCTGTTTGACATAGCCATTGAATCTCTCGGGGAAGCTCTACGCCAGTCTTCCCTTCATGGTATCGATATACCGGGGAGAATTGACAGACTCATTGCCACGTTCTTCGCAGATGACACAACTGTGTATCTCTCAGATGAGGATGATTTCGGGGACCTACAAGACATATTAACAGAATGGTGTCTAGCCTCCGGTGCAAAGTTCAACATCAGTAAAACTGAAATAATACCAATTGGCTCACCAACGCACAGAGAACGTGTACGTCAGCAACGACTGATAGCAATAAATGGGAGAACACCCATACCGGACCATATAAGAGTAGCCCGGGAAGGAGAGGCAATTAGATCACTCGGCGCGCTGATAGGAAATGGGATTTGCCAGGTGGAACCATGGACCAAAGTTTTGGAGAAGATCGATAGATCCCTAGAAACATGGGAGAAAAGCAAGCCAACAATGGAAGGCCGGCGCCTCATCATATCAATGGTTGTCGGAGGCATGACACAATACCTCACAAAAGTCCAAGGAATGCCTCCGGAAGTGGAAGAAAAGCTGGAGAAACGAATCAGGCGTTTCCTATGGGATGAAAAAACACATGTGCGAGTAAACAAAGAGACAATAATGGCCCCCATCGAGATGGGTGGTCGGAAAGTACTTGATATTCTAGCCAGAAATGAGGCAATCATGGTGACGTGGCTGCAGTCATATCTAAACCTGACCAAGTCTAGAGCGGAATGGGCGTATGTTGCCGATGCATTGATTGCGGAAAATGTACCCGCTAGCGAGACCTCCCTGGATGAATGGTCCAGGATTAATATATTCCTACAATCATGGAAAACAGCAAAGAAAGACCTACCAAAAGACATCCAGGATATGCTCAAAGTCGCCAAGAAGAATAACCTCCGATTGGAAGGAATAGCCTTCTCTAGGGACATAGTGCGATCAATGCCAATATGGTTACATGCTAAAGTGGAGAACGTACGAAAGACTCACAACAGTAAAGAGTGTCGCTGTCTAAGGGAAAAACACAAAGTGTCCACTGTAGGGGATACAGAGCAGCTGGCAAAAGTCACCAGATTCCAGAACCACAAGCGTCGCTCGAATTGCCGATGCGGTGAATGTAAGAAAGCCCGAGAAGAACATGGCTGCACAGCACCATTCAAGTGTATGACCAAAGCTATGGATCTGATAAGGGCTCTCCCGCCGAAATGGAACCCACTCTCAAAACTCCCAGAGGATTTCGAACCGGAGGCGCTACCAAAAACGGATGACGATAACTCCGAATTCTTCGACTGGCGAATATCCACAAAAGGCACCCTCGCTGACGCCTTCAGGATCTTCACAGAGGGAGCCGAGGTACACGAAATACCCACGACACAATGGGACCCAGACCCAGACAATCCCGAAATTGAAGTGTACACTGACGGATCTTGTCAAAACACAACTGAAGAAGGTCCTCAAGCAGGTGCAGGGATCCACTTCCCGGACGAAAACATTCCCGATCGGTCAATCAGAATCCCGAGCAACCTCAAACAAACAAACCAGACTGGAGAGATCATTGGCATAAAAGAGGCGGCGGCTACAGTGGCCCCGACCCAAAACCTAGTCATAAAAAGCGACTCAAAAACATTTGTGCAGGGTCTGACAAAACACCTACAAGAATGGGAAGATAGGGCCTATATTGGAATTGAAAATGCACGCGAGATAGAAGCAACCGCGGCAACGCTCCGGAAACGACGAGCACTCACAAAATTAACCTGGGTAAAGGGACACTCGGGGATCGAAGGAAATGAACAGGCCGATAGACTCGCCAATGAGGGAAGACAAAAACCCCACACGGATGAAGTTGAACTGGAAGTCCCCCCGAACCTGAAAGTAACAGGAGTAAAGCTGGTAAATATCTCGCAATCACTAGCTGAACGAGCCATCAAGATAAGGAAGATGAGAACCCCCACATACAAGAGGAAACTGGAGCGACGCGCAACCGTACAAAATGTAGGCAGAGCGCAAGCGTGTGTAGCAGAGATAACGGGAACGGTCCCATCTGAGACGCTGATCTGGAAGTCGATCCGACACAAAGACATAAGCAGAAGGATACAGTTCTTCTTGTGGATGGCAATGCATGACGCCTACAAAGTTGGGACTTACTGGGATCAAATACCAGGATATGAACAACGAGCGAATTGCCAACACTGCAGGGTACCGGAAACCCTAGAGCATATCCTCCTGGAATGTGAATGCCCAGGACAGAACGAAATCTGGGAGGCCGCTGGAGAGCTATGGAAAAAACAAAAAACGAACTGGATCAAGCCCGAGTATGGCACTATCCTAGGGTGCGGAGCAGTAAACATCTTCGGGGAGAACAAGAAAGCCATACCGGGAGAATCACGACTGTATCGCATTGTCGTCTCTGAAAGTGCACACCTTATATGGAAACTCCGAAACGAGAGAATCATCAACCTGACAGACACACCATCCAAAGAGAGGATTGTTAAGAGATGGAACACAGCCATTAAAGGCCGACACCAAATCGATTATGTCCTATCCTCAAACAAGTATGGAAAACGACAGCTATCAAAAAGAGCGATGTATTCAACCTGGAAGAATGTCCTTGGCTCAGAAACGCCAAACTCGGATGATAATCGAGAAGGAATCGGGGTTTTAGTGGGTGAACGTGCGAGGTCTTGAGAGGTAAGTTGAGTAAAGACGAAGACGGCGCACGGAGTCCCACACTAGGTATCACGCGGATACCTGTGCATGACGCATTTCCTCGAGTGGAGAAAAAATTTTTATAAACACTGCTCGGTCTTTGTACCTTGCTCACACCAACGGCTGGAGAGGGACGACATTGTCGGAACCTCAAAAGTGCATCCCGTATGCAACGTTCCACAAAAAAAAAAAAAAAAAAAGAAAGGGTGCGCCCTGAAGACGCTGAAACTCGGCCAAAGCCGATATCTGGCATCTCGGCATTGCGGCGAAGCTCTGGCGGTCATTGATGAGCGCTACTTGTCACTACGCCTCTCTTTTCTGCTCTTCACATACCAGTGACAATGAAGTTTTGAAGGTAACAGTGTCGCTCGGAAGTTTACCTGTAGACTTACCTTGTGCTTACGTTGGTTTTCCATTTTTGGTGGCTATAGGAGATCAAGAAACTTGAGCACCACGAAAAACTCTGACCATGATTGTCTTCTAACCAGTGGAAACTGAGGGTCGTGCTTACCTTATTTCACGTTTTTAGGTGAGATGATCTCTGTACGGTAAATCTCACAGTTGTCGCTCAGCCTCCATCGATAATCGTATACTTTATCTCAGCCCTCAGCTTCTTTGAATCGGTTCACAGTTTCGATATCGATCCGCGACTCATGAACTTCAAACCCCAGAAATATGAATGGCGATAAGTTCTCAGCAGGGTCGTATTGTCTCAAGTTCGCGCTGCTGATGACAGTGTTTGGAGTCTGGACGCGTGTTTATCCCACTCTTACTGTATTTGCAGCTTCTTGCAACCCCAACCAGCCCCAACCTCGCATCCTATTCGCTCTTACTGCACTCCAAGCATCTCATGTCTCTGTCATTCGAAAGCGGAGGTTGTATCTCCAGCAACGTTCTTCAAGCTAATATCTGCTACTCGGGGATAGAGCCGTTCATCTCATCTCAAGAATTCTCTGAAGTATTCCATATATGCTGTTTATGGACTCTGAACTCATCTACCGAGATACCGAGAGACGTAGCTCGAAATGAGGCATCTAGAATGTTGGCATTTGGCATGGTCATAAGAACAACTCTGCTTTGGCTTCATGTGGGGTGACAGCTGGTATGAGCTGTCTACGTCCGAAGAACCAGGTTTCCGGGCGAAGACTTAGATATAGTCCCTCAAATCAGATAAAAGGGTCAAGCTTGTCGATTGATAGATAGAACGCCAGTTTCTCTTCCTTGCCATCTAACTGACGATGCCCAACACACAATCCATTGCACCTGTGCCGATCGACCAGATCGTTAAGGCTACCAGCATCTTCCAACAGAAGACAGCTCCACCGCAGTTTGGACACGATTTTCTTCCATATTTCAGCTTCAAACAAGGCTATGTTAATCTGAACAATGGTATGGTCATTCTTAAGGTGTCATTCTTTGGTCGAACATCTAACTGAATCCTTCTTTCAAAGGATCATATGGCGCTCTGCCTAAAGTCGTCACAGAAGCCTGCACTGAGCTAATGGCATGGCAGGAGGAAAATACTGATTTCTACTATCGTATCGGCTTCATCCCACCTCTGATTGACGTACGCGCACAACTCGCCAAGCTCGTGGGCGCGTCCGATGTTGATGAACTTGTCATGGTCGCCAATGCGTCCACAGGGCTTGGTGTCGTTCTCAGGAACTTCTTATGGGAGTCTGGTGATATCATTATCCGCTGTAAGTCTGAGTAGTATACATAATCATTGATAGTCGTGGTCCGATCAACCTGACCTCTTGATAGGCAACACCACGTATGCTACAGTTTACAAAACTATCCAGTACATTCACGATGTCACTCCTGGTGTTCAAATCTCCGAGTTCGAACTCCTTTTCCCCACCACTCATCAAGCCATTCTCGATGGATGGCAAAAGCACATCGAT
This sequence comes from Lentinula raphanica, assembly GCA_027919835.1. Classification (NCBI taxonomy): domain Eukaryota; kingdom Fungi; phylum Basidiomycota; class Agaricomycetes; order Agaricales; family Omphalotaceae; genus Lentinula; species Lentinula raphanica. Next base: position 807,123 of record JANVFP010000022.1, read on the forward strand.
AATGTGAAGCAGACTGCTCCTCAAAATAAGAAGATCGTCGCTGTCATCGACTCGATCGTTGCCAATCCCGGTGCTGCAATGCCCTGGAAGGAAATGGTCAAGATCTGCAAAGATGCGGGGATATGGACCATCATCGACGGTAATTTGTGGTCTTGTCATCCTGCTTTGTCTTTTCAGTGCTCAAAATCTCATTTTTCAGGTGCCCACTCTGTCGGCCAGGAAGAACTCAACTTGGCTCAATGTGGTGCTGACTTCTTTGTTAGCGTGAGTTGGTCGTCAATCTCATGTTTTGTGACATACATGATAAGCGTTCCTACAGAATTGTCATAAGTGGCTCAACTCCAAGAGAGGCGCGGCGTTCCTTTGGATGCCCAAAGCGTATGTTCCCATCATATCCTATCTCTCAAATATCAACATATCGACGGACATAGGTCGCAAAAGATCATGCTGACCACGATTCCTACGTCTGCGTCCTATGTGACTCCTGGTCCTGACAGGCCCGATACCAACATCATCTCGCAGTTCCAATGTATGTGACCCTTTTATTCATCATCTAGTTCAGCTCATATGACAATCTGCCACAGACAACGGGACAATCGATTACACCACATACCTGTCCGTTCATGTTGCTCTTCAATGGCGTGAATGGATTGGCGGTGAGACAGCTATTCACGAATATTGCAACAACCTAGCCAAAGAGGGCGGTAAACTCCTTGCCCAAACCATGAATACCCAGGTCATGGATCCTGACGGTGAATTCACCAAGGCTATGGTGAGTTACCCCGCCGTGGATTATCAGCCACTCTGATGTCATGCTAATGATACGCAGGTGAACGTTACTTTGCCTTTCCCTTCTAGCTTCCAGGCCCAATACGATGCATCAGTCGGAACAGCTCTCAGTAACAAGCTTCTCTCGCAGAACATGTACGCCGTAACTTACTACCACAACAACATCTGGTGGACTAGAGTCAGTGCGCAAATCTGGAACGAGGTGCGGCGCTCCCCTTCCTCCTGAGCTCGCGATCTCATCATCCATTCTCATAGCTCGAAGATTTTACAACCCTTGCGAACGCACTTGTTACTATCTGCAGCGAGATCGTCACGGAGCACAGCAATGCAAACATTCCAGCAGACTGTAAAGCTGCTTCTTTCGAATCGTATTTGCAACACCCAATCCAAGGTGCTGTGGCTCTCGATTCAGATAATGCAATTGGAGCGCCTAAGCCTATCACAACTACGGAGGTCGTACCAGTTGGCTACCATACACAACTTGCATCTATTAGACCTTGATCTCTAGTATGTATCATCTTTCTATCATCTTGTACCAGTAGTATGTAAATGCGTAGTACCGCACTGAATGCAATACCGAGATTTCAACGCCACACTTAGATATTCCTGAACGATGATTGGTGATGAGCAATCCCGCGCGTTGCGATTGGCTGGCTTGAAATCCTCGGAATTGAAGCCGTCATCGGCACCCCACCCTATATAAGCATTCATTTGCTTTGCAAACTTCGATTCGTACTTCCTTGCACCCATCACTCATAGATCAATGTCGGTCGACTCTACGTCTACAAGTGCTCTCGCCCTTCCCCGCCGTGCAAACGATGGCTCGAAAGCCACAAAACCTCCTATATGGCCAATTACGAACTCTATCACAAATGATTCTGCAACCCCGCTTAGCTCCAAATGCGACAGAACGTCAAGAGCGGATGGCGTTTGTTGTAAAGAATTGAAGCAGGAGGAACGTACACTTATTGATCCTGATATCGTCCGTGATGTGTAAGTAATCACAGTTGAGGTGGCTTGCAATCAAATGAACTTTTTATTAGTATTATAGGCCTTTCAGATGGCCTCACAGTTCCTTTCGCGCTCACCGCTGGTCTCTCCTCCCTCGGAACGTCAAAGCTAGTAGTGCTTGGCGGAGTAGCAGAACTCATAGCTGGTGCAATTTCCATGGGCATCGGGGGATTTCTTGCTTCCCAGGCCGAACGGGACCATTTCCGCTTCCTCAAGAAGCAGACCGCCGCTCGGGTCTCAGTCAGCTGTTCGGGAGAAATGGAAAGGGAGGTAGAGGAGATTCTCGGCCCTCTCGGTGTTGACGAGAAGGCTTGCCGCGTTGTTGCAGAGAGTCTGCGTAAAGCAGGTGGCGAGAACATAACTGATCCTACCTCGGCCGAAAATCTCAGGCTACGATGGAGCCAGGATGTCGGGTTAACTGCGTTTTTACTCAAATTTGGTGAAGGAATGGGTAGGTACATCCATCTCTCGTCATGATTCCCTTATAACGATTTTTTGCAGAGGAAGTTCCAACTAAACGCCTGTATATATCGGCATTCACAATTGGCATGGGATACCTCATCGGCGGTCTCATTCCTCTACTTCCATATTTCTTCATTGATAAGGCCCAGGTGGCTCTGATCTATTCTTGTGTTGTTACCGGTGTGGTGCTTCTCATTTTTGGTGCTATCAAGGCACAAGTTACAGGTGCTAGTGGAGGGGTGGGTGGCATTGTCTGGGGTGCAGCCACTACTCTGCTGGTAGGTGGCATAGCAGCTGGTGCAGCATTTGGCATTGTACGAGCTCTAGAGGCAGAGTAGTAATTCTTGTTGTATGTTCTTGGGATCAGCTTCTCTATATTATACTTGTACTATTTTACTATTAGGCTACATCTTTGGTTTTTAAAATATTGGAAAATGCATATCATGAACATTTGTATGCATGATCTCTAGCTGGCCATTATCATAATACTACTGCTACCAGATTCCATTTGTGGTCAGGCAATAGATATATACCATACTGTACACAGTTCAATTGAAGGCGCTATAGCCAAGTGGTTACGGCGACAGATTCGAATAAATGACATCTGTTCCTCTTTGAGGGCGCAGGTTCAAATCCTGCTGGCGTCGGCGTAGTTTTTTTCTGAATGGATCATCCATACTTTGCGGTGCAGAGTTAATGGATAACGAAGAACATATCTCCCGTCCTACGTAAAACAGACAACCAAAATTTCTTCTCAAATGTCTAGAATCTAGATTGAGAAAACACGGTAAGTGTTTGTATCCTCTGGAGACTAGCTCGATGTCAGCGCCCTAATGCGAGTGATGAGCAGGGTTTCTACGCACATCTTCGACCACAACGATGGAATCTTCAGAACACATCACAGCCGCATTTGGATGTATGGAAGGCATTGATTTTGCTATCCAACGAAATGGCAAAGAGGTCCTAACCTCTTCCTCAAAAATCTCTCCCGCAGGAAATATAGTAGGAGCCGTTATACAGAAACTCGTGTCGTACTCCAGAAAATCCATGTCCATAACATCAAATTTTCCGCTGACGCGCTGGCCCTGTGTGATGGCGTTCCTCAGGGCTTTCTGGTTGAAATCGAAAACTTGCAAAGCGAAGGATAGGTCGGTTCGATCACTGCATTCCGACAAGACGAATTTAGTTCCATAATTATGACAAGCCCAGACTTCAAAAGATGGATCTCGAGTGAATCTCTCTGTTATTCGAGTACCCTGGGGACCCCAAGCTTCCCAAGTCAAGCTGGAATGCGGGTCAATCATTCGCCCTAGCTTGGGAGGGAGAAGGATGTCTCGGGGCACGAGAAGAGTTAGATGGCGAAGAGAATCTGTTTGCACCCAGATCGAGACGACGAGGAGCTGAGAATCTCTAGCTTTATGAAATGAAGGCAGGATGTCATCGCGGGGAACCCAAGATGGTGATGGATCCGAGCTTATAGCAAAGCTACGTAACCGGGTTGAGGTATGGAGCGCGGGGAGAGAGAATTTGAAGCAGTGGGAGATGCTGAGTAGCGTTTGTTCAACAGAGCCCTCTTGTTCAAAATCCACGACAAGGAGTCCAGCTTGATCGTACCCCTCAGGCGTATCAGATATGACAGACAATAACACATGCCTTTCTGACAGAAGACAGAAAGACTCCATTTCATGGTCTATGAGGTGCTGAAAAGGCATCAGACACGGTCAAGGATGACAAATGATTCATGATGAGTGCAAACCAATTTTTTGCGACCTGTTCGCCAATCCCAAATCACGAACTCATTGGATGAATCCATGAGTGAACGGCGAAAGAATATTGCAAGGTTGTCCGATGAGATCTTGATAGAATAAGATGTACCCAAATCAAAAGTGAATCGAGGATGCTCGATCAATCCTGGGCCGGAAGCTAAAGGATGTTTCTTCGCTGTTGACATCGTTCGGATGTATATACGATGATGGGCATCCCTTCCTGCTACCCTGAGTGGACAACCATGAAGATTTTGAGAACTGATTAACACCTGCTTGCCTCACCATCGAGGTATATCTATCAGCACAAGGAGATCTTGGCTCGGATCTATCCCAAAGTCTCGAACCTCCGCTGGTGTATCCGGCTTCACCGTCCAAATTCGTTCGGGAATTCCTCGAGATTCGGAAGGTAGTTGTACAAAGGCGAAACTTCCATCCATAGTGTTTTGGGCCAGAACATTTCCAAACAGCTCCCAAAGACCCGCCCTTGCCATAGGGTAACGTGTCTCTGAACTCCAATCAAGTTCAGTCCATCGCGCCTGCCAGTTTCTAAGCAGTTCCAACTTCTTCTTTGTACCCAGGTTGTGATTTGTCCCGTCCTCTTGTTCAGCGATGGCCAGTTCAATCTTGTAGGTGAGCCGCGCCGCCTCAGCAATCATATCGCGAAACTTTCTACAGACCTTGTAGAATCAACCAGTTTGTGAAAAATTGTTGATCATCAGCAACGTGACTTACCAGTCGACATTCTAGCAAGCTGATTGCATCTAATTCCTCTAAGATATCAATGATGAGTTCGGTGGGAAGTACCTCCAGCAATTTGGAATCTGTGCTCCAGGTTACGTTAGATGTCGACATGAGTGTTCGAAGTGAAAAGGATTAGCAACTTCGGGCCGCAAGATCAATCGTAACAACTCCTCCCGTCTACGTCACAGCCGTCGGGAGTTCTCACTTTTACACCTAGCTGCTGCCTGGCTGCAAGATAGTGAAAGGGTATAAGCAATATCATTGATGTGGTGTCCTTTAGATGTACAAACATAGATCAGTCCGAGCTGAAAACTACTCTACATACATTACTAGTACATAGGCATTAACAGCCTGAATCGTTGTGCTTCATGAAGCTGAGAGACGACAGGATCGACGACATGCTATCTCTCAGTGATTTACGATGATTTCTATGGTCCATACCGGTAACGTTCACGGTGCGAGGGATATGTGAGGTTGGACGTTCATTTGATTCGTCGCCGACTACATTCCGTGCATTGAGCTAAGTTCCTTGATAACGCGGAGAGGTTGCTAGGCAAAGCTCACCGTATAGCACAGGCGCGTTAAGCTTCTTATCAAAATAAAAGGTCAGGTTTCCAGACGTCATGAATTGACCTCCCAATCTTGAGGCTTCACCCAAGGTTGCAACTAAGCATTGGGTAGAGATCCCTTGGATTCTGAGCTTCACTTCTGTTCCCGCTAGTCGAAAGAACAAGACTGTGCAGTTGGCGAAAGAAGGGAAGATACGGCAGAACTTACGATTGTAGCTGCCTTGATATTTCAACGCTCGGAGCGTCTCTTGTGACACTGATGATTTCGCGCTTCCAGTATCCAAGATAAAATTGCTCACGACGGACAGTTTCTTGTGCTGTATCACTGATTTTCCTGGCTGTTTTCGTCTCCATGACCGATCCATTTCCTCTGATTCATCCAATTCGACGATTAACCGCCAACCCATCAAGCCAAGAAGGTTTCCAGACGCGATGCGCACACCGGCGCACGGTATAGAGGATATTTCGGTTGTTGGGACTAGGAGATCGGGACCAAGAACTTCGACCAAGTCTGTTCGAAGGTGCCGCAACGTAGAAGAGGAAGTGGCCGAGGAGTTGGCCAAGGAGAGGTATCTCGTACTTGAAGATGATTGAAGCTCGTTTTTCTTATTCGTGAACGATGATCCTTCTTGTGATGACATAGAGTCGCATTCGCTAAGACTCGGCGCGTATGTACTAGAAGAATCAGATGGAGGTCCAGGGATGGAAGGAGAAGGATACGTGAGCGTGGATTTTGGATGAAAGGTGTCGTTACTTTCAGCATCGGTAGCATGCTGATCATCCAGGGGAGGGCTACTAGAGACAATACGAAACAAGAATCCCGAAGGCTTTTTGGGAAGCGATTTTGGGTGAAGAAAAACGGACAAGGAAATCAGAACGTACCATTGAATATAACTCGGGCTTTGCGTTGGTGGTGCCAAATTGTAGTAGAAGGTTCATTCCTTCGTACTTTCTGCCGATCTCGATTAGAGCAAGACCTTTGTTGAGGAGAATCTTGTCGGCACGCAGCTGGAAGTGAAGCCCAAGTTCCTCATAGTCACTAATCAATGGTTCGTTAATGGTGGAGAACCGTGGTGTCTACAAAAAAGAGCTGACACAATATCGTTTCCTCTCATCATAAATTCAGCATCAGAAAAATCCTGCAACGCCTTGTCCATTGCTTTCAGTTTGTAGTGACATACTCCGCGCTGAAAATAGCTGATTGATTAACATTAGAGCTGAGGTACTTGATTCATTATTAGAGAAGAACAAACCCCACGGCAAGCGAACGGTCTAGTCTGACCGCATCTACAAATTTTGAGATGGCCAAACCAAAGTTTCCTTGATACATGTGTATAAGCCCAAGGTTCATTAACGCCTTGGGGTCATCAAACATCTGCTGCAAAGGAACTATCTCAGCTCATCCAAATTGTTGATGTACACTTGAGTCTACCTCGAATATGCTCAAAGCAGCATCAAAGTCCTCGGAATCGTATGCTTTGAGTGCTGCATCCCAAGTGTCGAGGTCTTTCTGAGTTCGAGACGAAGGCAAAACCATCTTCGTGACGGTCAAACTTTGAGTGGCTAATAGCTTGGGTAAGTGAAGCAGTGGTGGAGTAAAGGTGATGAGTGTCGAAGAAGAAAGAGATGAAGGCTGTCAGCGCTGACGGAAGAAGAGCGGCACTGCCTTGGTTGCAGTAGGTGTTCCGGAGCCATCTCGCTTCGGATAATTCGAGTGCCGTTGAATGCACAGTATTAAGGCCTATTAAGGCCCACGTGTCCGCGATGAAGAGAAATCGAGAAGGTGTACCGTGTAGTGGACCCGACAGCGTTGTTTCCTGTTCTAGTCTAGGTATTCTGCAGTCCGTGCGCGAGCTCAAGGCCTGAACGTGAACGCTGAGCACCAGTTCAAGGAATAAGCTTGCTGCTTGACGTATTAGCTCCAAGCTGCGCAAGTCACATTGGTAAGGATTGATGAACAAGTTGAAGAACAGGCGGCAATTTCCGATGCCGCAGCGAGCACGTGGTCGTGAATCGACGCGCTCGCGAACGACGACCGACGTCAGACTTTTTGGGCCACTGATACATGCGTCATTGCTTCATCATGGCTCCTCCTCCAAATCTCTCGTATAAAGACCAAACCAACCAGTCAAAGTCAAAGTTTCTCCACGTTCATCATGAAGCTCTACCTTCAAAAACTTGTAATTCTTTCGCTCTTCATATCTTTGCCAGCCTGTGCTTCAGCAGAAGGCTCCTGGTTTGGCTCTTCGATACACTCTGACTCGGCTGCTTCTCCTTACCCTTCGTCTTTTTCCTCCTGGACACCAGGCCAATATGCCTCCTTCCAGGAAACATTCGACTCTCTTCGCGATAGTACCTTTGAAGCCTGGGATGAATCTCGCCTCAGGGAGTGGCTTCTGACACAGGGTATAGTGGCACCTAAAGGGCCCAAGGAAGAGATCGTTCTCGTCGCCAAACGTCGATGGAGGGACTGGCAGAATGCCAAGGAGCAGTACTTGGCTTCAGCTTCGGAGTCAGCTTCTGCATTTGCATCCGAAGCTTCTGCTGCAGCTTTTGGAGCTTCATCCACTGTATCGTCCTACGCAGCGCAAGCGACGACGGACGTTTTGCCTGACAGACCGTTTGATGCAACAAAGGACTACATTTGGACTACCTGGGACGACACCTCGTTACGCAAGTTTCTCGTCGATGAGGGCGTAATCGACACTCGTACCGCTGCAGGAAAGAAGAGAGATGAGTTGATTCGTCTGGCCCAAACTCACTACAAAACAGCGAACGCGAAGTCTTGGGCTTTGTGGAGCGATAGTTACATCGTAAGTGGCTAGGCACGCAGTCGAGTCTGCGGTACTTACCTTGTCTTTGTAGCACGACTGGCTTGCGGCACATAATATCATCGATACTCGCAGCACTGCTCAACGAACTCGAGACGAATACAATACGCTGATGAGTTCGTATTACTATGACACCAAGCAACGTGTGTGGGACAGCTGGTCCGATAGTGATATGCGCTCCTGGCTCATTGAGAATGGCTTTATGAAGAGCGATGCAGTCGCAGCAAGGGACGAGTTGCAGAAATCCATTGAGTCAGTATACTTACTCTTTCTCCGTGCCGGTCAATTTGCTCATCATCACCGTTGTTTGTACAGAAAAAACTTCTATTCTGCACGATCCACTCTCACTTCCGCCTGGTCCGAGTCACAAATGCGCAACTGGCTCATCGAGAACGGGTATATACGAAGTGATGCCCAGGTGAATAAAGACGAGATAACTTCTCTCTTTGCAGCAAAGTAAGCAGTGCCGTGTAGTGCTGGGTAAATGTAAAGCTTGTAAATTACAAACCCATTTTTTACAGGTTTTTTACACGTAAATTTACATTTTTTACTGAAACCCCCCAAATTGACCTGTAAAATACCTGTAAAATATCCATCATATCTAGCTCAGTGCAGGCTGGACAGATATCAAGGTGCATGAATCGCTAGCAGATTATCAGCCAACAAGGGTAGCTATGGACAACAATGAACTCAAGGGGACTCAGGTCAATATGTACAGGAGGTAGTCCACTGTGGACTGACATACTTGACACACAAATTTACATTATTTACATCCATATTCTACATGTAAAATTTGTAAAAAAACCTGTAAAATTTTCCGCGCTGCGCGCGCAATTCTTTACAAACTTACACTGTAAAAAAAGCCTTACAATGGTCCTCGCGGGACCCTTACATTTTTTACTGCCACAAGTTAAATTTTACCCAGCACTAGTGCCGTGTGCCGTTCCTCGTTGCGGACCAATGATACTATCATTCTGCAGATATAACAATACAGCGGCGGTCCTATCTTCATACACTGCTCCGTACCTTACCTGGCCCGATGCTCGACTACGAGCCTACCTGCGTGAATCAGGTGTCTCTGAGAGCATGCTACCCACCTCACGGCCCAGTCTTCTGCAAGAAGTTCGCATTCGCTGGGTACGAAGCACTTCGTCTGCGGAGCGTATGTACGCACGTCTAAAGGAGATTCTTGATGACAACGTTGTCGGGCCCGTGGAGGACCGGTTGGCTAAGGCATGGGAAGTTTTACAAGGTGCAGGCGGGGATACACAGAAGTACGCAGAAGACACATACGCCGAGTCTCAAAAAGTATTAGAGGACATGAAAGATAGAGCATCCCAAAAAGTACATGTGGAATTGTGAAAGCGGAGGACTTAATAGGGGGTTTTCGATTTTCGAATAGCATCTGTCTACTTAGTTCACCTGTATCATATTACTCTGTACCTTGTAGTACTGCTTTCCAACCCGTTGTAAATGCTATGTGGGAGGATCATCGAAGCAGATTGGAGGGCGAGTTCGCCAAGTGTAAAATCCCCACTGCCCAGAATTATTATGACACAATCCGACCCTTCGGAGTCTAATTTAACGTTTGCCACTTTTTGTTTATTCCCTTCATCGTCTTTACCTCTCACTGTAAAGTATGGTCTTGCAAAAGCGTAAAGCCGATGGAACGTATGAAGCAGTGGCTACCAAGAGGTCCCGAACGAAACCTGAACCTCCTTCGAGCTCTACTCCAGCACTTGCCGAACCCTCTTCCAGTCAGTTCCAAACCAAGGAGCCACCCAAAAAGGCCCGTAATAAGAAGGAACCTCAAGAAAAGAGGTTGGCAAGGTTCCGGTCGTCTTGTCCTAACGATATTGCCGTAAGATTGGATCGATATCTGTCCCAAGCCCAAAGGTACTTTCTTGCTTGAACATGGTCCTCCTCGTTGTGGTACTTAGCAGAACTACTCCTCCGTCATGGTCAGAATCTATCTCATTGAAAGAAATCGGGAAGGAGATGCACTGAAAGAGGAATTTACGGTGCAAGGCTCAACAGGAAATGTGCGTATACTCCGGCTTCTTGTTTTTTTGACACTATATCTTCGACCCGCAGGTGTATACTGTTACTATTGACAATGTGCCTCACTGTAGTTGTGTGCACACATCCTCTTACTAATTCCATCTTGTTCTGAGTGACTTGATATAGGCCCGGACCACCTCAAGGGACATCACTGCAAGCATCTGGTGCGCCGTTTGCAGAATGAATTTGACATGTACATATCAGCTTGAACATTCTCCTAGTTGTTCATTTTGCTGAAAGTGCTACAAATACCACAAAGCTCGAACTGTTGGTACCAGAAGTGAGTAGGCTCTTTTCTAAAGCCTCCGTTTCCTCTGATCAAAACGTTTTCCTACAGAGCTCTCCTGACAAGTATGTACACCCCCCTTCCCAGTACTAGTCCCTTTCCGTTGAGTTTATAACTGTCAGATGAATTGTCGGAAATCTTTTCGACAGCACCACCTCCACCTCAACTTCGTGGAAGTTTTATTGCTAATCAGAATGTTGTGGGTGCATGGCGAGAGGCCACAGGTCGTGCACCTCCAACTGCGAAGGAAGAATCGACAAGTAACTTTACGAGATCTCCCCTTCCTCTTCATTTTTCTCACTCATCCGCTCTCCTTGTAGCCTCTGTTGATCCCCGTCGTATACCCACTTCTGAGGACGATTGTCCGATCTGCTACGACAAGATGAACGAAAACGAACTCGACTTGACTGGATTGAAAAACATCTTGGAGTGGTGCGATTCTTGTCATAATCCTGTACATAAGGAGTGCTGGACGCAATGTAAGTTTTTCTCATTTTAGATCCAGCCTTTCCAAGGCTCACTTGAGCGCAGGGAAAACAACAAAGCAAAAGCAAGATCAACCTCTTACGTGCGTATACTGTCGCTCGGATTGGAAAGCTGGTAATGGTATGTGTTCTCATAGTCAGTTCGACTTGCCTTTTCATCGTCTTTTTACAGTGGGTGGAAGTGCCATTCGTTCTGATGAAGGCTTCCTAAATCTTGCGAGCGTTTCGGGTGTCAGCACTGTGCGCGATACTAGCACTTGTCTGTCCTTTTCTTCTTACTCTCCCTGGAGATGCTTATCTTGCAATGACAGATCATAGTAATTCCAGAACGTACTACAACTACTACGGTTCTCGCTACGGTTATAGAGCTCGTTACCGAAGTAGTTCAAGCTCTTGTATATTCTTCTATGTATGTCTTGGATGAGATTATACAGGTATACTGTTGATGTGGAAAGCTTTTGGTACATGTCACACAATACAAAGTCCACCATCGAACGGAGTCCTACGGAGTCCCCAGAATCAAAAATTGAGTACCAGAATGGGTAATAATAAAGATGTCAATCGATAACTTCGAACCGGCTCCGTTTTCCTTCCCGTCCATCTTCTTGGTCATCCATCCTTCGTTTCTGATTGTCTGTCCTCAATCCTCCACCTAGAGACGTCTCGTTGCCGTACCCACCCATGTCTATGCTTCCTGAAAATGTCTCCCCATTGACAATCCCGGTCAAAATCGCGTTATATTGATCGTCACTAAGACCCATTCCCGCAAGAGGATTGATCCTCCCCATATCGTCGTCGTCAGCGTTGATCCCAAGGGTGTTGAATGTGTAAGGTGACGACTGCATATCTGACGAGGACGGTAAGGTCAATGCGCTACTAGAGCCTGAAAGTTCATTAGTGTTTGACGTCGAGGCTGTGTTGGCATTCTGGCGAGTGAGTAATGCTGCATTCGAAGTGATAGCTTCTTCGAATCCAGAATCTGACAATGGAGGTATACCAAGTGAACGAGGCACTCTCGACATTTGTTGAATGACTTTGAGATGCATGAGATGTTTCTGCAGAAAAAATCAGGAGAATAATTTTTCTTTCTCAGCTCATACACACCTCGAGCATATCTAACAAACCCTCTTTCGTGAAGGGTTTGGGCAATATATCATTCATACCTACGGAAGTATTTGAGGAAGGTCGTAGTTCCGAAAAGGAAGAACGCACCAGAGTGATAGTAGGTCATTATTTCGTTTGGCTTAGAATTGCTGGTCATTGAAATGATTGGCGTCATATGGTCGAATTTCCGGATCAGAGATGTCGCTGAAACACCGTCGAGTTTGGGCATAACGATGTCCTACCAGAGAAAAGGTCAAGGCCGCATTCCAAAAAAACAAATCTTCAATCGTACCATCAACACTAGATCATATTTCTCCAAGTTCATCTTGTTGACGGCACTTACCCCATCGACTGCAACGTCGATCTTGCAGCCGAATACCTGCAAAAATTTACTACCCAGCTTTCTACTCACTGCATCATCGTCTACGAGAAGTACACGTGGGGAAACCGCCCAACCAGGGACAAAAGCCGTCCTTCGTACACGAAGTTTCTTGGATCCAGAATCCGATCCAGTGGCTGGGGACGAGGACGAGGGATCAATGATTTGTGATGAAGAGGCCATCATCGGACTTCCGCCGTCTGCTTTGCGCTCTTGCCCACCCACCAAACTGTTTCCAGAAAAATCGAATTCACTGCCTCCAAACATGGTGGGGTCAAAGCTCCACGTTCCGCTCATATCATCGATTGCACTCTTGGGCATGAGATGACCAACGGTGTACACCTGCAAACCCTCATGATTAGAGGCATATTCCGGGAAAGGATTGAGCATTGAGAGCGGGGGCGATGATTGCTGCTCTTGTTGAGGTTGAGATGAGGATAAGTCTTCCTGGGAACCGAATGAGCCTAATGGAGGAACGTTGGGAAGCATCACGTTCCAGGGCTCAGAAGCGGACTGCATTTCTTGTGAACGCTGCTGCTCTTGTTCTAGCCGGGCATTTGCGACTGTTGATGCTGAAGGCAGAACCGCTTCTTCGTTCGATACATCCGACATCGAGGATCCGTTATCTCCATAATTTTCCTGAGCTGAATCTTGTGCCAAGTTACTTTTATTTTCAGCACCCGACCCGTAGGTTCCCATCGCGTTGACCAGTTTCGCAGCGGCATTACTGAGGAATCCTGCACTCGCTGGGCGCATGCGTTGCAGCTCCTCAATTTTGGCAAGCGCGTCGCGACGAGATGTAATTTTCGTCGGGCCAACATTGACTCCACCGTTCCAGGAGTCTGGTGGATTTAGAGATGGATTTGAGACAGGAACCGTGTTATTCAACGGATCTACAAAGGATCCATCAGGGTTGATTAAGCCAGCATTGTTAGCTGCAGCCCATAATCTCGAAGGCGGTCTATCTCCTGCGCCATTCCCTGAATCGAAGGAAGAATTATTTCCATTAGAGGAAGTGTTGTTACCACCAGAAGTACCTGCTCTTCTTGAAATCTCATTCATCTTCATTAAGGCGGCCCGTCCTACATCGCTGGGACCTAAATTCATTGGGTTGTTCCCATCTTCAACATAATCGGAACGATACGATGAATTCATGAGTTGTTGCGTGACAGAGGAGGGGACGAAGGGGTTTTCATTGGTAAGTGACAATGACGGAGATGAAGCAGAGGTCGACGACGGGGCTATTCTTTGCATCGACGAGGATGAAGAACCCATGGCTTGCGAGGGACCAGGTTGGGATGTTGTAGAAGCGAAAGCATTGTCAGCCGTTGTCGATGATGAGGATGGGACATTGGCAAGGATGGCAGAATTCCTTGCAGGAGGAGGAAGAGCACGCCGTTTGCCTTTGCCTGGGCATTAGAACGGTAGGGTCCAGGCCGTCCGATATTTCAGGAGGAGAAGTCCAGGCCCGCGTGTCCAGATGAAACCCAGAGTCCAGACCAATTATCATGTACGTGGTATCAGTTTGGATTTTCGGGTTGCGCGCGAAATTTTATGGTTTGATTATGGATATAGAGAAAACGAAGCAAGGTAAACGTCAGTACATTATTTTCGATGAGGGGGGTTAAAAATTACAGTACAGAAATCAGAAGGAACAAATGTATCAATTGAGAGACTTGAGAAACGATCAATCTGAAGAGGGGAAAAGATCAAAGAGAAAGATGCAATTATGGCACGGGCAGATTAAATGTGGAGCACAGTCTAAACCGCGGGTACAACTGGCAATGGCATGAGGGGAAAAATCACGGAAGAGAAATTGCAGCGAGCGTCAACCCAAAAGATCTCGAAAGAGAACGACGGTCCAAAAAACTCGGAAATTTGAACGATATACCAAGGATACAAGGGCGACGCAAGAAAATTTCATGGAATCCTACTCACCCTCCCCTCCGGTGCCGCCACCGTGTAGGACCCACTCAATAAGTCCCTGCATGACAGAGTCTTGTTGAGCCATATTCCGTTGGAAGCCGACCATTTCGATGAGGACCTAAACGGAGAGTTGAGAATGTCGAGAAGTATTCAGCGAAAAGACTGTACGAATGTACCTCATGATAGTTTCGTTCTAAACCACTGAGATTCCTCTCGAGATTTCCAATATTCCGCTCCAGAGAACGTATATGGGAAGAAAGTTCATCGTGTGAAGCGGTTAAGCGATCGACTTGGGACTGTAATTGCTGAGTGTGGTAATCTGGAGGTGCGGATATTAGGCAGGAAAGAATGGAGGAAGAGGGACACGCGCTTACCGCTATAGCCGTTACCGCTAGAGCCATAGAATGGTGTTGGGCTTCCGCCTGCACTACCTGACCCACTCGCTAATGGTATTCCGTTACTACCAGAAGTACCCATTGGTCGAGTGGTGGACGCAGCATTCTGTGCGCCTTGACCTTTCCGCGATGCAGGAACTTTGCGCTTGATGTTCTCGAGCGCATCACGCCTATCTGCGTGGAAATCAGGATGTCGGAAGGTCCAAGAATGCTCCCCGAAAGCATTATCATCGGTATTTTTGACCTGGAGGATAAGTATGAGTTAAGAGAAGGTCTGATTTGATGAGAACAGTACTTTATGAAAGTCATATTTATTGAGCTGTCGAACGAAACTGGCGAAGTTCGAGTGTTTGAACATTCTTGGTAGGATGGATTTGGTGAATTCGTTCATGTCCTTAACGACAAAACAATCGCCGTGCGGACCCCAGGATACCACATCCTGGAAGGACTGATCCTCGAGCATTCTGTAAATAGAAACATTGAACATCGAGCACGCTGAATGCAAAATGGTTTGCGCACTTGTAGAGCTTCTTGACGAAATCACTCGTAGATGGCATTGAATCCTCCATGGCTGGAGGTACAGGTTGCTGATTGTGATAAAGCAGAGATTCACGTTGCTCGTGTTTGACTTGAAGTTGATGATCAAGTCTGGGTAGTAGTGGAGGTTGATGATGAGTTACTTGAGGGTGTATCTCATCCCTTGAGTTCGATGTTCGGTGAACAGAAGGAACCCAGGGACTTTGCGATGGGGGAATCAACGATGGGGAAGTAAGGGGTGGTAAGTTGGAAGGGTCGGCTGAGTTGTATTGTTGATGATATTCAGGAAGAGGCAGAGAAAGGTCGTTTGTGTGTCTAGAACGGCGGTTCATATGTTCTCCGGGCAAGAGTTCGCGTTTGAGCAGAGACATTCAATTCCAGTTTACATTCACAATTTCCCATTTTCCTTCCTAAATCGCTTTCCCAGGCTTTTCTTCCTTTCCTCGCCCATATTTTATACACTTCTTTCATCCATTCTTCCCTTCTTTGGCTTCAAATTCGTTCCAACTCGTCTTCTCACTCAAAATATAGACCAGTCTAGACCCAATCTAGACCTTTTTAACTTTTTCTTCCTTATACACTTCATCGCGGTCTAGACCGTTCTACCTTGGCTGCCGATACGGCCGGAGCAACCGTGGTCCGATTCTTGTTCCGAAATCATCCGCTCTTGCAGAACACATCCTCACCAACAAGTCAAGTAACGATGGTCAACATCTCTCTAATGCCAAATGAATTACATCAATACATATGCTTGAACATGAAAAGAGAAAAGTCGTAACAGCGGGCTTGATGGTACTGCACATAATTTAATGTCCTGCATCTACAGTTGTTCAGGCCCTTGAAACATTGGTCCCAACTGGAGATACCCCAAGTTCTGATAACGCAGATATTGAAGAGTTGGTCCTTCGTACAGTAGCATTTGCCGCAGCAACCGCTCGAAGTAAGTTGCCGTTGCTATGTCTCTTGCCTATACTGCCAGACCGCGTAGCGGCACGTTTGATGAAAGGACTAGGTAGGTTTTCTTCGTCCGTCATGTCATATTCATCGGCGCCCTCGGTCGTCACAGGTGCAGAATTCGTTCGTTGCATAGTTCTCCCAGTACGTCCAGCGGATAGAGAATTCGCATGATTGTGGAGATGAGGATGAGGGAGAGGAAGAGGCTTATGTTGTGATGTCCCAGTCGGGGAAGGTGTCAGGTTACTAGGGTCGGAGACAGATGAGGATATCGGAGCAGGGAAACTCGGCCTAGAGGAGGCCGACGATCGTATCGATGGTCGTCGGATGCGTGTTGGAGGTGGTTTGGATGAGATTGAGGACGAGGAGGGCCGCTTCGAAGGAGACACACTACGATCACCACTACTAGCAGCATTCCCCACTCTACGTGGCTTATCCTTTCGATAACTCGGGCTAGGGGGAGGAGATTCTGCCTCATCCGCGCTTTCCGCGTCAACCCGACCTTTTTTAGAATCGGGATCGAAAATCTTGGTAAAGTCAAGGCCAACCTTGGGGGAATTCACAAAGAGATTTGCAAGGTCGCCAGGAGCCGGCGTGGCGAGTACTTCGCCCGTTGAAGTGAGTACCACGCCCTTCATTGCTGATGCAGGAGTAGCATGTATAATCCTTCCCAAAGGCCGTGCCACAGGAGTAGCTATACCCGGGAAAGGACTAGCAGGCCGATATCTGACCTGAGAGTGTGGAGTCGAGTCATCCACAGTAGAGATCTTGTTTTCGAAACCAGGAGGACTGAGTTTAGTCAACGGTTCAAGAAGATTTTTAACTTCCTCTAATGGTGTCTTCTCCTTACGACCTGGAAAAAATACAGTTGAGAGAAATAAAGAGAAAGAACTCCAAGGTATATACCTTTGACAGATTTGACTTCCCACTTCTTCGCCTTCTCCTCCAATCCTGATCGAACCTCTTCGAGGCGTTTTTCTTCGGCAACGAGCTCATTTTCCCGTTCCTGGATCCACCGAACTTTGTCGTCGACTTCTTGCCTGATCTGTTCTTCCCTCATCACCCAAGCCTGATTCAGCTCTTCCTCCCGCTTGTTCACAGACGCAATAATCTCTTCTTCGCGCTTAGCGATTGCGGCGGCTACCTCTTCTTCTCTTTGGAGTACCAGTACACGAAGTTCTTCCTCTCGTCGAGATATCGCTTCATGGACCGCGGCTTCAAGCTCCTGCTGGGAATATTGAAGGTGTTGCTTTTGAGCAATTGCGAGATGCAGAGAGGCTATCTCTTTGTCCTTCTCCATGACGAGAGCATTTAATCGTTGTTCGCGTTCAACGAGCGCAGCTTCCCGTGCTGTAACGTCTCTCTCGCGAGCAACAATCGTGTTCTTGTGAGCTTTGACAGTAGCTAACCTGATGAAAATATCAAAACCCAACTCCAAAATTGAATTCGCGATAGGCAACTAACATCTTTTCTGTTTCAGAAACCTTGAACACAAGTTCCAGTCGTTCATGCTGTAATAGCTGGGCTGCGGAAGGGCGCATAGCCGGCTGTACCACGAAGATCATTATGTGTGTATGTTCCTTGTCATGAAATGTCATACGTACATTCAGGTTCAACATGGCTTTAATTACACCGGCTAAAGATTGTGAGTAGCCCTTAGGAAGTGGAGGTATTCTTCCGTTACTGAAGGAAGAAAGAATTAAGTGCTTGAGCCTGGTGACAAAAGAGAGACGCCAACCGGACGAGAATACTGAGTTCGCTATGACTCTTGGCTTCATGGAAAGGCGGCTTGTGCGCACAGAGTTCGTAGATTAAACAGCCAAGAGACCAAATATCGGATTTGGAATCATATGCCTTCTCTTGCATGACTTCAGGCGACATATAATAAGGCGTCTACGAGCTAGGGTGAAGACAGTCCTCCAGGAGTTGTGATAAGGAGACATACCCCGACGTATGTGTTGGCAAAATTGGTTTGAAGAAGAGCCTTGGACAAGCCGAAATCACCCAGCTTTATGGAATTATTCTCATCCAGGAAGACTACGTAGAGTCAAAAAGAGTTGACAACATCCAAGCAAGAAAACTCACCATTGTCAGGCTTCAGATCCCGATGTAGTATCTGATTTCGCCGTTCTCTCCCCTCAGTCTCCATGCCAGAATTCGAACTTGCACTGCCTGTTCTCCCGTGGCTATTGGGATGGTGACAATGTTGCAAGGCGAGCAGGAGTTGCATGAAGTAATGCCAAATCGTATCTTCCGGGATCGGTCGATTATGTTTTTGAGCCTGTTGTATGACCATTGATAAATCCCCACCCCCGCAGTATTCCATTACGATATACAGAATGCCCGAGTCCTTGTCGACATAGCGATCATGGTATTTCACAATGTGGTCGTGGTGAAGCTCCTTAAGGATGTTTCTGCGTTTGGATTATTTTCTTGAAGTTCGAAGTCCTGTAATGGAGACGCACACTTCAGCCACAATCTGCTTTCTATCTCTCTCTTGCATCTTCTCAAACCTGAGCTCCTTGCGCGCGAATATCTGGCGATACTGGTTAACGGTCGTGAATAACACCAGTGGCATTCAAACGCACCGTTCCATCTGTTTTCCTTCTGACCTTCCGGATGATACCAAACGCACCATTCCCAATGACATCCAGCGCCTCGTATTGATCCAAAAATAAAGACCCCATAGATAGAGGAGAGAAAGCAGGATGGGAGACTGACAAGTGATTTCGAACCTTGAAGCTCTATTATTATAGTAGTCAAGTCCGAAAGTCGAGAATAAATGAAAAACCATCACATGATCGTAAAATAACGTGATAAGAATATATGCCGAAATGCCGATAACACTAGGACCAGGCACTGCGGCCCGACCTAATTTTTGACTTTTCTAAAAGTTTTGCCAAAAGTTTTGCCAAAGATCAATTTTGGCAGTGGGTTTTGACCTTGTAAAAATACTATATATGAGTTTTTCAAATACACTGACAATGTAGTCATTTTGCAAAGTAAATGGTATTCTCAGAAAGCTTTGACAAATCTCCTATATTGAGGATTCAAAATCTTCTTTTTTGCAGTAAGTTTAGCCGTGGCCAAAGACTTTGACATAGGAATTCAATTGCAAAGCTTTTCGACGGAGACAAATATGAATTTTTGCCTCTGCAAAAAAATGTTCAAAAGTTTCCTTTTTGAAATTTCAAAAGAACATTTTTGGAAATCCAGAAATAAATCGGGTTATCATCGGGAGACGATGGGGAGACGATGGAGCAGACAGCGGGTCCTTGTCGTACAACTGACGGGTTTGCAGTGGTTGCCAGACGTGTACGGGCTATGGTCGTGCATTGATCTTGGCTCTCACGTTGCGCTTAGCGCATCTCAAGTTCCGCCCATCGACCCTTCTTCTACACAGCAATCATCTACCATAATCCCCTCTTTCTCTTCTGCCTGTCCACCGCGAATCTTGGAGTGTTCGCAATATACATAAGCTTGGAACATCAGGAAAAATATTCTCATCTCTAGAGTCCCCAGAGATACCCCCCAATTCCCAGGCTGCTCAGAGATTTTTTTGAGCTTTGAAAGATCAAAAAACATCCTAGAGATCCTGAAAGATCCTGAAAGCATCTGAAAGCACCAGAAAGCACCAGAAAGCACCAGAAAGCACCCAGAGAATTTTTAGAAGCCTCAAAGAACTCAGATACTCTAGGCTCTCTGAGACTACCTAGGAATTGGGGGGTATCTCTGGGGACTCTAGAGATGAGAATATTTTTCCTGATGAATCTGTTCTATTGAGTACCCGGTAGAGTCTCCGATGCATCTGTTATAGTGGCTACAGAAAGGGGTCAAGTATTCACTACACTGACTTGAATATAACCTATGAACCATCCAACGATACAATATTCTCTAACCTCCCCTGTTGCCGTATCCTTGGTCTCCCAACGTCCTGTGACGAGATGGGTGCAGTGCGAGGAGCCGTGCTCAGATGGAAAAAATAGGTGTTGAACGATTTCGAATCGGCCGCTGTTCGATAGCAAGCCCGTCGAGGAGATACAGGTCCCTTTGCCAAAGAGGAGGATCCAGAGTCGCATATGGAGGAGCTAGATCAAGACAGAGACGAGACGACATATCTAGACAGCCAGTAAGCATGAAGACTGAAATCAGTTTCAGCCGTGCGACTGACCTGCTGCTTGTTGGGGTTCTATGTGTCTCCGTAAGCTGACGAAAATGGAGCTGGACCCGAGGATGATGAGGAGGGGCACGGTTTGATGTTTTCGTGTACATCGTGGAGATTCAAAGCTGGGAGTTGACCGAGATCGAGAAATTGATTATCGTTCAAAGGCTGTCGGCGTCATAGACAACGTTGCAAGAATATTGGGATGATTCTCGCGATAATGGATGATAACGGGCGAACGTGGACGTCGGGGAGGTGAATATTCGTATTTCCTCACTCGTTCTCCCTTCCGCTTGGAGATGCGAGGTGAGATGCTGGGAAAACGAGAGGTGATGAGCCAAATTATCACATGTAGTAAACACGTCGATGAAGTAGATGTAGACAACAAGAAGGATCAAAGGGGATTGGTGAAGACTCGGACAGTCATTGTCTGTGTTCGGGTGCGATCGCGATCAACGAAGAAATCTCAGGCTGAAGAGGAAATTAGAGAGTGGGAGAGCGGAAGAAAAAAAGACGTACGCAATGCCTCGGAGCCTTATCCTCCTCTCCTCCTCTGATTTCTTGGGACTCGTGTGGGGAATTGGGGTCAAATCAGAAGGACGAGAAGTCTCCTGCGTCGTGGATTGTCTGATTTGTTCGGTGGTTGGCCAAATCCTTCACCCACTCCTCTAGCCCTTGGGCTTGAACACGTGAATATCGAAGAAAACAGTTTGGTTTATGATGCAGAGTCAGCATCCCTGATAAGGGGGCGAGAACACGTATACGTTAGCTTTTGGTGGGGTGGATAGCAATAGGGTTGGAGCTCCATGGGGTGCGGATAAGTGTCGAGGGTGAAGGGGTGGAGGGTGAACGGCTCGGGGAGTATTACGCTGATGCGATCAAGCGAGGTAGATTTTGGAAACTGGGCGATGAGATTCCGGTGCTTTCATGTGTATTGCGAGGACTGGGCGATGAAATTTCGCGGTAGGTTCAAGCCTTCTATTCATGTAGCAGCACAAGGTTGGAAAGCAGTCCGACTGGTGCCACCATTTGGGCACACATTCTGGATTGTTGAATGCACAGCCCGAGATCGTCCTCAACCATCCACCACTGACATTCTTGAAGTGGAGGAGCGGGAGGGGGAGAAAATCCGCCTGCGGTTCTGTCAGGCTGTCCTGGTGTGAACGAGAGGGCCTTTAGTAGAGAAAGCTGACAACGGCAGACAAAACCACGCACCTGCTCATCGTTGTGATCATTGAGAGAAGAAAATCGCATGACTCATGTATACAAAATTGAGGCAGTTCGCAAATATTTCGAGACAAGCATGTCGAATACGCCCAACAGGAAGTTCATTGCAGCCAACGAAGCCTTGCCTAAATGAGGGGCTGGGCGTCCGTTGGCTGCAAAGAAAAATGTTGAGATCTTGGAACACGTTACCGAGAAGGCGATTAGATTGCCTTAGGAAAGGGAACGTTTAGATGGGAACGTTTAGATGGAAGCAGAGATATGAGTAGGTTTTATTTTTGTTGGATTTTGGAGATGACCGCAAAGGTAGTGGTTTCAACCCGGTTTCAACACAAAGACCGTCGGGCCTATTCGGGAAAGTTCGGGAATCGATTATATGACGGTTTCACGGTTAACGTTCAACGTCAACACTTGGCGAGAGCGGTCCGAGTTAAAAAATTCTTTCAACGACGGTCGAGTAATACACAGATTCAGGATAAGAATACATAAGTTCATGATATTGCGAATATACAATACACCACCATACACATCTTCGAGACGTTCAAGACTATCAATGAGATACTCAAGTTCAGAATTCCATGCCAAAACCGCTATCGCCACTCCCAGACGCAGACGATGGAGTAGGCTGAGTTCCAGATGGTTGGGCGGGGCCGGAAAACGGTTGGTTGGGGTCGAAGCCTACAAAATTGTAGACCGGAATTTCGATGTTAGATATCTGTAGGTCTGCTCGATCGACTGGATACAGATGCTCCAAGTAGTCCGGACGAAAGTATAACACCGAAAGCCCTACGGGAGGCGGCCTGAACGTGGCTTCGTCAACTGGGATTCGAAGTATATGGGCGCGGCCAGCTCGATGAAAGATGAGCTTTTCGATTGCAGGAGCACTATCCACGATTCGGAAGAGATCTTTAAACCAAGGATGGCGCCAATGAAGTACCATGATTTTCTTGACACCGTGGTTCCGGGTAAGTCCTCCAACAGTCATCGGTACCTCCCCATCCTCTTCATCTGACATACCGTCATGCTTCAAGGTGTCCACAACATGCATAACATAATCCCAGAAAGCTAGACCGTGCGGGTCGTTACGCTCTTGCATCAGGAAAAAGTATTTCATCCCTAGAGCATTTAAAGATACCCCCCAAATTTTAAGAACTTTTAGAGTAATCTTTGGAGGCTTAGGTTTTTGAAGTTCTTTGAGGTTGCCTAGGTGTCTTTGGGGATCTTTCAGGATCTTTCAGGATCTTTCAGGAGCTTTAGGCACTTTGAAGCTGGTTAGGCACTTTGAGGCTGTTCAAAGGGCCTAAGAATTGAGGGGTATCTTTGAATGCCCTAGGCCTAGAACATTTTTCCTGATGTGGCAAAGACGAGACATTATCGTTGCTATGTCTGCACGCGTTTGGTATTTCTAGAGAGGATATTAGCTTACACTGGTAATGATGGGCATAATCAAGATAGCCTACAATATGTCGGATAGTCGTCATGCCTTGTTTCCTGTTCGTTTCGTCATGGTCATTCGCGAGACGAAGAATGCGATCTTCGTGGCTTTCCCCAGGGCGAGGCCGAGATTCCACTTCCCGTCTTAGTACCTTGTTGACACGATCTTTGAAGAGGCCCTCCCAGTTGAAGCCCTGATTACCATATTGCCCATTCGGGAACCCTGCAGCCAGTGTACGGGCTCCATCAGCGAGAAGTCGAATGAGCGTACGATTCCATGGGGATCGCAAGAGTTCCTTAACAGTCAACGCAGACTTATCGAGGCGAGCGTCCTTGAGATTTGGCTGCTGGGCATTAGGTTTCTGCTCTATGAACTGCTGCAGAACGTCAGCGGCAACACCATCTTTTGCAAAGACAGCGTTCATAGTCTTGACACCAAAAGCCTTCTTGAATAAGACTCGGCCCAGGCGCTGTGGAGAAGGATAAGAAGACCTGTCAGTATAGAAACAAACAAAGAAGTAGTACTTACATTAGTATTCTTGCGCACTTGACTCTTTGAATAGATCGTGGATTCTTGAGGCAGTTGAGCTAGGTTTGCACCACCTTTGATAAGCGTGTTCAAGGTTTCATCGTTATCATCTGAAGAGTCTTCGTCGTCAGCTTCCCAATCTCAGTTCTCAGGTCTTTTCTCTCTCTGCCTCTCCGTGAGCTGTGAAGACACTGAGCTATATAATCGAGCAACTGTAGAATATACGCACATCATCGCCATTGATTCCATGACTGTCATCATCTTGGAACGGGTCATGAATGCCTGTGTTTTGAGAACGACTATCATTGCCACCGACACCGTTAGGCGCTGCGCCAGGCCGCTCCCGAAACTGATTCGTAGAATCAAGCTATTGCGATTGTACGTGGTGAAGAAGACTTACCGGAGAGCCCAGTATCCCTCCAAGTCTGAGCTCCAAGTCATCGAGGTTATGAGCAGGTTTCTTTAATGCAGGTTGCGTCAACACTAAAATAGCATCGCTCCATCAGGTGTGCTCACCGCGAAGCGCGAACCTCGGTCATTTTTCCATGGCTTTCTTGACGGAGTTGATATTGTATCCTATGGATGCGTAAGAATTAAGTTGTTCGCTCTCAGGACAGCGAACTCACGGTCTGTCCAGGTAGGCACCATTGAGGGTAACTTTTTGCATACGATCTAATTCTTGAACTACTGGTGCTCGCCGCAATGTTGTGCCCAAGCCTTTAACAGCTGCGACATCGTGGAGAACATCCCCGTTCGTAGGGATACCTGTAGTTGGTGTGTGTGGTGATGGCAGATGGGTAGAGGATATGTTTGGAGGAGTAGGTCTTCCAGCAGCTCCCGATGATCTCTCTCCCTGAAATAACATTGAGACCTTCACAGCGTGTTTGGAATGAAATGAGCACGCACCCGGAGGACATGAATCTCCTCAGTCAGGATTTCGATATTCAACTGCTTCGACACAATCTGGTCTTGCAAAACTTGAATCGCGTTCGGATCCGAGCGTTTCTGCCAAGACGGTCAGTTCAACGAATCGCATAGAGGTTTAAGTCGCCTACATCCATCCCCTGGATTTTGCTCTGTAGCTCGGAATTGAGTGCTTGCAAATTTTTGGTTTCCTTTGAGCTTTCATTGCACTTGATTTCCGCAGCATTCAACTTCGTTTTGACGGCCTTGATCTCGTTCTCGTAGTTTTTTTGAGCCATATCATGAGTTTCCTACTCCGTCATTAGCATCGCTGGCGGGTTTTTAGTGGAAGATTGATATACTTGAAGAACAGTCAATTGACGGGCTTTGGCGTCGTAGGTTCCCTAAGCGTTCATTAAGCAGTGTCTGATATATCATAAATATCATGCATACCCTGGCTACCCAGTCTAAACTGTTAGGTACCCAATTGTGCGCTTCAGCCTAAGTATACAACACATTACAATCACCCCAAGTTGACATGAGGCAAAGCTTACCTGAAAGGCAGACACCTTCTGGTTGAGTTCTGCGATGGTTTTTTCGCACCCAGCATGAGCCTGTGTTGTCTGTGACAAGGAATTGTTGAGGTTCTGTATTTCATGACCTTTCTCATACTGTAAATGGGGACGATCCACAGGATACAGTAAAGCTTTTGTAAAAAACACTGATAAGTTATCGGGTACCTATTGCAAATAGTTGTGATAACCCGGAGGGGGTCCCGGAAATAGCTCCGGAGGGTGGTCATGCCTGTCACCACCTGTCACATATGGCTTATATTTACTGTTTTGGGTAATTAATAATCATCCAGATATTAAATAAGCAGTACATTTTCAAAAAAACCCGAAAATTCATAAAAATTCATAAAAAACCTAAAATGGCCTGATTAGGTCAGATCAGGATATGTAAGCAAATGACCTCATATGATAAAAAATGATGTAGGGTCAATCTAGGTACTAAAAATAGCCCAAAAAATCACTAAAAATGCAAAAAATATTTAGGGATGGTATAGAGCCTATTGCAGGCCCAGGCACATCAAAATTACCAAAAAAGGTAAAATTGATCATGATCTCATCTTGTAGCAAAAAATCTGAAAAAAATCCTAAAAATAGTCAAAAAATTCAGGGGTGCCTTGTTGGCCCTGAAAATGCAAAATAAAAAAAAATACGCAACAAGTGTAAAAATTTTCATCACTCCAAATCATTCTAAATCCACTATACAGTCAGTATATATGATGTATATGCTATATTTAGCATTCTAGTACCTTTATTGGGCTAAAAATAGAACTTGATCTCATCTGATAGCAAAAAATCTGAAAAAATCATGAAAAATACTCAAAAAATTCAGGGGTGCCTTATTGGCCCTGAAAATGCAAAATAAAAAAATTTACACAACACAATTGAAAAACAACATCACTCCAAATCATACCAAATCCACTACACAGTCAGTATATATCATGTATATACTATTTATAGCACCCCTAGTACCCTCAATCACTTATATCACTCAAGAATCATACCAAACTGAATAATTTGGGGAGTAAATATATTGTACATTATATTTTTAGCACACCTAGTACCCTTGATAACTTAGAACAATTTATATTACTCAATATGTTCAGTACACTTAGCACTTATCACACCTAACACACTAAAACTCATAACAGTACTTATATGTATTATACTTAACACAGTTGACAATGAAAATACTTAAAACAGTGTTGTCAGTCACTATACTTAACACACTTAACAGTCAAAAAGTCGGAACAATGTTACTTTATATACATAACACACTCATTGTTATACTATAACACACTTATAACAACGAGTTTTGGGCGCTTATGGGCGCTTATTTGGTGTTTTTGAGTCGAAAATCATTAATAGCACACTCAATAATGTTTGTCTGGGCTCTATACTGTGTCAGGATGTTGTCTATATCATATTCTTCTAGATACAATTCAGAGAACTCGAAAATTCAACCTGTGGGGTTGGCTATATTGTGATCTTTTGAAATATAACAGTGTTTTATGTAAATGTCAATGCATATGTCCATGTAATGCAAGTATACTGATGGTGGTTCATGAGGGAATCACTCCTACAGTCTACTAGAAGTGTCTGGACATGGTTCAGATACTCACTATGACTATTGGACTCTGTGATATACATGTACATGTTTCATGTACACTATAGATGTCTACACTTACATGTAACAATAGATGTCATATTCAATGACCCCCATTACAGATCTCTTTGCTGTATCACATAGGGTTAGCATAGAATAGGTTGTAGGATGACTCTTCTCATGACCCAGTAGCAGTTTGACTTCATAACATGGGTGTATGCATTGACATTTACATAAAACACTGGTATATCACAAAAGATCACAATATAGCCAGTCCCAAAAGCTGTAATTTTGAGTTCTCCGAATTGTATCAAGTGTAGTATGATATAAACAACATCCTTACACAATATAGAGCCCACACAAAAATTATTGAGTGTGCTATTAATGAATTTCGACTCAAAAACACCAAATAAGCGCCCATAAGCGCCCAAAACTCGTTGTTATAAGTGTGTTATAGTATAACAATGAGTGTGTTATGTATATAAAGTAACATTGTTCCGACTTTTTGACTGTTAAGTGTGTTAAGTATAGTGACTGATAACACTGTTTTGAGTATTTTCATTGCCTAAGCTATACTCAGTGATTGAAGGTACTAGAGGTGCTAAAAATAGTATATACATGATATATACTGACTGTATAGTGGATTTGGTATGATTTGGAGTGATGTTGTTTTTCAATTGTGTTGTGTAAATTTTTTTATTTTGCATTTTCAGGGCCAATAAGGCACCCCTGAATTTTTTGAGTATTTTTCATGATTTTTTCAGATTTTTTGCTATCAGATGAGATCAAGTTCTATTTTTAGCCCAATAAAGGTACTAGAATGCTAAATATAGCATATACATCATATATACTGACTGTATAGTGGATTTAGAATGATTTGGAGTGATGAAAATTTTTACACTTGTCGCGTATTTTTTTTATTTTGCATTTTCAGGGCCAACAAGGCACCCCTGAATTTTTTGACTATTTTTAGGATTTTTTTCAGATTTTTTGCTACAAGATGAGATCATGATCAATTTTTACCTTTTTTGGTAATTTTGATGTGCCTGGGCCTGCAATAGGCTCTATACCATCCCTAAATATTTTTTGCATTTTTAGTGATTTTTTGGGCTATTTTTAGTACCTAGATTGACCCTACATCATTTTTTATCATATGAGGTCATTTGCTTACATATCCTGATCTGACCTAATCAGGCCATTTTAGGTTTTTTATGAATTTTTATGAATTTTCGGGTTTTTTTGAAAATGTACTGCTTATTTAATATCTGGATGATTATTAATTACCCAAAACAGTAAATATAAGCCATATGTGACAAGTGGTGACAGGCATGACCACCCCCCGGAGCCATTTCCGGGACCCCCTCCGGGTTATCACAACTATTTGCAATAGGTACCCGATAACTTATCGGTACTTTTTACAAAAGTTTTACAGTATCAGCTGGATGACAGTATTCTCGTCGATTACCGCATTCAGAGAAACCTTTGCGTTTCAAGTCACGTCGTTGTCCTCGGTTGCTAGAGAACACATTGCTGTCTGAAAGTCTTCGATTCTTGTGTTATGCTCCGCATCCTTGTCAGCCAATGTCCGCTGACTCTCAGTCTACAGAATGTGTATGAGTGACTACGGTGAATAGTCATTTCCTTTTGCTATGGAAAGACTGACTTTTGCAGTTTCTAGCAGTTCTTTGTATTCCTCGATCTTTTGAGATAATGTATCTCGTTCCTGGAGCAATCTTGCAACCGTTTCCTCTTTTTCTCCGATGGAATCCTGAAGTGGCCATGAGATTCCGATTGACGCACTGAGATAGAGGGACAACGATACATACTTCTGTAGCTGATTTTATTACCGGTAGTTCTTCGTAGAGCGTTGCTGCTTTTTCCAACTGGGATTCTTTTTGTTCGAGCGAATCCTACAAAACGGAAATGATTGAGACCTGTTAAACAACAACACATGCGTCACAAACTCACCTTCAAATTCTTCTGCTCCACTAAGAGTTGGGAATTCGATGATTCGGCCTTTGCCAACTGAGAGTCTTTCTCTGATAGAGAGTGCTGGTAGAAGGGATCGAGATGTGAGGGAAAAGAACCTGTGCCGAGAACAATGAACTCACTTCGAACAACTGAACTTGTTTTTTAAGACGATCAATCTTGCCTTTGTATTCCTGCTTTACTGCTGTGGAATCCTATTGGAGGAATGAGCGCGGCTCGTGATGAATGTAGACAATCTCTACCGTCAGCTTTTCTAAAGCGGAAATCTGGCGAAACCAATAAGACATGAGAGATGGGCAGTTGGCAGAAATGGACTCTACCTTTCTGTCATATTCGTTCACAGTTTGCTGAAGTCGAGTGTTCAATGAGGAGATCTGGAGCTCTGAGGTGCTAACTGCTGTCTGATGGGCCTTCCTCTCTTCTGCAAGCTCAGCTTCCATAGACTTGTTTTGTCCCACGTAAGATCTCTGTCGTTCCTGAAGACGTTCTCAATGATGTGAGTGAAAGGATGAACTGCTGATATACAGACCTCCAAGACAGCTCTCTCTTTCTGTAACGTAGTGTGTTTAGCCTCCCATGCATCCCGCTCTTTGCGAAGGGTTTGACATTCAGTCTGAAACAAACAGAAAGTTATATCTCTGTGATGCACCCCGGAGAAGAAAGGCATCATACACAAAGGCTCTTCTCTGAAGCCTGGAAATTCTCTTCCTTTTCCGCAACAAACAGGTTCAGCTCTTGCCACTTTATTTCGATGTTGCTACGTGTGAGTATCTCTACTTCAAGTTCCTTCTTAGCCTGGTACACATATCCAACAAGCATTCGATAAGACGACAAGTTGAGAACTTCCTGAGAAATAACATACCGTCTTATATCAATGGTCGAGTTGGATCGCTGCACCTTGAGATCCCTCCAGCTCCCGCGACTTAGCTTCTACGGTGTCTTCGAGATCCTCGATTTGTTCTTTCTGATTCTTGATGTGTTCTTCTTGCCGTTCGATCTGCTCTTGCTGCTTCTGTGCCAGATTTGTTTTGAGGTCTAACTGCGCCCTCTGATAGTCTAGGTCTTTCTCCAACCAAGTTATGTGTCGTTTGTGGTGATCAGGTATATCGGCTATCTCTCGTGACTGTAGACGCCATTTGCGAGGTCGTTGATCAAGTTCGGCAGAATCACTCGGAGGACCCTGTACACAAAGTTAACATCATATATATTTCGAAGAAGACTTCGACGCACTAGGTCCAGCATTGAACGATCACTGTTCAGCCGGGCGACAGTTGGCCGTGGTGTCTAAATTTGCCAATGAGCATATCATTGGGATAGGGATTGTGGCCACTCACGATCGAACGCATAGATACCTCGAGCATCTCAGTACTCCTCATTCTTTTGCCTATCGAGCTTGTTGTATCCATTGACAGAGGCGTACCCATTGTACAGAGAGACCAGAGCGATCCTGTAGGCTTTAACTTGGGGTCGAAGTGGAGGAAGGATGGAGAGAGTGGAGATGGAAGAGACAAAGACAAGTTGAAATATATTTCATGATATTCATTGTGCACGGACCGTCCCTCCGAGCGGGCAATCTCCTCAACAAAGGATTCGTAGCGCATGTTTTGACACCGTTAACAGAGTGATGAGATCGAGTTACATCCGACGTAGTATTTGAGCCAGTTTCAGATGCAGATGTATATTGGCAGATACGCAGCAGCTAATAAGTGATCCGAGGCAGGTTGAGAATGTGGTGGCGGAATTCGAATACTGGCGGTTCGAATGCTGGCGGTTCGAATGCTGGCGGTTCGAATGCTGGCGATTCGAGACGAGGAACAAGCATACGAGCTGATACTAAGTAGTAGTAGTACTAGCGAGAAAAATCAAACGACCAGCGCTAAACATTATCGCGCGAAGCGCCCGTGCATTTAGGGATGGTGTATTTCGACAATCATGGTACAAACAAAAATCATTATTCAGCGAGTGTGTACGATTCAAAAAGAGGAGAAAGAAGGGGAAAGGAAAGAATGTCATTCCTCTGGGGAATGAAAAGAGAAAAAGCAATACAATTTTGAGAATTCATACGTTCGTTGTACTCATAAGCGCCCCTCCAAACCAAGAAAGCACTGTGCCGCAGTGGGTGAGAGCGAGAAGCAAAGATTGAGCTACCGAGGATTGCGAGAAGGTGTTCAAGGAGGCTGATAAGGAGTGAAGCTCGATGATTATGAGGATTGCCTTTGGACCTCAATCCCACTTGGGAGGAGTTATCGCGGGAGATTTGAACTTCCTTGGCCACTCGTATGTGATATCATCCGGTTCTACGACCAAGGAATGATCACCTCGATGCATATCTGCAATGTCGTTCTTGATGTGGAGAGGTACGAATGGTGAGAAACACCCGAGCTCCTTGCGACATTTGGGGCAGTGAGGATCGATCTTTTTGGCGAGTAGATAATTCCCCCATTCGGTCATACAAGGTCCACAGAACGCGTGGCCACACGTTAGCCTGAGTCGGAAGAGAATGAACAATGACAGAAGAAGCCCCGCAGATACGAAGAACGCTCACATATAAGGGGTATTGAAGATTTTGAAGCAGATTTTGCAAGTGTTGCGCTCGACCGCAGCGTCACGAATACTCTGCAACTTCTTCTTGGTCCTCTTTAACTCTCTCTTCACGGCCCTGAGTTCGATGCTAATTTTCTCTTCAGCAGTGAGAACGGGTGCCTAGGAGAAGCTTCAACATTGGGAATCATGAGATCAAGAGCGTCACTCACCTTATTAAGAAGGACAACGTCGTCATCATTGGAAAGACTATCATTGATGGAGGTGCTTCCCTTCGAATTCGAAGCGAAGCCAGCAGGAGCCTTTAGGAGAAGCAATTCTCAACCTTTGGAATCATGAACTCAAGAGCGTCACTCACCTTCTTGAGAAGGACAACCTCATCATCATCACGGAGGTCATTATTGATGGGAGTGCTTGCCTTCAAATTCGAAGCGGAGCCAGCAGGAGCCTTTAGGAGAAGAAATCCTCAACCTTGGAGTCATGAACTCAATGATCTCAAGAGTGTCACTCACCTCCTCAAGAAGGACAACCTCATCATCATTGGTAGCGCTGTTGTTGTTAGAAGGCCCCGCCTGTGGGGAGCCAGCAGAACCGTTCAGGAGAAGCAATCCCTGGCATGCCTGATCGAGAAGAACGACCTCGTCGACGTCGTCAGGGAGGCTCGAATGTATGTTGGACTCAGCCGAATCAGAACCACCAGCGGCGCCACTTGAGTTAGTATTGGTCAAAGAATCCGAATTCGCTATGGTATCTGCCACGAGAGCTGCGTTAGAAAACCTATCATCTCCACCGCTGGAGTTCCCGACATTCCCAGTGCCGGAAGCAGAGGTACTGCCACTGGAAGGTCCATCACGAGCGGCTCCGTCAGACTGAACTTGAAGCTCATTGTCGTAAGCACGGATCAATTCAAGGAGATAATGTCCAGTGGCGGTCGACTGTGTAGGGACATTGAGACGGTCCGCACAATTTGTTACTCGAGAAGCAGAGTACACTGCGGCGTTGGCGAGCATACGCGCATGGCTGATAGAGCGGGATGAGCTAGCGTCGGCAGGCATCCTGCGAAACATTGAGATGACGATCTTTGAGTGAAAAAAGCGGAGAGACGTACTTCGAATGTTTCACAAAAGAGGACGAAGTTCTGGAGCGGTTGTTGTTGGAGGTAGTAGAAGAAGCGCGACAGGAGAGTCGATAAAGAGAGACGGGGAATGAAAACGATCCTCCTGGGTTATAAGTGGTCGCTGGATGTACAGGAACATTTTCAGTCTTCAAAGAGTCCTTTGTCTGGTAATGAACTGGCTCCTTGCACGATTGGATTCCGGACAAAGAGATAGGAGAAAACTGGGAGAACATTACCCAGAACTTCGGATTTCCACAGACTCGTGATGCGACATCCACCATTTCAATTCATCGATGAGTGTTGAAAAGAGAAGGCCGAGATGGTGGAGTAAGAACGTGTAGAACGCGTGCCTATTAGATGACTGAAAGGTGATAACATGGAAAATGATGTGATTGATTGTGATTGATGTGATTATAGTCAAAGACTCAGAGGGTTTTCCAAAAAGTCATATCGTGTACTTATCACCTGATCGCGAGTGTGACTGTGACAAGCAATTCGGATTCACTCTGATGAAAAGGGCCATGTCAAGACGTTATTATCGAGTATGTACTTATGTTAAGTACGAACATGGTCTACAAGCCCTGTCAGCATTACATGAACGTCTCTCACAGCTTTCAGCCATTCTTGTCTCCTTTCACCGCCATCATTCCCGATATAAACTCCCCACTATTTTAGACAGGCTAACACGCTAAGCCAGCCATTCTTCCCGTGAATGTTCAATGTCTTCCAGTCGGAACCATAGCAAGAAACGGGGGCCGGTCTACTTCCCATATCGAGACCCCTCCACTCAGGCTGAATCGATGCCCACCAGTTCCAGAACTTGTCGATGAACTCCACAAACGAAAGATCATCAAATACAGGTTCGCTACCTTTTCGTTCATACCGACAATTACCGATCCAGTGAGAAAGCTCTTTGGGTCGCAAGAGAGCTGGGAAGGCACGGGGACGGTGGCTCGGAGTCTTTGCCCAACCGAATACTCGCTCAAATTCCACCCAGGTGGTGACGACTTCCCTCCATTGTGGGCCCAGATCGATGTTGAGGTAAGAAAACGCATCCGCGAACCATTCTCGAGAGCGAGGGGGTTGCAGGGCATCTGGAGGGAATGGCAAAAGCTGGATATACTTTCATCAGACAGACGATACAAATATGGTGAAACGTTGAAACTTACATTGTCAGGTCCAGAGGAGGTAGCAGGGGATTGGCTAACATGCTCTTGCCAGCTTACCGATGGAGTGGTCATGCTACCGGGTTCAGTCTAAGATACAGCGATGAATGATTCGTGAGCATGACAGCTGATACTGTAAAACTTTTGTAAAAAGCACCGATGAGTTATCGGGTACCTATTGCAAAAAGTTGTGATGACCCGGAGGGGGTCCCGGAAATGGCCCCGGGGGGTGGTCAGGCCTGTCACTACCTGTCACATATAGCTTATATTTACTGTTTTGGGTAATTAATAATCATCCAGATATTAAATAAGCAGTACATTTTCAAAAAAAACCCGAAAATTCATAAAAATTCATAAAAAACCTAAAATGGCCTGATTAGGTCAGATCAGGATATGTAAGCAAATGACCTCATATGATAAAAAATGATGTAGGGTCAATCTAGGTACTAAAAATAGCCCAAAAAATCACTAAAAATGCAAAAAGTATCTAGGTATGGTATAGAGCCTATTGCAGGTCCAGGCACATCAGAATTACTACAAAAGGAAAAAATTGATCATGATGTCATCTTGTAGCAAAAAATCTGAAAAAAATCCTAAAAATAGTCAAAAAATTCAGGGGTGCCTTGTTGGCCCTGAAAATGCAAAATAAAAAAAAATACGCGACAAGTGTAAAAATTTTCATCACTCCAAATCATTCCAAATCCACTATACAGTCAGTATATATGATGTATATGCTATATTTAGCATCCTAGTACCTTTATTGGGCTAAAAATAGAACTTGATCTCATCTGATAGCAAAAAATCTGAAAAAATCATGAAAAATACTCAAAAAATTCAGGGGTGCCTCATTGGCTCTGAAAATGCAAAATAAAAAAATTTAGACGACACAATTGAAAAACAACATCACTCCAAATCATACCAAATCCACTATACAGTCAGTATATATCATGTATATACTATTTTTAGCACCTCTAGTACCTTCAATTACTGAGTATGGCTTAGGCAATGAAAATACTCAAAACAGTGTTATCAGTCACTATACTTAACACACTTAACAGTCAAAAAGTCGGAACAATGTTACTTTATATACATAACACACTCATTGTTATACTATAACACACTTATAACAACGAGTTTTGGGCGCTTATGGGCACTTATTTAGTGTTTTTGAGTCGAAATTCATTAATAGCACACTCAATAATTTTTGTCTGGGCTCTATACTGTGTCAGGATGTTGTCTATATCATATTCCTCTAGATACAATTCAGAGAACTCAAAATTCAAATTGTGGAGCTGGCTATATTGTGATCTTTTGAAATATAACAGTGTTTTATATAAATGTCAATGCATATGTCCATGTAATGCAAGTATACTGATGGTGGTTCATGAGGGGATCACTCCCACAGTCTACTGGAAGTGTCTGAACATGGTTCAGATACTCACTATGACTATTGGACTCTGTGATATACATGTACATGTTTCATGTACACTATAGATGTCTACACTTACATGTCACAATAGATGCCATATTCAGTGACCCCCATTACAGATCTCTTGGATGTATCACATAGAGTTAGCATAGAATAGGCTGTAGAATGACTCTTTTCATGACCCAGTAGCAGTTTGACTTCATAACATGGGTGTATGCATTGACATTCACATAAAACACTGTTATATTTCAATAGATCACAATATAGCCAGCCCCACAGGTTGAATTTTCGAGTTCTCTGAATTGTATCTAGAGGAATATGATATAGACAACATCCTGACACAGTATAGAGCCCAGACAAAAATTATTGAGTGTGCTATTAATGAATTTTGACTCAAAAACACTAAATAAGTGCCCATAAGCGCCCAAAACTCGTTGTTATAAGTGTGTTATAGTATAACAATGAGTGTGTTATGTATATAAAGTAACATTGTTCCGACTTTTTGACTGTTAAGTGTGTTAAGTATAGTGACTGATAACACTGTTTTGAGTATTTTCATTGCCTAAGCCATACTCAGTAATTGAAGGTACTAGAGGTGCTAAAAATAGTATATACATGATATATACTGACTGTATAGTGGATTTGGTATGATTTGGAGTGATGTTGTTTTTCAATTGTGTCGTCTAAATTTTTTTATTTTGCATTTTCAGAGCCAATGAGGCACCCCTGAATTTTTTGAGTATTTTTCATGATTTTTTCAGATTTTTTGCTATCAGATGAGATCAAGTTCTATTTTTAGCCCAATAAAGGTACTAGGATGCTAAATATAGCATATACATCATATATACTGACTGTATAGTGGATTTGGAATGATTTGGAGTGATGAAAATTTTTACACTTGTCGCGTATTTTTTTTTATTTTGCATTTTCAGGGCCAACAAGGCACCCCTGAATTTTTTGACTATTTTTAGGATTTTTTTCAGATTTTTTGCTACAAGATGACATCATGATCAATTTTTTCCTTTTGTAGTAATTCTAATGTGCCTGGACCTGCAATAGGCTCTATACCATACCTAGATACTTTTTGCATTTTTAGTGATTTTTTGAGCTATTTTTAGTACCTAGATTGACCCTACATCATTTTTTATCATATGAGGTCATTTGCTTACATATCCTGATCTGACCTAATCAGGCCATTTTAGGTTTTTTATGAATTTTTATGAATTTTCGGGTTTTTTTGAAAATGTACTGCTTATTTAATATCTGGATGATTATTAATTACCCAAAACAGTAAATATAAGCTATATGTGACAGGTAGTGACAGGCCTGACCACCCCCCGGGGCCATTTCCGGGACCCCCTCCGGGTTATCACAACTTTTTGCAATAGGTACCCGATAACTCATCGGTGTTTTTTACAAAAGCTTCACTGTATCCTGTGAGCATGAGTCATCAGTCCGAAACAAACAAAACCCATACCGAGAAGGATTGAGACCCATGATTCTCATCAGACACACCACGCACGAGATGATTGACCTCCGAGTCTTGTTGTGGAGAACTATCACAAGGCTGAGCGTGCTCATTGACAGCTTGTGGTACCTGGGAATGGTGAATGAATGCGAGAGCTTCTCTAAAAGACCAAGTCGACTTACGGGAGCGAGATGGTGGACCTCCGAGTCTTGTTGCGGAGACGTAGCACAAGGCTGCACAGGCTCATTGACAGCTTGTGGTACCTGGGAACGGTGAATGAATGCGAGAGCTTCTCTAAAAAAACCAGGTCGACTTACGGGAGCGAGATGGTCGACTTCCGAGTCTTGTTGCAGAGATGTAGCACAAGGCTGCGCAGGCTCATTGACAGCTTGTGGTACCTGGGAATGGTGAATAGAGGCAGCGTCTCTGAAGAAACCAGGCCGACTTACGAGAGCGACGTCATTGATACTAAGACCCTCAAATTTACATTCTACGAGTATACTTTCTAGTTCTTGGATACGAAGTTGGAGGCAGCTAATGTGGACTTTGCAATGTTGTCGATCTCGAAACAGCCCCTCTCGTTCTTCCTCTAGAGTTTGTATACGATCCGAGTCCGAACTCTGTACGAATAGAAGCGAATGAGTACTGGCACTGGTGGATGGAACAAGCCACTCACTATCAGACGATCGAGTTCCTGTTCGTTCTCTGCCAGTTGAACGTCCTTGCGCGCGATGTCGACATCTCGACGGACTATCTCTCGCTCTTTCTCTTTCAACATGGCCTCCATCTTCTCGCATTTCGCAGTGAGGAGACTGATTTGAGCATCTTTGGCTTCTTCCAGTTGCCTCAATTCCTGGCGAAATGACCAGGTCCTTTGGGGTACCAATCGTACCCTCTAAGTTCAAGGATCAGAGCATGAATAGTTTGGGATGAAGGCTTGACTTCACTATGTGTTGTTGACCAGAGATGCTGGACATTTGCGACGATGATGGTGTTGGAGAACGACTCCGGCATACCATGGCGAAGTCTAAGTGATGGATAGCAAGAAAGAGAGAGGCAGTGTTCAGGTGGCAGGATGTCACATTTTCCAAACACGCGAGCAGACAAAGAGCCTATTCAATATATTCGACAAAGGAAATCGGATATGAGGTTATATAACATACCTTGAAGGATAAACCTCCCCCACTTCTTTATCGTCGACCATACCATGGGGATGCATCAGATCAAAGAACCGTCCACCGCACGAGTAAGTGATTGGCCAGTGATTCCCTACAAACAATGTACTGACCGAAGAGCGTCAGACTGTTGTCAAAGGAATAAGGGCGCGTCTTTATGCAGCGGAAGGTCCTCGTCCCCAACGCACTGTCGTGTACTACAAAGAGAATCGCCCTCGGAAAGGCCATCGACCTGCATTTCAGAACCGTTTTGTTTACGCGTCCGATCTCCTCTCTGAAGCGAGACTGCAGCCCTTTGTGCACGACGTCGTGGTCTCTGTACGCCACCGACAGAAGACGTATAAGTTCCGCGTCTTTCTCAAACGTCATGTACAGCTTCCGGCCAACTAGACCATCCAGAACATGGGGATAAACGGTATGGAAGGCGACGTGTTGCTTGTAGCCGTAGGAAAGCAGGTGGCGGCTCGAAACATAACCTTTGGACTGGAAGAGCGCGCTGCGGACAAAGCCATTCAGAAGTAAGCATTCTCTAGCTCAATCATAAGTTGATGACCAAACCTTTCTCCAGACTTGCCCGAAGAATTGCCCCAGTTAGGATCCGTCCCCATATCCCTCGTACTATCTGATACGACGCATGACGATTGATTGTCCTTCATACCCCTTCATGCATTCTGACTGTTGACGACCTTCGATGATTGTGTATATGTCGTTCGTTTCGTGTGTCATTGTAGAATATCATGGGTGGTTGGGGCGAAGAAGCTGAATTTGTATGAGTAGAACACATGTAGAACTATTGCAGAACTCCATTGAGACCGATCACCTATGAGATGAAGCAAGCAGACACGAGCCATGAACATCGTCTCATAGACTCAAACAATGAAATGAGAACCTACTTTAGCCGTAGAATCTGTGTTCCAAGTCCAGCGGTTGGAGATCCAGCACAAGCTCTACTGCACATCTCTACGAACCCAGCGTATGCCGACTCTATATTGAATTGGCAGATATCGTACTTGTGAGTGCGTACCGGTTGATGGGCCCTCAATAAATGACAGATAGAACATTGACTAAAGTGCGGTCAGAAGAGACGTAGGTCAAGTATAACTCTGGAGGACTCACCCGGTGGTTTTTGTACACGTCTACGTTGAGAACTTCAACGACAGAGAGCTGAAGGCTGCGTCGGCGTCAAAGAGCGTCGAAGGAGAGTTGTGATCAACTTTCGCACGAAATTTCGACGGATCCGGACGTCGGATAGCAGGTATAGCGTATAGCTGAAGAACCGGGAATTCAAATAACCGGGACGCGTATGTCGGGAACTCATATAACTGGGATGCGGATGGCAATACCAGACTATCAGTAACATTGACGTATCGACAGTAATATTATACGTAGTGTGTACAAACGAAGAAGAGTGCTATGTAGCCCGACTGTGAATCCAAACGGCCTAATAGCCTGCATTTTCAGCAGGAGGAAGAAGATAGATCGAACTTTGAGCTGGCTTCTCCGAGAAGGTGACCCGCGGCAAGCAACTAGTGACACTACTTCGGACTACTGGAAGAGATGAAGGAAGGTGCACCTGCTTCTCCGTGGTAGCCTGCGGCCTATGATTGACAACACTATGCTGTACACCTCTAAGAGATGCAGGATGGTTCGAAGGATGGTCCGAGAAAACATTGGATTCCGTAAAGACAGGTTTCGCATCGAAGTTCCTGTCGATGATTGGGGTAAAAGCCATATTGCCATATGCAGGGTGGTTCGAAGGATGGTTCGAAATATCATCGGATTCCGTGAAGACAGGCTTGGCATCAAAGTTCTTGTCGATGACTGCATTGAATAAGGTGGACTGCACACAGTTTAGATCAACGTGAAAAACAGTGAAGGTTACTGGATACTAACCTTCGTCCAATTCTGACAGTTACTGCATTTGAGATAGAGGAGAACGAGGCCAGCAACAAACAAGGAGACAGCCAGAATGGGCCGTATGATTCTCCAGCCACTCTTGGATGTGTAAAACCCCGCACCAACATGGACCAAGGATTTCGGATCCACGGAGGTTAGATCAAGCAGGGACGACTTTGAGAAATCTGTCTTAGTTTTCGAGTCCGAAGAGGCTTTGAAAGCGGGCTTCTGAAAAATCAGAACGTCTGCAGATTGATGCCGTGTAGAACCTGCGATGGCGACGAGATGAGTTTCCTCGAGCGAGATAGTCTGGAAAGAAGTTAGGTATGCGATTCAACGTTGTTAGATATCCACGCACCGATACATGTTGTACAAGCCCGCCCCGAGGATAAGCCAAGGTTTGCATGACAGTACCAGTGCTAACGTTGTACACCAAAGCACAACCACGATCTGTACCACCAATAATGACATGATCTTCCTCTCCAAAAACGACGTGCTTGGGAAAATGCACGATGGGATTCTGTGTCTCGAAGTTCTGGATAAGCTCCAGACTCTCGAGATCATGAATCTGGAAGCCCTCAGTTGTCCATGCGACGAAGTATTTGCTGCTCTGGTCCAATGCAACCGATCCCCTGAAACGACGTTAGTAGAGGAATTCGGACCAGGACGTGCCACTTACATGGTGCTAGGCGCATGGCTTTTGCGTTTCTTGACCTGACCAGTTTTGTAATCCAATCTCACGCTGTTACGAGGATTGAGAATCGAGATGATTGAGTATACCATGAACTTACATCAAGCCGCCTGAGCGTGCAAAAACAAAGACGTCTCGAGTGTTGCCACAGAAACGAACCACCTTTGGAAGAAACATGTCCTCGAGATTGCAGGAGAATACTTGAGTGCAGTCACCAACAGCAGTGAGAGCCCAAACGGTGACACATCCATCGATGAAAAGAGCAGCTATTCTGCCACGACGGCCCGATGATACCTCCCGCCGATAGACGTCAAGAGATATCACTTGGCGCATAGCATTCACAGAAGGAAATCGATGAAGGATTTGGAACTCCTGCGAAACTATAAGAAGCCGCGGCAAGAATCCGTGAAGAGAAC
Organism: Lentinula raphanica; assembly: GCA_027919835.1. Taxonomy (NCBI): domain Eukaryota; kingdom Fungi; phylum Basidiomycota; class Agaricomycetes; order Agaricales; family Omphalotaceae; genus Lentinula; species Lentinula raphanica. Next base: position 847,734 of record JANVFP010000022.1, read on the forward strand.
GAACCTTTCCCTCCGGATCGTACTTCCATAGCATGAGATCACCGCGTAGCGTACCCAGTACCAGCACATGGGTCTTGGTTTTCGAAAAGTACAGCCAAGTGGAGGATGATACCACGTATTTTGGATTTTGAGGTGTATATTTGAGTTGTGGTAGTGGAACTAGTGCTGCAGTGCACAGATCCCATACAGAAACACCGCCATAGCCTAACCTCGATTGAGCATGATATCAGGAAGTGAGTGGTGTCACAGCTTACCAGTAGCGGCAACGAACTTCCCTCCAGCAGAGAATGAAACTGACAAAACGGCATCGCGCATACCGTGCAGCGTGAGATGGTGTTTGTAACTGACAGACATGTATGTTGATAGAAGCAGGCAGTGAGTCGCTCGAGATGATGAAGAAGAGGATAGTTCGAGGAAGTTGAGTTAGAAGGATCGTTTCTGCATCCTGAATTTAAGTCAAGACACGATGTATTGGACGGGGAACGAGGCAGAGGTCAAAGGTGACTTGGTTCAAGTCTTGTGAAAGGGGTTGATTGGTAAGCAGAAGCGCTCACGGAGCGCCCTCTCATTGCTTTGTTCTAATCCCATTCTGAAATCATTCTCCTTTGTTCGCTAAAAGATGCAACGAGTCGTCTTTGATTCCTTCTTTTTTTCAACTCACCTACTTCTGACTCTACCTCGATCTCGGAAGCGTAAACGAAAGCAAAGTTCGAAAGGCAAGTGTTCTATCCGGTGTCCTGATGGAGAATGTGCTCTAACATTCCAGTGATCAGCAATGATGGCCCTTCCCACTAATTATGCCGAGTCCATCGACTACATCGAACTCTATCCTGCACCTCATATGGTAGTCTCTATTGACCAAGATGAGGCTCTGTGGACAGGTCATACTGGTCCTATTTGAACTCCTCGTGGATCGCGCCGCTCAAGCCCATATCCTCCGTCTTGTACACATCTGTCTACTCTTCGTTCATCTTCTCCAAATGGCCTACGCTATAAACGCTCTAGAGCCGCTTCTACTTCCACCCGTAGCTGTAGAAACTTCGCGAAGTAATCCGATAAGTTCCCACCACAGCTTCGCGAAGTAACAGGACTTGCTCTCGAAGCTTAAAAAACCCTTCCGGGTAGGCCAGTAGGGCTCCGGAGGGTGCTCGGCTATTTAGTATATTTAATAATATTTAATAATTCTTTTATTATTTAATAGGTATATTATAATAAATTTACTTTGCGAAGCTATACTGCACTTCACGAAGTGACTACGTTTACGGCAATCATGAAATCAGGTAAATTAGGGTTAGATCATTACGTCATTGATTTCCTTTTTGGGTTATGATATTTTTGAATAGAAAAAAGCATAGAATGATATTATTGACCTTGAGGTGCTAAAACATGACAGAGGAAACCAAAAATAGCTACAATGAGGTATTGGCTACCTCAGGCACATCAAAATTGCCTAAAAAGGAAATTGGTCCAAAAATAGAACTTGATCTCATCAGATAGCAAAAAATCTGAAAAAATCATAAAAAATACTCAAAAAATTCAGGGTTGCCTCATTGGCCCTGAAAATGCAAAATAAAAAAAAATACGCGACAAGTGTAAAAGTGTTATCACTTCAAATCATACTAAATCTAGGTATATATAATGTACATGCTATTTTTAGCACACCTAGTACCCTCAGACACTTAGAATGACTTATATCATTCAATATATTCAGCACACTCAATGCTTGTTAAACTTAACACACTTGTTAATGAAAAAACTCAGAACAGTAGTAATGTATATTATACTCAATACACTTAACACACTCAACAATGAAAAACCTCAAAACAGTGTCCATATGTGTTATACTTAAAACACATAATACACTTAACAATGAAAAGTCTCGGAACAATACTAATGTATATCATACTCAACATATTTAACACACTCAACAATGAAAACCCTCAAAACAGTGTTCATGTATGTTATACTTAAAACTCATTATACACTTAACAATGAAAAGTCTCAGAACAATACTAATGTATATCATGCTCAACACACTTAACACACTCAACAATGAAAAGCCTCAAAAAAGTGTTCATGTGTGTTATACTTAAAACACATAATACACTTAACAATGAAAAGTCTCAGAGCAATATTAATGTATATCATGCTCAACACACTTTACAATGAAAAAAGTCGGAACAGTGCTCATGTGTATTATACTTGATACACTTCATCAATCAATATAACACACTTAACAATAAAAAATCAGAGTAGTGTAATCACTCATAACACATATCACACTGAACACACTTCATCAGTAAGAATAACATACCTTTAATAGGACATTGTTATGCTATATAACACATATAACAACGAGTTTTGGGCGCTTATGGGCGCTTATTTGATGTTTTTGAGTCGAAATTCATTAATACCTAACTCAATTATTTTTGTGAGGACTTTCTGTTGTGTCAGGATGTTGTATACATCATACTCCCCTAGATACAACTCGGAGAACTCAAAATTACAGCCTGTAGGGATAGCTATATCATGATCTTTTATGATTTAACAGTGTTTTAGGTAAATGACAATACATATGTCCATGTATTGCATAGATTCCAAAGCTGTCTCATGGGGAGAGCACTCCTACAGTCTACTAGCAGTGTATGAACATGATTCAGATACTCACCATGACCATTGGACTCTGTAATATACATCTACATATTTCATGTATATTGGTGATATGTATACTTGCATGTAACTACAGATGTCATACTCAATGACTCCCATTGTGAGTCTCTTGGCTTTATGACACAGAGTAAGCATAGAATAGGTTGTAGGATGTCTCTTTTCATTGCCCAGAAGGAGTTTGACTTCAGAACATGGATGTATGCACTGTGATTTACACAAAACAGTGTAAAATCATAAAAGATCATCATATATCCAGCTCTATAGGCTGTATTTTTTGGTTCTCCAAATTGTATCTAGGAAGGTATGATATACACAACATTCTGACACAATATAAAGCCCACATAAAAATTATTGAGTGTGTTATCAATGATCTTCGACTCAAAGACACCAAATAAGCGCCCATAAGTGCCTAAAACTCGTTGTTATATGTGTGTTATAATATAACAATGTCCCATTATAGGTGTGTTATACTTACTGATGAAGTGTGTTCAGTGTGATAAGTATAATGAGTCATTACACTACTCCAAGTTTTTGATTGTGAAGTGTGTTATATTGATTGATGAAGTGCATCAGGAAAAATATATCTAGGCCCAGGTTGCCTGGAGTTGCCTGGAGACACCCCCAAAATCCCAGGCAGTTTGAAGACTTTGAAATTATTTCAAGTCAACCTAGTGTCTTCAGGCTTACCTGAGCTGCTTTGAGAATCTTTGGAAATCTTTGAGTATCTCTGGGACGCCTGGGCTTTTGGGGGGTGTCTCTAGGCTCTCTGGGTTGAAGGTATTTTTCCTGATGTGTATTAAGTATAACACACATGAGCACTGTTCCGAGTTTTTTCATTGTGAAGTGTGTTGAGTATGATATACATTAGTATTGTTCCGAGACTTTTCATTGTTAAGTATATTATGAGTTTTAAGTATAACACACATGAACACTGTTTTGAGGTTTTTCATTGTTGAGTGTGTTAAGTGTATTGAGTATAATATACATTACTACTGTTCTGAGCTTTTTCATTGTCAAGTGTGTTAAGTTTAATAAATTGAATGATAGTATAAGCCATTCTAAGTGTCTGAGGGTACTGGGTGTGCTAAAAATAGCATGTACATCATATATACCTAGATTTAGTATGATTTGGAGTGATAATACTTTTACACTTGTCGCGTATTTTTTTTTATTTTGCATTTTCAGGGCCAATGAGGCAACCCTGAATTTTTTGAGTATTTTTTATGATTTTTTCAGATTTTTTGCTATCTGATGAGATCAAGTTCTATTTTTGGACCAATTTCCTTTTTAGGCAATTTTGATGTGCCTGAGGTAGCCAATACCTCATTGTAGCTATTTTTGGTTTCCTCTGTCATGTTTTAGCACCTCAAGGTCAATAATATCATTCTATGCTTTTTTCTATTCAAAAATATCATAACCCAAAAAGGAAATCAATGACGTAATGATCTAACCCTAATTTACCTGATTTCATGATTGCCGTAAACGTAGTCACTTCGTGAAGTGCAGTATAGCTTTGCAAAGTGGATTTATTATAATATACCTATTAAATAATAAAAGAATTATTAAATATTATTAAATATACTAAATAGCTGAGCACCCCCCGGAGCCCTACTAGCCTACCCGGAAGGGTTTGTTGAGCTTCGAGAGCGAGTCCTGTTACTTCGCGAAGCTGTGGTGGAGACTTATCGGACTACTTTGCGGAGTTTTTACAGCTTCAGCTGCTACTTCTTCCTCATCCTCATCCTCTGAGTCTTCTCATGACTTCGACTCCAATGCGAGTTCCGATTCACTACCTCATCTGGATGTGCCCTTGGCTACTCGATCCAGTGGAACACAAACACCGTCTAGACTTCATCAGCAAAACTGACCTGGTGCCTAGGCTGCCTAGAGATACCCCCAAAAACCCCAGCAGTTCAAAAACTTTGAATTTGCCTGAAAAAGCCTGAGCAAGCCTGAGTTTGCCTGGAAAAGCCTGGGCAAGCCTGAGTTTGCCTCAGATTTCTTTGGGTGCTTTGGGAGAGCCTAGGTTTTGGGGGGTATCTCTGGGTTACCTAGGCCAAGGGTACTTTTCCTGATGTTGATTGCACTCCCAACAGCGATACGGATAGCGGGCATACTGGTCGTGGGGATGAGTCGGCAAGGCCACAAAGAAGACAAAAGTCGAACTTTGCCTATGAGAGTGATGAGGAAATCATTCGAGCAGGCTTGGGGGCTACAGGGCCGACTACTGGCATCGGTGCTGGTACCACGGAGGTCAAAAACCCTGCGAAACAGAAAACGAAACGTGTTACGCTCGTGATTAAGGATGCTGGTGGCAGTGGAACCAAGAGTAAACAGATCACTTCGGTTGTTGGCTCAGACGATGAAGACGATCTCATTCCGAAGCCTCCTGGCGGGGTTGGACGCCCGAACCGTGGTGGCTATAACCTCTGCGACGCGTTAGGATGGCCCAAGGATGAGTACAAAACTGTTCAGGTGCGTTAGTCTCTTCTGACCTTCGAACACTTGCTCAAACTCAAAGGTTCAGAAATTCATCAACAAAGCAGTGGAAGATAATCTCGTCTGTGACTTGCCCATGAAACAACAATCTTTACTGTCTCTCAAGAAAGTTCGGGACCTGGTAAGCGGTAAAACCTGCACTAGGTTGCAACGAATGACTAACACAAAAGCCAGGCTGTCAAGAAATATCCTAACTTAAAGAAGTACAAAGATCTTTGGGCAGTTGACGATTTCATTCGGAGTCATTTGAAGTATCGAAAAGCGGCCCTCAGGACTGAGAAGCTGGAAAAAGTTGCCGCGGATTTGAAGAAACAACTGGCATCCAAGACGTCTCACCCTACTGCGAGCTCTTCGCGTTCCTAAACGTACTGCATACAAGACCTATAGATTTGCTGTTGCGGGTCGTAGTCCACTCAGAATGTTCATACCTTCCCAAATATATATCTGAGATTCTCTCAAATTGACTCATTCATTATCCAACGACACAAGGAACAGTCAAAGTTCGAGATATGATTACAGATGCAGTACTACAAATGCGTTTAAGAGAGGCTCAAACTGAGTACGACAACTACGTGTTCAGAAATATTCCACCTTGCACTGTGCGCAATAACGTCCGAGAAAGGTATGATCTCGAGTTGATCTGAGAATTGATCTGAGACCGTCTTCACTTCGAAACCATCATCCCAAAACCTCGAAAATTGTTCCAACTTCACCTCAAGGGAACGCTTGACGATAAATGACAGTGGACCACCTTTGTGCTTCCTGAAGATATGCTGGATTTGACCAGCAACCCATCGCCCATCTGATGTCCCGCCATTTGGATTGAAGCAGATGTAACTGTTTCCAGGTGCAATACCACGTGGAATCGTGTAGTCGCCTCTTTCGGCCGGAGTTCGGGTTAGACACTCGACGTCGGCGGAGCCGACCACCTGGATAACTTCAGGTGGAGTAGGAAGGGCATGGAATGATCGAGAAGACGGAATTGAATCGTCGGGAAGGAGTTCATCCTCATCCAATTCAGCATCCGTTTCATCGTCGTCTTCTCGGGAATTGTAATTGTAAGCCTTATCTAACAGCTTGAGGCAGTATCGAAGTAAGGGTGGACAATCAGGCCGAAGTAACCACTGACGATAGGACGAACTCTTGCAGTATGAATGGTGTATAGTGCTTTGTTTCTCCCCTATGAATCAATTCAATTGAGCAGTAGAGATGATCTTGTGTTTACTCTTACCTGCTTTATGGTTTGTCTGAATACGTTGAAGCTTTCCACCAAGGCTTTCGAATGGCATGCTCCACCAGTGCCAAACACCACTGAACTCTTCCATAAAGTCAGAGATGTGAAGGCTAAGGTGATGACTTGGGAATATAAAGCCACCAAAGTGTTGCTTGATGCCTTCTATGTGTTGTATAAGGTGGTTTCGGAATTGCTCGCGACGTTCCAAACTAAGCAATAACTTGGACATAAGGATGGCCGCGCAGGTCAGATGCATGGTTGTTTCAAGCGCCGGAACCATGAGGTGAGCGTTTCCGGCAGCCGAAGGAGATTGCTCATTCCAAAGGCTAAGCATTGCCAATGGGAGATGGATCTCAATCAATCGTCTCCAATGGTCAGCTTTGAGAGTACCTGCGGCAGGTGTTCCTACGTCGGGAGGAGGCTTTGATAACCATGATGGTGTTGTGACCTCCCTCACTGCTTGCTGCAGTCGATGCAGCAACCCAGGAGAATCGATCTTCAAGGGTTCCAATGGAGTGCGGGGCATAGCGAGGCGCTATTAGACTCCATGTGAGATATTATATGACTGGGGGCTGGGGTGGTGATGCTTACCCATGTTACGAGTTCATGAATCAGAACCGATTTTGAGCATTTAGCCACTGGTGATCGTCCAAGGTCCACGCAAACATACATCAATGCATCAAACGTGGCATCATCTAAGAGACGTCGCAGATGACTGTGATCATCACCCAAAGGCTGGGATAGGAAACGATGAATGTCGCCCACACGATAAGCCGACCTTTGATTCATTGACCGGGAAAGTTCATTGAGTTTATGACGTCTTTCTTCGGGTGAGAGAACATGACAGGCTCCAGAACCTGAGGCAGCGAAGTTGATAGATGGTGGAGGTCCCGCCCAGGGTGCGACCAGTGGAGGCATGGAGGTTGGTGTGAAATGAGGCCACATAAATTCGTCCACTTCGACATGATTGACGCGCTTTCAAGAAGGATCAGAAAGACTATTTATATGTGTACATTCACCACATACCCAATCTAAAAGCATAGCTGCCATGTCTTTCCTCTTCACATCGCTGTTTTTGAAATCTGTTTTTCTCCACAAAGCGTCTGGGCCATGAGGGTCAGGGAAAATAGCGAGATTCTGGCAGACATATAACAATGTGATCCACTTTCGATTTGAGAGACGATGTAAGAACAGTGTTTGTTCAGTAATAGTTTTGGGAGCTGTTTCGGAAAGATCTATCAATACTCTCCTCACATCTTCATGAGCTTTGACATCAGCGATGACGTCGGATTTGAGGCTTTCTAGACGTGTAAGACGAGTTGTGTTGTATTCAGCAGGCAGATGGGACCAGAAAAGAACCGAAAGACGATGTTCATCGGCAGGAGGATGTTCGATACTGGAAGCCAAGCTCGCTCTGTCTTCCTGAGAGTCAGCACCACGCAATTGAGAAACACTAGAGAGTGCAGGAGGAGGCTCGAAAGGGTAATAGAAACACCGCGTGTATTTGGGCATTTTGTGGACTTTCTTCTTGTCATTGGGATTGTCCAGACCCAAGATTTCCCTGCAATAGCGTTGGACCACATTGAGGTATACTGTGTGCATCGGTTCTGACACAGCCTGTCGACTTGGCTTCCAGTATGGCAAGCGCCAGAGCTCTGACGCCCTAGTGCCAAAGCAATCCTCAACAAACTTCCGATCTTCGGAAAATTCTGCATCCTGCCACAGCTGAGCACCTTTTCGCAAATATTCGTTGTCTATATCAACCCAGTTACGACAATCAGTTCGGCCTCCGTGGAAAGCATGCCAGCAGTTGCATCTATGACAGAAAATGTGCGACGTAATGTCAAGGAGGCCGTTGGCGGGTTTGGCAGCTTTGGAATCCATCGTACCATTGGAGATGGCAAACTTGAACACGCAGCTATAGGGGTCTTCCTGGGCTTTCTGAGACTCGTGTGTGCTGTACGGCCGAACTCCACGAGTGTAACCAACGAGAAATTCATCGACGAGTGGTTTGAGAAAATGCCGAGTTTCTGCGTTCTTGGAGTCAGGTTCGTGTCCGTCCTTGCAATGATACAGCGCAGGGATATAGACAAAAGCAGGGTCGTTGCGCATGGATAGAGGTAGATTGAGACATGACATGGCCATCAATCCTGTTGAGAAACTACGGCCACGATTCCGGTTTCCTTCAACATTGAAGTAATCTAGACTGAGGACGAATAACCACCGACCCTCCCCTCCTCGCTCAGATATGAAGAGTTTCCCATCTGCTCCACGGAATTCATGAACAAATCTACCATCGGTCGCGTCACGTTTAGTAGAGGGTACCTCTCGATGGGAGGATATCTCTTCACAGAAACGTTCCCCATATTTCTCGATCCCCGGAAGAGCGATGAAATGACCGAACCAGTCGAAGAAAGAGTAGTAATCAAAAGAGATGATCGGTTTTCCGTAACAGAGAAGTGGTTCCCCGCATACTGGTTGTTCGTTGGGGGCGTCCTTCCGCTTGAGAACCCTGCGTTCATCACATAGTTTGGGGTAGACAGGAAGGGTTCCAGGACCGTCGGGATACATGGGGGGATATGAGTGGTTACAGCGGGGGCAAATCGCATATGGAACGAAATCGACATCTAGGTTGAATTTCTTCTCTACCGTTCGTATTGATTCAGGAATGTTGGATAAGGTGGCACGCTGTTCTAGAGTGAGGCCATCACCTCCGAGAGTTACCAGAGACATTCCGAACAATTTTGTCATCTTAAGGACCAAGCTAGCACCACGTCGGGCGGTGTTCTCGAAGATCCGCACAGCAAGTGCAAGACAGTACAAAATAAGGGCTGGGGTATTCTTGCCATCAGCAGGATCTATGAATGCTTTTCCTGATGTGCGATGAATTTGTGAATGTGATTGGCGAAAGAGGGACTCACGATTATCGATTCGAATAGGGGAGACATCAGGATAGATATTCCGCCATGCACGAAGGGTTTTATGCACAAGGTCGACCATATCCCGTACTTGGTTGACTTCGTCTTTGATTCCTTCCGCCTTGATCGATTGAAGATCTTCCTCGGCTACCTGAATTGCGCCCTCTACTTCTTCTAGTGTCGCATGGACGCTTGGTGCAGGGAAATCGCGGGAGAGACCATCTAACTTCGCCTGCAATCCTGAAATACCATCCCCGAGTTTTGATCCAGTATGCAACACCCTGATTGTGTGCTTGCTACGAGAGCGAGGATCACCAAAGAGCATCAATTTCCCATCCTTATCAGGTTCCAATAAGACCTCCAGTGAATCTGAACCTGCGGCAGACTTCTCTACCAACTTCCGAATCTGCGAGAAAGACATAATCACTATCGTAGGGCTAGAGCTATATGTTATCGTGCTTACGATTCCTTGTCGAATGCCTGTTGAGAAATCTTCAAAGCCAGAAGGTGCAATTGTAGAAGAAGGCGAAGAAGCTATTGGACGAGCGCTGTAGTCTGTTGCTGTTGCTGTAGAAGCATTGGAGAGGAGCGCTTGATATTTGGAAAGTGAAGACTTCTTATCAGATGCCGGTGAAACTCCGAGGTTTGTTTGATTCCTGGGTGTAGACGAAGATGACTGCTGAGAAGGATCTTTGAGCTGAGCCAGTACATCAAGGTAGCGACTCATGGATATTGAATATTGAAATATTGAAGCTGAAAGCGGTTTGGAACTTGGAAGGTAAAACTAGTTGTTCCCACGTTCAACGTCCAACGTCCAATGTTCGTTCCGTTCAAAAATGTAAACTCACGCATATTACAATAGACAACGATATGAATATTCATGACATTTTGACACTAGATATGCATTGATAATACTACAAAGGTTTTACACAACATGAAAGCATATTCTGCCTAAAGTTTGGTGAGCTTTAACGAAGGTCAGGATGACAAATGGACCTTACATGGTCGGTTTACCACTTGTACGACAAGTTCACGATGTTCGGTACCCATCACGGAAATACGCAGTTGGCAAGCTTGGAGGAGGAATACGTTGAACAGTTTCTTCACCACGCATACGAGGAATCCTAGGGCGTCCAATGCCCGGGAAGAGTTTGGCCTGTGTAGCAGGCATGCGGTCTACCTGATCGAAGAACTGCTCGAACTTGGGGTGCCTCCACTGCGGAGAAAGCACTTTTAACACTCTATGTCCATCAGCATCAACCGAATCCTCATCATCTGACATCCCTGCAACATCGAGGTGGGACAAAGCTTCCAGCATGTTATTCCAGAAAGCGACAGCATGCGCGTCGTCCTGATTGTGTTTGGCCATGATGTCGCAAATCTTGAGTCGCCGTCGTAGTTTCTATATGCGGTGTGAGCATTCATTGTGACAACAAAAGACAAAAGACTACATGCATTAACCCACATGCTCTGTAAGAGGCTGGCCTTCTTCTTCGCCTCATACTCATTTTTCAACTTGCCATCCCGCGCCTTCTGCATAACGAGCAAATGTTCATACATACGTTCCCTGAATAGCTCTTTCCACTCGATCTACAGGATACAGTAAAGTTTTTGTAAAAAACACTGATAAGTTATCGGGTACCTATTGCAAATAGTTGTGATAACCCGGAGGGGGTCCCGGAAATGGCTCCGGGGCACTGCGGCCCGCCCTAATTTTTGATTTTTCAAAAAGTCTTGCAAAAAGATATGTGAATTCTAAGAAATGGTAGTGAATTTTGAGGCTGTGATAACTTGACTTTGGACTTTTTTGAATGTTCTGAGAATTCTCTCATTTGTCAGTACATTTTGCATTTTCCAAATGTCCTGGGATATGACCTGTTTCGAGGATTCTAAAGGACCATTTTTGAGAATTGAAAAAACTCAATATAGATCTTGCAATATTTACCTTTTTGAGTATCAACAAAAAAACAAATTTTGAACTCAAGAAACAAATCGGGTTATCATCGGGAGATGATCGGAGACCCTTGGACCCGATTTGTTTCTTGAGTGCAAAATTTGTCTTTTTTCACACTCAAAAGGGTAAAATTTTCACATCATATTGCAAGATCTATATCAAAATTTTCCAATTCTCAAAAATGGACCTTTAGAATCCTCGAAACAGGACATATCCCAGGACATTTGGAAATTGCAAAATGTACTGACAAATGAGAGAATTCTCAGAACATTCAAAAAAGTCCAAAGTCAAGTTATCACAGCCTCAAAATTCACTACCATTTCTTAGAATTCACATATCTTTTTGCAAGACTTTTTGAAAAATCAAAAATTGGGGCGGGCCGCAGTGGGGGGTGGTCATGCCTGTCACCACCTGTCACATATGGCTTATATTTACTGTTTTGGGTAATTAATAATCATCCAGATATTAAATAAGCAGTACATTTTCAAAAAAACCCGAAAATTCATAAAAATTCATAAAAAACCTAAAATGGCCTGATTAGGTCAGATCAGGATATGTAAGCAAATGACCTCATATGATAAAAAATGATGTAGGGTCAATCTAGGTACTAAAAATAGCTTAAAAAATCACTAAAAATGCAAAAAATATTTAGGGATGGTATAGAGCCTATTGCAGGCCCAGGCACATCAAAATTACCAAAAAAGGTAAAAATTGATCATGATCTCATCTTGTAGCAAAAAATCTGAAAAAAATCCTAAAAATAGTCAAAAAATTCAGGGGTGCCTTGTTGGCCCTGAAAATGCAAAATTAAAAAAAACTCGCGACAAGTGTAAAAATTTTCATCACTCCAAATCATTCTAAATCCACTATACAGTCAGTATATATGATGTATATGCTATATTTAGCATCCTAGTACCTTTATTGGGCTAAAAATAGAACTTGATCTCATCTGATAGCAAAAAATCTGAAAAAATCATAAAAAATACTCAAAAAATTCAGGGGTGCCTTATTGGCCCTGAAAATGCAAAATAAAAAAATTTACATGACACAATTGAAAAACAACATCACTCCAAATCATACCAAATCCACTACACAGTCAGTATATATCATGTATACTATTTATAGTACCCCTAGTACCCTCAATCACTTATATCACTCAAGAATCATACCAAACTGAATGATTTGGGGAGTAAATATATTGTACATGATATTTTTAGCACACCTAGTACCCTTGATAACTTAGAACAATTTATATTACTCAATATGTTCAGTACACTGGCACTTAGCACTTATCACACCTAACACACTAAAACTCATAACAGTACTTATATGTATTATACTTAACACAGTTGACAATGAAAATACTTAAAACAGTGTTGTCAGTCACTATACTTAACACACTTAACAGTCAAAAAGTCGGAACAATGTTACTTTATATACATAACACACTCATTGTTATACTATAACACACTTATAACAACGAGTTTTGGGCGCTTATGGGCGCTTATTTGGTGTTTTTGAGTCAAAATTCATTATAGCACACTCAATAATGTTTGTCTGGGCTCTATACTGTGTCAGGATGCTGTCTATATCATATTCCTCTAGATACAATTCAGAGAACTCAAAAATTCAACCTGTGGGGTTGGCTATATTGTGTTCTTTTGAAATATAACAGTGTTTTATGTAAATGTCAATGCATATGTCCATGTAATGCAAGTATACTGATGGTGGTTCATGAGGGAATCACTCCTACAGTCTACTAGAAGTGTCTGGACATGGTTCAGATACTCACTATGACTATTGAACTCTGTGATATACATGTACATGTTTCATGTACACTCTAGATGTCTACACTTACATGTAACAATAGATGTCATATTCAATGACCCCCATTACAGATCCCTTTGCTGTATCACATAGGGTTAGCATAGAATAGGTTGTAGGATGACTCTTCTCATGACCCAGTAGCAGTTTGACTTCATAACATGGGTGTATGCATTGACATTTACATAAAACACTGTTATATCACAAAAGATCACAATATAGCCAGTCCCAAAAGCTATAATCTTGAGTTCTCTGAACTGTATCAAGTGTAGTATGATATAAACAACATCCTTACACAATATAGAGCCCACACAAAAATTATTGAGTGTGCTATTAATGAATTTCGACTCAAAAACGCCAAATAAGCGCCCATAAGCACCCAAAACTCGTTGTTATAAGTGTGTTATAGTATAACAATGAGTGTGTGATGTATATAAAGTAACATTGTTCTGACTTTTTGACTGCTAAGTGTGTTAAGTATAGTGACTGATAATACTGTTTTGAGTATTTTCATTGTCAACTGTGTTAAGTATAATACATATAAGTACTGTTATAAGTTTTCATGTGTGAGGTTTGATGAGTGTTAAGTGTACTGAACATATTGAGTAATATAAATTGTTCTGAGTCATTAAGGGTACTAGGTGTGCTAAAAAGATCATGTACATTATATTTACTGAATGTTGTCAGTCTGATATGATTCTCAGTGATATGATGCTCAAGTGATATAAGCTATACTGAGTGATTGAAGGTACTAGAGGTGCTAAAAATAGTATATACATGATATATACTGACTGTGTAGTGGATTTGGTATGATTTGGAGTGATGTTGTTTTTCAATTGTGTCATGTAAATTTTTTTATTTTGCATTTTCAGGGCCAATAAGGCACCCCTGAATTTTTTGAGTATTTTTTATGATTTTTTCAGATTTTTTGCTATCAGATGAGATCAAGTTCTATTTTTAGCCCAATAAAGGTACTAGGATGCTAAATATAGCATATACATCATATATACTGACTGTATAGTGGATTTAGAATGATTTGGAGTGATGAAAATTTTTACACTTGTCGCGTATTTTTTTTAATTTTGCATTTTCAGGGCCAACAAGGCACCCCTGAATTTTTTGACTATTTTTAGGATTTTTTTCAGATTTTTTGCTACAAGATGAGATCATGATCAATTTTTACCTTTTTGGTAATTTTGATGTGCCTGGGCCTGCAATAGGCTCTATACCATTCCTAAATATTTTTTGCATTTTTAGTGATTTTTTAAGCTATTTTTAGTACCTAGATTGACCCTACATCATTTTTTATCATATGAGGTCATTTGCTTACATATCCTGATCTGACCTAATCAGGCCATTTTAGGTTTTTTATGAATTTTTATGAATTTTTGGGTTTTTTTTGAAAATGTACTGCTTATTTAATATCTGGATAATTATTAATTACCCAAAACAGTAAATATAAGCCATATGTGACAGGTGGTGACAGGCATGACCACCCCCCGGAGCCATTTCCGGGACCCCCTCCGGGTTATCACAACTATTTGCAATAGGTACCTGATAACTTATCGGTACTTTTTACAAAAGTTTTACAGTATCAGCTGCTCGATCACGAATCCCGGCTTGGCATAGTATGCGGGATTCTGCGCGGAGACAGTGGATGCCTGAGACGCCAGCTCGCGAATGATGTATCGGTTCCATGGAGACTTCGCCATTTCGGCTGCAGTGGCAGCGGTTGTATCGAGACCTTCTTTGGGCTGAGGATGATAACGTTCTGGATCTACCTGATATTGGTGAAGACGCTCCTCGCTGGTCGAATACATGTTCCAGTTGACCAGTTCCATAGAATCAGTGATACCAATGTATTGGTCCATTATCTGTCTGCCCAAGTTCTATGATTCGTTGAGAAGGAGAGCTGAAATTCAATAAGGAAACTGAGCACGGACATTGGTATGGTTTTGTAGCATAGAAGGCGTATAAGACCTGTAAGCAATACCACATCAGTAGAACTTCGAATATAAGTGCTTGCAGAGACTCACATAGCTGGCAGAGAGGGTGTAAGATTTATGACTGATGAGAAGGAAGAGGAATGAGGTGAGTGCAACAGCAGGGTCGCGTTCAATTTGCCCCGAAATTGAGCTGATATCGATGAGATACAATCTGTGATTGGTCATCTGGGACTAATTATTCTTGTCATTTTCTGAGAGTGTAACATACAAACATCCGATCCATGGGAGTTCAGAACGTTCATGGGTTGCAAACGGGTTTGGAGCGTCGGGATGGTAGAGACTGAGTGACTTGGAGTGACTTGGAGTAGATGATCACAAAGGATAAGAAAGTCTGAAGAAGCTGAGCCGAAAGTACAGGTCGATGAACAGGAATTGAGAATCACTAAGCGCGATGTGAGCGCCAAGATCAATGCGCGACCATAGCCCATACACACCTGGTACCCGCTGTGAACCCGTAAGATGTACGATGAAGACCTGCTGCTTGCCCCATCGTCTCCCCATCGTCTCCCAATGATAACCCGATTTATTTCTGGATTTCAAAAAATTTTCTTTTGAAATCTTAAAAAGGCAGTTTTCTCACATTATTTTGGAAAGTCAAAAATTTGCCTTTGTCATCGTCGAAAAGCTTTGCAATTGGAGCCTTATGTCAAAGCTTTTGGCCACTGCTAAAGCAACTGCAAAAAAGCAGATTCCGAAGTGGCAATAAAGGAACTTTCTCAAAGCATTTTGAGAATACAATACTCTTTGCAAAATAATATCATTGTCAGTGCATTTGGAAAACTCGAATATACTATTTTCACAAGATCAAAATTCACTGCCAAAATTGACTTTTGGCAAAACTTTTAGAAAAGTCGAAAATTAGGTCGGGCCGCAGTGAGGCTCGAACGCGCCAACTTTTCCCATTCGCTCGAAAACGATGGTCATTGGTGGTTTTTGGTGGCCCTATGAGGCCCTATGATGGTGGCGGAGGAATGGGATCTGTGTCTTCGACAATCTATAATAGTGTTCGATCAAAGGAGCTGGGTTGCCTACTACTTATGTTGTCTATGTAGTTTGAGAGACTCAGTTCTATGCCGACCCCCCCTGTAACGTCTAGACAAGGAGTATGTATATAGCTCTTCGAGTTGGCACACCGTCACCGTGTGATTCTCCCAAGCCACAATCGTGGGCAATGTCATTATGTACGACTCAGATACGAGTGGGATTTAACAGACAACTCTCGTAGTCCCGGATAGTGCACGGATCGCGATTCGCAGGCATTAAATATTTGTCTGCGCTGGCCGATGAAAGTCAAGTCGAGTCTCAGCCAGCCTAATTTAGTATCCACCAATCGCTGAATGGGTTTCTTTCCATATTCCAATGCGCTTCATCAAAATAAACCGGGAGGGCCCGATCGCGATGTAGAAGATCGACTCAGGACTGCCTATCGCCTCCTATTGCACCGACTTGCGCAGCTCAAGATAAAGAGGAAGATAACGAGCAAGCAGTAATGATAGGAGCCAGCTGCAGGTTGTATAATATCACCGCCGGACGTCGCACTATAGGCTTGAAGTTGGTGCCGGAGTAGTAGGAGAAGAGGCTGCTCTGCCCATTATACTGGCACCATCTGTACTCAGGCTAAGTACATGGCAGTACACAGTGTGATCTCCGGGTCTCACTGTCCATAGGGTTTGGCCTGTATACATAACAGACATCATTTCCTTCAATTGTATTCGAGAGGAATTCTCAAATTCGAACCCAAAACATATCACTGATCTAACTTGATTGAAGTTGAAGTACAGTGATCCTGCTGCTTGCAACTTGGTGCAATAGCAGCCTATCGCAACAGGAGTGGTAGCCTGTGGAACGTCTGAAGAGAGCCAGAAACTGTCATAGTTACAACATCTATTCTAGAACAAGTTTGATACAATTGATTATTGGAGTTTGTCGTACATGAACCAGCAGTTTCTCAGAGATGGTCCCGTCACGAGTAGTGAGGTTCAAGTTTGTTCAATTACTCAACAATCATTTCCTCTTGCCCAGCACCGTCCACCTTGCCAGTTGACTTACTTTTGACCTTCTCATCTATATCTGTGATAGCTTCACCATAACGGTTCTTGTAGAAAAGAATGTCCCCTTCATCCTCGATGAAAACACATTGAGTGAACGAACGCCATAGAGCCGCGATAACACCCTGGGTGGGGTATGAGTGATTGTCGTATAGAATGTTCAGATACTCACCGTTGAATCGTAATTATAATACTCTCCGAGAACAGGCTTGATGGCCTTTGTCACTTCAGGAAGGTTATCTGGACCGTAATCAGAGCACATCAAAACACAACTAGTCAAAACTTACAGAAAGGAATCGTCGAGAAGAAGTGGTGAGCCAAATGATCAGTAGCAATCTGGAAGATCTTTGAGTTGGCGGATAAACTGATCCTTCTGAACATGGACATACGTTGTACAGAAGTAGCCTCCCAGCCCATCCGAATACGGGTCTGTCGACGGTGGCAAGAGCACCTCGTACAAAAGTCCACTCATTCTACATAAGCCGGAGAAGAGTTAGCAAATCTCTACGGGAAACAATTTGTCCTACCTTGCGGTAGTACGGAATTGTGGGGTCACTGTGCTGCAGATACGTGAACATGACCATCCTTGAATCATATTTGAGCATGGCCGCAAACTTGTCATTGGATAGACACCTACCAGTTGTGTTGGAACTGAAGTTCGAAGACGACATGATTAGACGCACAAATATAGCTTAGGTTGTACTCACAAACCAAGGCATGAAGTAGTACTTCATAGCATTCCCCCATCCGTAACGTTTGACGTACATACTGATCAAGGTATACATCACGAGGAGAGAGATATTCGAGAGTATTATGGCCGGTCCTGCAGATAGAGTAAGGGTATAGATCTTGTTTGGACCTAGAAAAGATCGTACGTTCTGATGGCTTGAACAGTTGAGAACTTGGTCGGTAATGCTATGAGATTACATATGTCATCGATAGGTCGAGTAAAGAAGAGTATTGTAAACTCACACTCGTGTAAGGAGGATATCTTCGATTGCCTTTACGATTGTGCCTGTGCAAAATCTGAGTTATACTCTAAAAACTGACAAACTACGGGACGTACAAAAGGTAGAGCTGAAAGCCACTAGAGATGAATGAGTTAGCGTTACAGTGATTGTTGTGGACGTCATCGACTCACAAGAATTGTCGCACGAATAGCCTAAACAGGGTGAAGGCTGGAGTCTCCTCCAAAATTTCTGTATAATCCATGCGTACTGCGACTTTGCCATTAGGAAGTTTGAAATCGCTCCTAGTGAAAGGCATGAAGGTCTCATCGCGTTCGAGGCTTTGAGTGGCTTTCTATGACACAAACAACGTGAGAACCTTATCAATGTGAAGGAAGATAATTTCTACATGGTGAGCACGATGCGTAAACCTCCAGGCATGGTAAGGTGTGAGCACAGCTGCATGCAGGGCCAGCCCGATGATGTCGTTGATGATCCCGTAGTCAGAGAGAGCGCCATGACCGGCCTGTAACGACGATGCCATTTGAGTACGACCGAAGTTTTGCGTGCGCAAATGATACGTACATCATGGCCTATCGTTGAGCAAACGTTAGCGAAATCACCTTCAAGTAACGATATATGCTTCACCTATGCACCAAATTCCCGCGAATGCAAATCCCTGGAAAGACCAGTATGCTGCCCAGCATACCACCTTCAAGACCTGCCTTGCTAAAGGCGTTCCACCGACAGAAGACACGATTAGATCGATGTTTTGAGCAAAGGCATAGAACAAGTAAGTGATTAATAAATGTCTGGCGATGTAAAACAAGCTCTTTGCGAGACTCTTCTTGAAGAGATGCTTCGGGACAGCCTCCCAAACCTCCTTGATCGTAATATTCGGAGGGACGAAAGGTTTGCCTGCACGAGCTTCATATTCAATGCCGTCCGAGAATATTTGGTACCAGAGCATGGTGTGTGAAGTGCTAAGAAAGAGGGAGAGCAGCTAATTTCTTCGTTCTTTTCAAGCTTTGATCCTGTTTCCAATGAGGTGTCTGGGCAGAGAAGAGTTAAATGCGGGATTCAGATTTAATTATCTGGTCACAGCCCAGAATTATCTACTAGAGCTGAGTGAGAGGTCGATGCTTTTACCCGAGTCCATGAAGGTATTGAGCGCATTCGCCAATCGAATTTGAGTATGAACCGGTTCAATTTTACAATCAACCTCCGAGACGTTCGCACGGTAAATGCAATATCTGTGGCGCAGTATCCATAACAGGCTGCGAAACCCAAGGGCAGTGTGCCCATGCAAGGACATACCTAGATTACTCTAGGACGCTCAAATACTGGCGATAGGCACCCAGTGCCCGGACTCAGGTAGTGTGGAGCATCTGTTATTCCACAAGATCAAGATCATCCTTGAATGCACACAGCACCGATCTTGTCTGCAGTCGAATTCACAGTTCTCGTACAAAAGCACCGGGTACTATTTCAAGTCCTCATGCACATGCATCACATTAGAAGAGTTTCACCTGAGGTCAAGAAACAGCCTTTCCAAGAATTGACTTTCAACAGCTTAAGATAGTATAGGTTCAAGGGCCTCAGGTAAAATCGAGATTCGCAGCTGTCACTGGCATCATGACGAGTGCAAACCGAGAACTTGTCGATCAGACGAGTCTCGAAGGGGGATACTTAGTAGACATCGCGGTTAAACTCTGCTTGATGCGCTGCTCAGGTTGTTATACTTAGAAAGGCAAATAAGATGTATTGATGCTAAGTATTGAGTGGGGAAACCTCGAAACTTTGCATGAGTAGAGTGTCTTTCCTGCTAGGCTTGGCCACCGCGCGTGTGTCCGATCTTCGAAAAATTCCTGCCGTGCAGTGGGGGAAGGGGGGCCGGTAAGAATTCATCCTACTACTATTCAAACTACTGGCATTCCACTACCAGCCTAATGTTTTCTCTGGTCATAAAAATACTTCCTCAGGACGAATGTCATGACTCATATTTGAGCGTGAAATTTCGAGTTAATCAATTTCGAAATTTCTTCTGCCCTTCTAAGGAAAGCTACTACCAACTGTTCAAAAGGAGGTGTATATGATACGTCAACGACAAGAAACGAATTTCGACCTGCTCGATGTTTCATACATCCAATGGCCATATGCATAATGACATGAGCGTTGCAGTAGGCTGGATTGTGCGAGGTTGCGTGATTTTTAAACCTGAATAAGTTCTCTAAGTCGAGGTTGGACAATTTCACAGATCGATTTCAGACTGACTACGAGATATCAGTCATACAACAGTTACATTTGACAGTCAATGCTATAGCACAAAATCAAATTCTAGCTTCTACAAAATGAGAAAAGAGCGACGGAAAGTAGATCCACGGGCTTCTATCGCACGAAGGTCAGGAAGATAGCCCTGGAAGCATGTGCCTTATCATCCTTCACTCAACCTTGGTGGACTTCTTCCCCAAAAAGTACGGGTCGGTAGGGCGGCGAACCGATTTTCCTTGTTTGTCGCGGTAGAAGATCACATCGCCCTCGTCTTCAACAAATTGACAGGAGTTGTAGTTATCCCAGAGCGCCTTGAAGATAGGCGTGTCAGACCAGATGTAATGTTCACCGATGAAGGCCTTGAGATAGTCAGTAGCCTCTGGGCCATGGTAGAAAGGCATTTTCGGGAAGAACTAAACATGCAAATTGAGCTATGGGGCGAAAGCAAAAGTAAGCGGCTTACGTGGTGAATGACATGGAAGTGAGCCACATCGTGGAGGAAGAAGCGTCCTTGCCAGCCAAGGAAAGGTCTGTCGACTGTAGCAGCAGCTCCGCGCTGGAAGTTCCATTCCTTGCCGCGGTAATGAGGCATGATGGGATCCGTGTGGTGAAGATACGTGATCATGATAACTGAAGAAAGTCAAATGGAGGTCAGATGTGCTGGACATTTCACTTACACCAGTGAGTGACGAGGAACCAAGGAAGACCGTAGTATTTGAAGACATTCGCTCCACCCCAGATTTGGCAGGATTTCCAGACACCCCAGATCATGAACGCGATACCTGCGTTGGAAATCATGACAATGCCACGCTGACTTTTGGTGAAGAGCACAGAGTTCGCTGGATGACGGTGTAAGCTAGGTGCATTGAAAATTGAAATCAGGACGACTCACGATCGAAGTGGTTGGTCCATTTGGGATAATGCTTTTGACCAGAGACGTTCCACACTGTATGCAGGTTAGGAAAATCCATAGCGCATACTGGATTTGGACTTACACAGATACGCGGGGAAAGCGAGAAGCTGTTGCCTCACGAGCATGTAAAGCGTGAAGATAGGAGTGTCACCGAAGAGCTCGTCCCAGTCGAGAGGCTCCCACTGCTCTTTTTCAGGAGGGATTCCAAGATCACTGCGAGTTTTAGGAACATAAACTTCATCTCTTTCCATCGAAGCATGGTTGCTGTGGTGGCGATGGTGCGAGATTCTCCAGCTGAAGAACGGAGTCCAAAGGAAGGTATGTGTGATCTGGAAAGAGCATGAGCTTAAGCGTAGACTAGTCATCGCAGTAGCGTACGAAGCCCAAGATATCATTAACCCATTGGTTCTCAGAGAACGCTCCGTGGCCGCACTAAAGTTAGAGGCAGTGGATCAGCAATGATTCTTCATATGAGAATCACGATCGTACCTCGTGTCCAATAACCCAAATACCGGTGAAGACCAAGCCTTGGAACCACCAACTAACAACAGATAAACGGAGGCCAAGAACGAGAAGTGTGAACTCCACTCACTAAACAGACCAGGAAGCCCATCGTGCGACTTCAGCGCCAATGGGAGAAAACTTCTCAATTACTTCGGCCTTAGCGAAGTATGGATCGATGTAAGTTGCGGCAGTCCAGAGAGCCGTCGACATGGCTAGATCGCGAGCGAAGTAACGGAGACCTAGAGCGGTATCACGTTTGAACAGGCGAGCAGGAATGGCATCCCTGATCTCTTTCAAAGACCTGCGAAAGCGTTTGCAAGGGTTCAGTCTGGTAAAGGGCAAGAAGGTTTACCAGGGCATCGGCTCGAATTGAGGGAGGTCTGCCTCATTATAATCGTCCTTGACTTGAGGTTTCGTTGCTGCAGACATTGTTGTGCTACCGTTCTATTGCTGTTTCGAATAGAGCTTGAGCTGAGATCATGCTATCCCAAGTCCAGGTATTTATAAAGGTAGCCCCCGTGGGTCGAATTTCATTGAGCTTTTGGTAGAAAAGAAAGGGATCGGGTTCAGATCTTGCCATTGACTTGATGACAACGAAGGACATAACAGTTCTCTTTCAGAAAGTTTTCCGATAACTACGAATTGACTTGATCGGTCTACCTGACAAAACAGATTAACCGGGCTGTTGTGAATAGTTACAGCAAAATGTTTGACTATCCACTGTAGCCCGATCTGGGACTCGAGCAAAAACGAGTTGGCTTGAATTGCGGGAAGCAAAGTGGGCTCAGGTAAAACTCTCGAAGCAGGTTCACTATCAAATGTTATCTTCATCGACCCCACGTTAACTAGAGATGTTGAAATTAGGAACCTACCCGGTGCCGCCGCAAGCAAGACAACTTAGACAAGGCGTGCATCGCCAGAACGGATGCGCTTCAAGAGATCTTCCGAGTATGCCGAGAACACAGGATGGAGGACCAGGTTAAGAATTGAACCAGGCTCGATTGATAAAGGCAGCACGTGCTTGGGGCATTTTCGATTTTGGCATTTCTTGCAAAGTTCGTATCTGTAGATTCCATATACTTTCCACCGATAGTTGTATAAATGTCAACCTCACAAATGGCACAACGCGATTATAAAATCAGTGCTTACCAGAGCGCCTCCTCAGTCCAACCTTTCGCCTCTTCGTGCTGAATTTTGAACTCTGAACATGCTCTCGCTATTCAAAGACTCTCCTGAATACGAGGCGAGGAAGGCTAGACCTTTCTCTCCGACCAAAGTTTGTCAACCTCTCTCTAACTGTGTGCATACTAAGTCGTAATATCTCAGGTCACCATTTCTGAAGTACATGCCGTCGTACCCAAGCATCTTTTTCAGAAAAGCTTCTTCACGGCTTCTTTGTATATCGCACGAGACATCCTCTCTGCGGTCGCTCTTTATAAACTGGGATGGCAGATTGAGCCCCTTGCAGCTAGTCTAGTCAACGACTATGGTGCCCCTGCGTATGTTGGGACGATCGCTAAGTGGGGAGGCTGGTCCATCTACTGGGTTTGCCAGAGTGTCGTTCTGGCAGGCTGGTGGTGCATGGCACACGAGGCTGGCCATGGCAATGTTTCGAACAAAAAATGGCTCAACAACCTGACTGGATATCTGCTCCACACTGTAAGCTTACATTGG
Organism: Lentinula raphanica; assembly: GCA_027919835.1. Lineage (NCBI taxonomy): Eukaryota > Fungi > Basidiomycota > Agaricomycetes > Agaricales > Omphalotaceae > Lentinula > Lentinula raphanica. The sequence goes on from JANVFP010000022.1 coordinate 871,196, forward strand.
TCAATTGATCGACAGAATAATGATCAAAATGTTATCTCAAGTTTGTTCTTGCCCCGTATTTCGCGTGGAGGTCGACCCATCATTCTCACCACAAGGCCACCGTTTCTATCGAGCGGGATGAGAATTATGTTCCTCGCACTAGGTCCGACTTCAAACTTCCTGCGGAATCAGTCGCTCGCGCTGTTGATTACCACGAGCTGTTCGAAGAGACTCCCATCTACACTGTCGCTCGCATGCTTCTCATGCAACTCCTCGGTTGGCAAATTTATCTATGCATGGACACCATGGGCTCCCCAAGACATCCCAAGGGCACCAACGTGAGCACTACAACATTTTACACAATTACATTCGTTATACTTACGATGTCTGCCTTCTCTAGCACTTCAGTCCGTCTTCCTCTCTGTTCAAACCTCACGAACGCAACGGAATTATTGCGTCTAATATCGGTTTGACCGTCATGTGCTGCATCTTGTACATGTGGACGCAGACTGTTGGCCTTCCCGCCTTCCTCAAGCTGTATTTCGTTCCTTACATTGTACTTTTCATCCTTGAAAATGCATGGCTGCCGTAGCTAATGACTGGTCTCTAGCTTTTGAACCACTGGATCGTTATGCTCACTTACCTCCACCACTCTGATCCAACTATCCCAATGTACAGAAACCGACAGTGGTCTTACCTTCGTGGGGCTCTTTCGACCGTTGACAGGCCCCTTCTTGGATGGGCTGGACGTGTGTACTTCCACAACGTTAGCCACGACCATGTATGTTCTGATATCTGCGCCCGTATCAATTCACCTAATATTGCTTGTCAGATTGCTCACCACTTGTTCTCGAACATCGCTTGGTACAACCAGCCTTACGTCACCGAAGAACTCAAGAAATTGTTGGGAGAGGAATACAACTCTGACTCTACCGTGAGTTAAATCACCTTATACGCTCAGGTCCTTTTTGACAACTTCTGTGTTCATCAGAACACCTTCCGAGCTCTCTACCGCACATTCACTCAGTGCTGCTTCGTAGAAGATGAGGGTGACATTGTTTTCTACAAGAACAAGGACGGAAAAGCTGCCAGGGAGCTTGCCCCCGATGCGCTTGATCGACCCACTGTCGTTGCCAAGAAAGTAGATTGAGGAATCTTCACTGTTATAGAGAATTACAGAGAAGCCGTTCTTACTTCTCCATATGTGTACGATCCCTCTTCTTTGTGTATCAGAAGTCATTGTATAGAATTGAATGTTATTGATACTTCACACTTGGAATGTTGATTTTGACGGTGTTGCTCGTCTTTGAATATTCTTTTGTGCGAGGTGAGGACGAGATGGTTTCAAGAATTTTAGAAATTTCAACCATTGCTATACATTTGTGCTCAAACACTGATGTATGTATAGGCAGTGTTCGTAAACCCTTGATATGCCCGACTCCCGGGTGCAGATGACAATGAAACCTATCATGCAAGCCCAGATCGAACGACTTCGCATTTGAGAAATGGTGTCGGCGATGCTGTGGAGAAATAGGAGAAACCTTGAGAATATTGTAATCAGTGCATCCTTTGATAGTGGGTAAGTGGGCAGAAAAAAAAGTTGGGAGATGAATATTCTGAGAGGGGACGGGAGCCCAATGGCGTCCAGTGAAGGTTGCATCATCCTGAGTTAGGCATAGAGGCTTCGAAGCAGCTCGTCAAAGCAGACTTAGACTGAAAGACTATTCGAGCAGATTCGAACGGAGATAAGAAATCAACGACGTAGCCCCCTGACAGTGGATGAGGATAAAGGCTGATGAAAGAGAGACAAGGCCAGATAGCTCGAGATACTCTTGACAATTGACATCTCTGTTGAAACATAACCCAACGGCCAGCGACATGTGGACAGCAAACTCGGAAAAATTGCAGACCACGATAGTAACAGAGATATTTGCTTCTAACGCAGAAAAGATCTGTATTTCTCAAACAAGAGACTTATGTTAGAGAAGAGAAAGCATCAATAAACGGTATACTCTGGTCCAAAGACGCCATACCCAGTATGAACTTCGTCTGCGGAATTTTTATCAGTGATACAATCGTCGTGTGTTTTCGTAGGGAGTATCGGCGGCATGTGAACGAGAAGCGAACTAGAGTTCATTTTACTTAGCTGCGAAACGCGGATCGAGGCAGTGAAGGCCACGATAACTGATGAGTTGGTTCGGGCCCTAGGTATCAAGAAGATTCATTGTTTAATCATGAGCTGACATGAATGGTGCCACTCGTGTTTAGCTGGTTCCGAGCAACCCTTGAATATGATTAAAGGATGAATGAAGCAAGAAGTCTCGCGCGTGTACGCACTGACGAAACGACAACACCAGAAAGCAAAAGGTCTTGCTCAAATCTGGGCGTGACTTGATCATTGACGAATGTTCTGACTTCATCAGTTCATACTTAAGCAATCATAGGCCCACACGAACGTTGCTTTACTGTCGGGAACGAAGACAGTAAAGGTTGTGGTCAGGTGCATGCTTCTAAGATGACCAAAGACATTTGCTTAAAGGAACGATGTTCTTTTGCCAGGTACAAACGTACGAATGATGAATCTAGAGAAAAACGGATCGGAAGGTGTAGTGAGATCAAGGCAATGCGGTCGCCGTCAACGAGGGCGACTTCTGATTGGCCTTGACATGTCCTGCGGCCTTTCGCCATTGCCTGAGCCAGGCGATCTTCTCGAACCCTTCACTCCTCCCCAGATTAACTTCTAACTTTCTCAGACACCATTTCAGCCAAGTTTTCTCCTTCTCCACAGCGGCCAAACCTTGCCTGGCCTTCTTCTGCCTCTCCGGAAATTGAGGTGTAAGAGCACGTGTACGGGCATGTGGAGATACGGAAAAGGAGGTCGGGTTGGTGGATGACATGAGTGCATGAAGAGATTGAATGAGTGCGTTGAGCACTTCTTTCGATGCCTGGACATTGTTTTTGGTATGAATAGTTGAAGGCGAGTTTGGTTGAATACTTCCGACGAGTGCTCTACATACCAGCCCCAGACTAACGAGATCTTTGGCTATCGGAGTCAGGTTGTAGACTCTATACAACGCAACTGCAGTCATGACATCTTCCAAGGAATGCTTCAGATGGAGAGCGTGAAGAAGATGTCGAGCGGCTGGTAGGGAAAGTGGGACTTGGTATTTTGCGTGGTTCGAAAACATGTCCAGAGCGAGTTTCGCACATGACAATGATTCAGCGCGGCCTAAAAAGCCATGAGAGAAGCCATACGAATACTGACACGGTCATTCACTCACTGACGACCAATTCACCCCACTTTTCTTCCAAACCCCCTTTGCCTAGCTGATGTCGCGTCATATCCTTCCATTTTGGGACCAGAGCAAGGACTTTTCCGAGTTCCTCTTCATTTTGTGCGAGGTCCACGAGGTGTACATAAATAGAGTTCCTCAAAGGAGGGACTTTTTGTCGATCCTTCGCTTCCATATTTGTCTGTGCCAGTACACGTTCGTATAGATCATCGAAGCGTTTATGTCGTGTAACCGAGTCAAGGTGCTTGCTGGGTATGGTCTGTTTAGATTTAACAGAAGCAGTGCTTCCGACTGCAGTGTTGGCAGAAGGAGCAGGACCATCAGAGGACAACAAATCTTCCGCAGGTTCGTCAGAGAACAAGTCTTCGATTTCCACTTTCGAGGGCCTTTTCTTCCATGCTGGAAAAGAATAACCCTCAGGAGGGCTGCATAGTATGACGGATGCGTGTATAGCACCCACCTATTGGGGAAGAGTGTATGGACCTCCTTATGATATTTGCATGCCTTGGAAATCTGAAAAGACAGTGACGGACGCTGGCCATTTGGAACTGTAAACAAGCGCCCAGACATTTTTCAAGAGGTTATGGCAAACCGTGAGAATATTCTGCTGTTCATACTCTCTTCTATGTTTTGCAAGCCATCGCGCTCTTAGCTCTACATCCTAAAAGACTATTTCAATGTCCACGACTTTACATGATCAACAACGTCCAACTCGGAGAACGAATACGACCTCTTTTCCATCATCAGTCAATTCGCACACAGCCCTCATAGCGAAACGTAACTCCACTTCCTTCGTCGATTCATCTCTCGAACACGCTCACTGTGTCAAAGATACCGTCATCAAGACAAACTCTTCCCTGCCCCCAGGTACTAGTGACCAACCAGCACCACAACTGCACGATCTCATCCGAAGAGTGGTCAAAGCACTTGAAGGGCTCACTGGCGCACATTGGGATATGGAAATATTTGGACTGGAGATAAACGAAGAGGACGAGAATGATAGCGAGAGAGAAATGGAAGATACTTCGCGTGACAGATCAATCATCACCTCGAAAGGGTCAGAGAGGGACGAAGAGTCCGAAGTGGCCAAAGCATTGCTTCTAAATGGCAATGGCGAAGCGCGAGTTGCCAAGGCTAAGAGCAAGGTGGATTGGGAAGTCCCACGTAAACTGTTACATTCCTCGATTGGTGAGTCCGTGTATTCTTGGCGTTTCACCAATCCCGCTGAGGGTCACTGTTTTGGAAGGTTTCCTTACGGTTTATCTATACCTGTCCCGCGGGGACGCCAAGATTGTCGTTTACACGCTCTGGTCTGCGCTTTGCGTGATCGCACCCGCAGATTATATTCGCCTCAAATACCCTTCGTTTGCCCGCGTTTATGAACGCCATCTAGGATTCCTCATGCGAGAAAGTGAAAGGACTACCACAAATGGTGTTATATGGTACATAATCGGTGTGAACTTCGCATTGACGTTCTATCCCCTGGATGTCGCTACAGTATCAATCTTGATGTGAGTTTTCACGCAACAAAGCCGTTGATTCAAGCATTTATGCATTATGTTGCTGTTTAGTCTTTCCTGGGCAGACACGGCAGCATCCACCATAGGAAGACTTTGGGCTGGTCACTGGGGTTTGTATACGCCTCGCTTACCCTCCCGCCTGTCTCTTCTACCCTTCCTCCCTGGCCAGCTCAAACACTGCCTGACGCTTCCGTTGGCACCCAGGAAATCGCTTGCCGGTTTTATCGCTGCTTCATTTACAGGTGCCTGTATTGCGCTGGGATTCTGGGGCCGGGTGGCACCAGTACCGTTACGCGTAGAGCGAGGCGACGTGTCGTGGCTTTGGGACGAGGGTATTGTAGGGTCGGGAGGGTTCAGTGGTTGGCTGGGCTTGGGCGTGATAACCATATTCGCTAGCGTAGTGAGCGGAGTTGCTGAGGCATTGGGTAATCGTGTCATCACTTCATCTCGACCGTCATGCTAACTCTTTGACTACTATAGACCTTGGATCCCTCGATGACAACCTCACTCTTCCGATTATCTCTGGTGGATGCCTGTGGGCATTCCTCAAGGTTCTTGGTTTAGTTTCACGCATTTGGATCAACACTTGACTGTATGGACCACCTTCGCCAACTGATTATATCCTTTCTCAAGATGGATACGCTGTGGCTTTTGATCTATCATACATCATTTTATTTGGTCACAGTGTTCGTCATACCAGTCTCCTGGATTCCTGTTTAGAACTTCACTAGATGATACTCTGCAGTCCTCTCTCTCATTCATACCTCCTCATCGGGATTTCTAATAATTGTGTGTCAGCATACTTGTACTTCCAACTTGTATAGGTCGTCTTGCTTGCAAATCGCGTAATGACTTTTAGATTAATTTTTATCGATATCATCCAACCAAGAAGTATAATTGGTCAAGATATCCGAGCCTTCCTCCCATCGGAAAAGATTGGGACTGCCTGAAATGTTGGATTATCGAGGTCACAGTTACGATTCATACAGCATGCATGATACATAGGTACATAATCCTACTGGTTCATGACCGTGCAGCACCAGGCACGTTACGGCGCTCCCGTCTTGGACCGCGTTCTGGTGCGAGGATGATGGGAGCAACGACACTGACAGGAATGGAGTCGAAGTTGAGGGCAGTGAGCAAAGCCTGTTATTGCAGAAGAATCTTAGTTCTCGCGTGACCAAAGATTCCGCAAACACTCACTTTTGTCTCTGGGTCGACTTCGAGACCAGCAACAGATGTGTCAAGAGCAGAGACTTCAGGAACGTAATTGTCTTTTCGCTCCCTCTCCTCTTCTTGAAGCTTGAATGAAATTCCGGGCACCGGACCCTTTTGGATACGCTTCATAAGATGGGTGGTGAAGCCAGAGATTTTGTTGCGGAGACGCTTGGAAGGGACTACAGCCTGTACAAAGGAGAGGACTATAGATAATCGCTAGCATCAAGTTATACAGGGACGCACGACTTCATCGATGATTCGCTTGTTAGTGTGGAAATCGAGCGTGAGACGTGGGTAGCTGCGAGCGTGATTAGTTCAACTCTGTCATGCAAGATCCACCTTCAACGCACTATTTCTCAATCAGAACCCTTGAGGCCCTCTTTGTTGTTTTCGTTCTAACGCGACCCTATTTGCAGATAACAACGAAGACAACCAGAGAAGGAGATCATGAGTTTCACGTTCAATATTCCAGCAGACTTATAACAGCACATACCATGTTCTCCTTTTATTCTTGAGGCTGTCGACGGCACTGGCAACGGTTTTGAAGATATACCAACTTGAAAGTTGAGCACAGTGTTCAATTGTGGGAACTCAAGACGTGATAGCTGTATAGTTCTTCTCACGTGACTTCGCACTGAAGATTTTGAGCGTTTCTTTCGCTGCTTGACTCCAACTTGACTCTTCACCTTACCTCAAGACCGACAAAAAGGTACTTGCTCGTTGTACCTCCTCACGGAATGAAGTGTCTCTCTACGGTTATGCGCTCCTCAAATTCCATTATATATTCTCAACTTCCTCAACCCGTTTGACTCGCGCTTTCCGTAGTGCGACACTCATTCTGGGTCCAATATGAAACTCACCCACCTTGGACTGTAGACCATACTTGATCGACTCGAAAACTTATCCTCGTCTTTCAAAATGGTCCGAGTTTCTGTGCTTGTGAGTATATCTTCGTCCGTCTTCGTATATGAGATAAAGATTCATGGTCTTTTTAGAACGATTGCCTGAACAACATAGTCAATGCCGAACGCCGTGGCAAGCGTCAAGTGCTCATCCGCCCTTCTTCAAAGGTCGTAGTCAAATTCCTGAGCGTCATGCAGAGACATGGTAAGAAAAATCATCATTGTCGCTTTACCAACTTTCCCCTTCTTTCGCCCCGAAGTGATAACTACGATCGACGAGGTCTCGCTTCCACCTCTCCCTCGTTTTAACGCTTCGATATAATAATACGCTCCGCCCTACTCAAACCATACAACGTGTCTTTTATCTATTTCAAGAAGATGCGTTCACAGTAGGTCGACAACTCATGCGTCTTTCCTCCTTCTCTCTTATATACATTCCTTATTCACAGTACTTATTCTCTCGAATGTTTAGGTTATATTGGCGAATTCGAAATCATCGATGACCATCGTGCTGGCAAGATTGTCATTCAACTCAATGGCCGCTTGAACAAGACAGGTGTCATCTCTCCTCGTTTCAATGTTCAGGTCAACCAAATCGAATCCTGGGTCAACTTGCTGTTGCCCTCTCGTGGTTTTGGTATCATCATATTGGTGTGTTTGCCGATAATACTGATAGAGATAACACTAACTTCTCTCGCTTGTTTTCCATTTTTAGACAACTTCATCTGGGATTCTGGATCACGAAGAGGCTCGTCGCAAGAATGTAGGAGGTAAAATTCTGGGCTATGTCTACTAGCTGTAGTGTCTGCATCTCATGTATGTGTCTGGGTTGCTATCCATCAGATTATGATAGTCAATAGTAGTTTCATTACTAGTGTTTTTGTCAGTCGAGTTGACTCGAGTTGAGGATTGGACTCAAATTGGGAAATCCGGTTTGCTGAGAGGTCAAGTTCATCAAAGCTTGAGTTCATCCTGAGTCACCCGCCAATTGTGTGTCAGTCACAGTAAGTCACAGTATGTGCAATGATTTTGTAGCAGTACTCTGATGTACCTGCTGACCATGTGTCAAATATGAACTCTAGCATTTCATTGGGATTCCCTTCAGCAGCTTGTTGAATAACTCCAGCTTGGACTCTACCTAATATCTGTTGCTTGTCAGCTACTACTAGTCTTTAAATTCTATTTTCTACACATAATCAACAATTTTATTGCATTACTTCCTAATTGTGGAAGTAATAAAGTATACTAAGAGTTTGCACAACATATCCCAGTAGGTGCTATAAACAATTCTCTCCTGGCTCTGTGCCATTAAGCACTCCTTATATCTTTCACTATGGTCAGAGAATTCTAATTTCTGGATGAAGTGGTTTATGTTCTCAAGAACTTGGAAATGGTCATTGAGGGCCTCCTGAAGCTGTTTCACTGCATCAGAGAATGCTGTATAGATAGATCAGATGTCAGGAAGAGATGGAAGAAAAGGCAATTGAGTGCTTACCACCTGGAAGTGAGCAAACAGCATTGGGAATAGCCTCTACTATAGCAAGTCCCTCTGAAGCCCCAAGTGCAGGGCACTGGTACAGGTTTGATGGGATTGCTCACAATCAGAACAAGGGCCAATTTGATCTCCTCTCTGGCAAGAAATGCAGTCTGTGCCATGTGGTGGGAGCAATGTCAGGATCCAATGGATTGGAACTTGGAAGGAAGAGTGAGGCTCCAAGTTGTTAAGTGGGCAAAGCATGCCAAGTTAGATATGGAGAAGGAAATATTTCCTGTGGTGAGGAAGCTTTAGACTGATTCCAACTCAGATGTGGCAAACCATTTGGGCAAATGGAGGATTTGGAGGTCGGCTGTATGCTTGCGGCTGTGGGCCATCAGCAAAACATGGGTCTGTTGGACAGCGCTGTCTGGCAGCATCCCCAGCACCTTCAGCACCTCCAGCAATGTCCACTCTGATGCATTCATTGCTGGACAGCAGCGTCCAGTTATTACTCAGCAATTCAGTGCTCACTCGGCTGCTTTGGCACAAGTTTAATCCTCTCACATGCTTTTACAATGCCATGACTACCAAGAAATATACTGTCCCATTTCAATCACTTTGGCAGTCACACTGAGTTACAGCAGTGAAAATTTTGCTGAAATGTCATAGATGTCACAGGTCCCTACAGCTCCTGCTGAAAAAAATCTCCCATGCTGGACAAGAATGTTGCCTGCAGGTCAAAAATGGCCTTGACCTGCCAAAATTTTTTTGTAAGGTCACAGATGAACAACAGCCCTGCTGAAAATAAAATTTTGGCAGGTCTGTCACAAGTCACACCCCCTGCCAAATTGATTGAAATGGGACAGTATGGGTGGAAACCATTCAGTGCTGAACAGTGTTGTCCAGCACAATACAGTGCTGAAGGGTGCTGAAAACAAAAATCCAGGTTTTGCTGATGCTGGCCTGGCTTGACAAGATCAGTGAAAATGAGCTTAGGTTTATGATCTGGGTTAGCAAAGAAAGACACAAGGCATTTGACTTTGCAGTCAAAGTTAGAGGCCAAGGGCTTATCCACACTGACCCATGAAGTAGTGGTCTTGGAAATAGGATTCTCATATTCTACTTCAAAATCAAATTAACTTCTGGCTTCATATGTTACAGTCATCACTTCATAGGAATTTAAGTACAAATCACTATCATTCTGCCCCTTGCTAAGCTTACTAGATTACAGACCCAGCCTAGAGATGTTCCCTTATCAAAGGAGGTAATGTTCAGAATTTAGCAGGAATGGGCACTGCAAAGTACCAGAAAGTACCTTAAAGCTGTGGCTGGCTCCACCCTTCTAACAGTAGGAGGTGGGGTGATATCAGGAAAAATACCTTAAGCCCAGAGAGCTGAGAGACACCCCCCAAAAGCTCAGGCTTCCCAGGCTTCCCAGAGATTCTCAAAGATTTCCAAAGATTTTCAAAGTAACTCAGGTAAGCCTGAAGACATAAGGTTGACTTAAAATTATTTCAAAGACTTGAAACTGCCTGGGATTTTGGGGGTGTCTCCAGGCAACCAGGGCCTAGATTGATTTTTCTTGATGGTCATAGCATGAACCTTCCCAGCAGTCTTGTGGGTCTTTTGCTTCTTGAGAGCAGGAGTGGAAAGAATTTGGAAAGAGGCTTTAGTAAGAGCAGAAAAAGCAAGAAGACAGAGACACCTTTATGCAGCCTTGGGCTTCTTGTCATCAAGTCTCTCTCTTTTTACCTTAATCACAATGAATGCCACACATTAGGAAAAATATTTTCATCTCTAGAGTCCCCAGAGATACCCCCCAATTTCTACTAAAATTTCTGGACAACCTAGTAAGAGATTTTTGAACATCCTAGAGATTCTGAAAATATCTGAAAGCACCTGAAAGCACCCAGAGAATTTTTAGAAGCCTCAAAGAACTCAGATACTCTAGGCTCTCTGAGACTACCTCAGAATTGGGGGGTATCTCTGAGGACTCTAGAGATGAGAATATTTTTCCTGATGCAGTTGCCCTAGTCCACTATGGGTTCACCATCCTAAATGATACAATGAGCAATTAAATAAAGATGATTATGTTACATATTTAATGCATTGATCTTGTATTCATCAGCAAAACCTGAGATTTGCTCTCCAGTGCTCCCAGTGTTGTATTGCATGGGACAGTGCTGTCCAGCATTGAATGCACTGAATAGAATCAGGTAATATAAATTTGATATTGTGAGATATTTGAAGCTGTTGCCAAGAAATGCCAGGAAATGCCCCACCAAAACTGAATAGTACTGCGGCGCTGTCCAGCAATCAATTCACTGGTCTGTTCAGCACTGTCCAACAGCACCTTTGCTGGAAGTGCTAGGAGCACTGGAGCTGCTGAACAGTGCTGTCCAGCAGCCCCCTATTTTGCTGATGCTCATACACTATAGTATAATACCCTATCAGGAAAAATATTCTCATCTCTAGAGTCCCCAGAGATACCTCTAGGATGTTTTATGATCTTTCAAAGTCTACAAAAATCTCTGGACAGCCTAGAAATTGGGGATATCTCTGGGCTCTCTAGAGATGAGAATATTTTTCCTAATAACTATTTCAGGAAAAAAAGTTATTGCATGGATCTTACTTGTTAGAGTTTGCTATAAATCAAGGCAGAAATCATTAGTAATGTTAGTAGATTTTGTACGCTGTTTAATCAAAAAGATACCTTGTGAGTATTTCTTACCAAGACTTACCTGAAAGCAGAGCAAATCAAATGCTTTCTATTGAAGACCAGAGCTAGTCTAATGGTCAGCGGCAGCTAGAGCAAGTCAATAGCTAGAAGTTCAGACAAGTGTGATGGCAATGGTACCAAAGACGAGTGACTCAGTGAAAGTCAAAAGTTAGATTCTCAATATTTCAGATGTAGCTACTTGTACTTGAAACGTTGCTTAATCCAGAACATTCAATGTGGTTCTACTAAATTCTATAATAATCCATAAGGGTCCCTAAAGTCATCATTCTTGTAAGCATTACTAGTCATCAGGGTTTGTATACAATCATAAGAGATAGGGAGTAAGAAAGGAAGATAGTCAACTGTGAACTTCTAAAATAGAAGAATTAGGGAAGAGAGAATATTGAAGTTTATGTGAGATTCATAACATACCTCCCCAACACTGAAATTATTCTCTCTTCACCTTTGTAACAGTTAAACTCCCAAGATACAAACTTCACGACCAGGACATCTGTAACCGGTGGCATTGCCAGTTCTAGGCAGTTAGGGTTAGGTTTAGGGCAGTCAGGTGGATTCTTAGATATTATGTAATCTTTGGCCTTATTCTTGTTCACCTGCGTTGTGTATACCTCCAATAGATTGGATCTTGTGTACATTGGGTGATCCTTAGTCCCTCTCTAGCTGGTAACCAGCTCTTATCCCACCTGGGGGTTGCTGGGCCAGCCCAGTTCTTAACCACCCTGGAGTCTCTGACCCCTCGGACGGTTACAACATCCTTCCGGTTCTTCCTGAGGGCAGCCCAAGAATGGATCAAAGTTGGGGAAATAATGTATGAGATGCAGTGGGATGTAGTACCACAGCTAAGTCATCCTTGGATGCTGGATTCTCCTCCCAAACCTCTATGTCCATGGCAACCTCAGCTTTGAAGGCTTGAATGAGTCAAGGATCAAAGGAAGGCAAGCAAGGGTCATAGTTTTTGAAAGAGCCCTCTGAAAAATTGAAGCAGAAGAAGCGATGAGGGGGAATGATGGAACCAATTAGAGAAGTTTTCCAGTCCCAACCCGACTGGACCCCTGCTGCTTCAAGATTACTGGCCTTCATTTGACACTGAGCCATCCAGTACGTCAGTCTCCCTACCAGCCATTGTGCCTTGTAGTATGTCCTACAAACCTCTGCCTCAGTACCCAAATATAAAAGAGGGTTAGGATTCGTGAGATTTTCAACTATCCAGTCAAGAGGCAGTTGATGAAGAGATACTTGACAAAGGGACTTCTCAGACACAAAGGCAATATTGCTCCGGCCCAAGTCAGCTTCACGAATGAGCTTATTATAGGCAGTTAACAGAGCTGCCCACATTGCCTCAGCCATTTTCCTGTTGAGAATAGTCCGAAACTTCTCAGTCTCCGGGTTACGGTGGATTCTGCGGATATCCTCCCCTTTCAGATTGTGACCAGGAGTGGTTACACGCTTGAAGTTTGCTCAAGCTAAACTATCAAGGGCTGCACAAAATTGTGCATTGTCATTTTCCAGATCTGTGGAAGGATGTACAAGAGCTGTAGAAGAGGGTACAAGAGCAGTGGAAGAAACAGCAAAAGACATAGGTGACGATGGAGGTCAGAGTTAGAACTTGAAGATGCCAATGAAATCAAAGAATAGACAATTTAAGTGTCGCCCTATAAATACTAAAACTTCTTGAGTTATACATGTTTTCTTTGTCCTTATGTTGAGATTTTAAAATTCTACGATGCTCGATGAAATTTCTGAAAGGGGAACGTAAATAAATACCTGTCTTAGGGTCCAGAGGCCTGTCTAGCTAGATAGACACTCCCCAGCCTGACAGTCATTCATGGTAGTGCTGTCCTCCTGGCAGACTTCCAATCACGTAAGATCTCTGAAGCATTCCTAAGCTCAGCTTCAGTCTTCCAATTGTCTTCCTCAGGTGGATATCCAATGAATCTAACTCGATAAAGTGGAATTTAACGTTTCTTCCCATTTCACCCTCTCCCGTACTTGAAAGTTTCATCTACAATTTTATTCACCTCTACTTTGGGTAAATCCTCAAAATCCTCTTGATTCAATTGCTTGAATGATTGTTTGCCAAATTCTGCTGGAGACTCAACATATCGCTTCAGGTGCTTTAAATTGATGATCAGGTGGATCTTGTATGAAGTAGGAAAATGAAGTCAATATGCAACAGGACTTATTTTTTTCATTACTTCAAAAGGTCCTTCATAATACATTAGAAACTTTCCTCTAAAATTATAGAATTCCCTTTGGTCTGTCTCACCCTTTGGAGTTCGAAAGAGACAAAATATGTGCAAATTAATTAAAGCCTTATCTCCTACTGCAAACTCCAGTGGTGAATGTTTTTGATTATAAAATTTCTGTTAAAAAATCTGGCCTAATTGTAATGTCTCCCTGGCCTGGTTGCATTCAGCTTCAAATCATTCCACCATTTCCTTAGCCCAATCGTCCTGATTGATTTCTGGGCTAGAATGATCACTTCCCACTTTCTTGTCATGCACGATACCCCCCACAACATTCTTGTCTGGAATCACATGCAGAATTCCTGGGAGTGTGTGCCGCAGTCTGAATACTGTTTTTGGATGATACCCAAACAGTAAATACACTGAACTGAAACCTGTTGCCATATGTGGTGTTGTATTATATGCTAACACAATTGGGTTTAATTTTTCTGCCCAGTCATCTTGTGTCGATCCTATGTACGCCCACAAAACAATTTCTAATGTCTGGTTCAATATCTCAGTTTGATCATTTGCTTGTGAATGGTACAAGGTCGTTAAAGCTCTCTTCATGTCCATCAGCTGACAAATCTCATTCCAAAAAATTTCCCGCCAACATAAATCTTGGTCAGTAATCACCTGTTTCAGTATACCAAAATAGCTCACCAGTCATGCTGTATCTTTCTCGTTTATTTGGGATATATTAGTAGGAATGAAGATCACATATTCAGTGAGTTTATCAACTATAACCAGAATATTATTGAAGCCTTGCAATAGTGGCAGATCCAAAATAAAATCCATGAAGACAACTTCGAAAGGTTGAAGCAGGATGAGTATAAACTGCAAGTTACCTGCTGGTGCATGCCTTCTAGGCTTTAATTTTTGACATATATTGCAACTGTTCATGACATCCATGGCCAATAGTATGTTGAACTGATCCTATTGTAAGTCTTGTAGAACCCTCCACGGGCAGCTTCTGTAATGGAGTTTGGCATCTTGTTCATTATGTCTGCTTGCAGATTTCAGGGAACACACAACCTTGAGTTTTCCTAGGCATCCTCAAAGTAGATGAGTTCGTCATCAGTAAGATAATACTGAGAGTTTTTGGAATGATTCATGTCTGACTCTCTTTGTAAATTGTCTAGCTCAGATAACCTGCTTGAAATGTGGATTGTTTTCATAATTCTCAATCCATTTCCTCTTTTTGACCTCATTCCATCCAGTCAGTAGTGAATATGCCTTGAATGAATGAACTTTGATAATGTGAGATTCAATGTTTGCGCCAGTTTCCTTATGAATTTGCAATTCTATTTCTATTTTGTCATCAAATGCAACTTCTTCTTCTGATTTCATGAACACTGTGATGGCTGTAAATAATCTTTCCTTGAATCATTCTCCTAAGTGTTCAATCATATCTATCAGTTTTTCCTCCTTTATAGCATCTCACATTGCTAGTGACTTGAAACTATCCTCCCCAGGACTGTCTTGCCTGGGTACTCTACATCGTAGGCGTGAAATGGGGTCCCTGTCTAATTTCTCATAAATCTTTGTATCCTTTAAATCTGCAATCTGAATTGGCTGTACTTGATGCACAATTCCCACTAAGCCATAGTCGCAAGCATTTGTGTAGATTCAGTATGACAAACCTGGCATTGGATGCCCACAGACTGGAGCCTGCGTGAGCACCTCCTTACATAATTCAAAAGCGAGCTGTTTAGCTTCTTCCCAGTGCCACTTGCATCTTTTCTTTAACAATGCAAATAACAGCATTGCAATCTAAGCATAATAGGGCACGTATCCTGAAAAATATATCATCATACCCAAATATGTCTGGACTTCTTTCATGCTTCTCAGTGTGTCTAGTTCCACTATAGCCTTGATCTTTTCTTTATTGTTGATAGAGCCAAATGCAAAACTTTTTGACTCAGCAGAAGAAGGGATCGATATGCAAAATGGCATTTACTTGATGACAGACTCATAAGCTTTGATTCTTGAATAGCCAGCTGAAGCTGTAAAAACTCCGCGAAGTAGTCCGACAAGTCCCCACCAGCATCAGGAAAAAGTATTTCATGCCTAGGGCATCCAGAGATACCCCCTGAATTTTAGGAACTTCCAGAATACCTTTTGGTTGCCTAGATTCTCTTTTCAAGTTCTCTAGAGTCTCTCAGGCTCTCTCAGAGACTCTAGAGCCTGTAGGAAAAGGGGGGGTATGTCTGGAGTCTCTTAGAGACTCCAAACCAGAAGTGATTTTGCTAATGTATTTTCTTATCAATGCCTCAAACATTCACTGAACATCTCGCGAAACTGCGAAACTTGTTATAGTTGCGACAGCTTGCACTGCCACTGTCTACAACTTCAACACTCTTCCTCGAGCCAAGTGTTAGGGTCGTGCCAGATAGGGTCGGAGGGGTCCGGAGATTCCAGAGTCGGACCTAGTAGGTTCTGAGATTGGACTTAGGAAGTACCGAGCAGGTAGGAAAGTGTACAAGACCCTACGGATGGTTGCGGGACTTGGTGCTGTTATTGACCAACACCTTCTACTTGCTGTGTGTCCCTGAGGGTAGGTGACAAACGTAAGGATCCAATAGGACCGTCGGACCGTGGGAAAGTCGGAATCGGAGTCGGAGTCAGACTAAACAGAGAGTCAAACGGACTAGACGTGAAGGCAGAGGTTGCACTAGGTAGGACTGAAACTAGTACCAGAGGTAACTAGGCCGTACCCAAGTTGATTTCGAGGTTAAGCCTACAGTACAAACTACTAAGGCTTATATACCAGTCTCGGAGTAATCAAGTTCCGAGGCTGTCAAGTAATTAACAATAACTATTGTAAAGTCATAACAAAAGAATGAATGTACTTATTGTAAAATAAAAGACAATAAGAATGATAAGCATAAAGACAATAAGGACTGTGGCTGTGCCTCCGAATCGGATCGGAGTTACACACTAATAAGCAAGCAAACATTAAGTACAAGCTCCGGAGTCGGAGCCATCGGAGCCATCGGAGCTATAAAAGCCATCGGAGTAGAAATAACAAACATAAAATGAGTGTGAGGGGATTAGGGAGAGGTCTGGATCGGAATCGGATCGGAGTCAGAGGTATGAATATAACAGTATCTCCTTGTTAGGCTTGAGCCCTCGAAAGCCTATAAGTGAGTCAGAGTATATAAGGGCAAAAACAAAACAAGTAGAACAGAAAAAATAAAGTTGGGTCCGGAGTATCGGAGGGATAGGATCCAAGAAGGTGCCAAAGGAAGGAGCAAACATAAAAATCCAAAATCTAAATACCACTGCAAAGGTTTTACTCAAAAATGAGTAACAAAAACTGTACACTTCCGAAGAATGCACAAAAGGTGATGGAAGTCCATCCAAGAGGTTCCGAAAACTCCGAAATCGGAGCCGTCGGAGTAGCCAAGGCATAAGAAAAACAAACAGAAGGGGCCGATCAGTATTTGTTCCAAGCTACCGAAGGTCAACGGACCAGAAGTGGGAGTTGAAACTATAATCAAGCCTATAATGTAAGAATTTCTAACAGAGGGGCAGTGCATATGAAGAAGATGAAAACAAAGGGTGAGTGGCACAGAAAATTCTCGGAACCATCAGACATAAGTGACCCAAATGACAGAATGAGCAAATATAACAAACAATGAATGAACAGGGGGAAAATAACAGAAAAAGGTCGGACTTCAATGAACAAAAATATAAGAAATAAAGGACATAACAAACAGAGGTTAAACAGACAATAAAATTGGAGTAAAGTCGGACTAAAATCGGAGTCGGACCGGAGTAGGACCGGAGCAACATCGGAAACAATAAAAACAAACTAGAACACAAGCAGGAGACAAAAAGAACACAAAAACTTAGCCTGAAAATGCCTCGGAGCAAGTCTAATACCAGTCCGAGTCATTTCCTACATCTCCATCGGAGCCCTCATCATCTGATTGCTCGGAGCTCTCCTCATCCAAGGAGTCAGTGGTTTGACCCCAGAGCCTAGGACAATTGGCTCGGAAATGGTCTCCACCACAGTAGAAGCAAAGAGCCATTCTCCAGCGCCTTTCTCTCTCTTCTGGAAGTAACCTTCCATCGGATCCGAGTATAGGTCTGGAATCTGACTCAGAATCCTCTGAATCGGAGGAAACATTGGTCGGAGGACCGGAGTTATTGGAATCGGAGTAGTCTGAGGGTTGATTATTGGAATTGGAGTTGTAGGAGTTGTAATCGGAGGAACCGTCGGAAACGTCGGAAACGTCGGAAACGTCGGAGCCAGCATCGGAGGATGAGTCATTGACATCACCTTCGGAGCTGTCTGAGGAGGAATAGGTGTCTGGAAGGGAATGAGCATAGTCATAGAAAGTTTGAGCATCGGAGAGATCCATGACAGAAGTGAACAAGAACAGAATGTCGGAACAGCAAATAGAAAAGGATAACCTCGAAATACTGTTAGGGTCGTGCCAGATAGGGTCGGAGGGGTCCGGAGATTCCAGAGTCGGACCTAGTAGGTCCTGAGATTGGACTTAGGAAGTACCGAGCAGGTAGGAAAGTGTACAAGACCCTATGGATGGTTGCGAGACTTGGTGCTGTTATTGACCAACACCTTCTACTTGCTGTGTGTCCCTGAGGGTAGGTGACAAACGTAAGGATCCAATAGGACCGTCGGACCGTGGGAAAGTCGGAATCGGAGTCGGAGTCGGACTAAACAGAGAGTCAAACGGACTAGACGTGAAGGCAGAGGTTGCACTAGGTAGGACTGAAACTAGTACCAGAGGTAACTAGGCCGTACCCAAGTTGATTTCGAGGTTAAGCCTACAGTACAAACTACTAAGGCTTATATACCAGTCTCGGAGTAATCAAGTTCCGAGGCTGTCAAGTAATTAACAATAACTATTGTAAAGTCATAACAAAAGAATGAATGTACTTATTGTAAAATAAAAGACAATAAGAATGATAAGCATAAAGACAATAAGGACTGTGGCTGTGCCTCCGAATCGGATCGGAGTTACACACTAATAAGCAAGCAAACATTAAGTACAAGCTCCGGAGTCGGAGCCATCGGAGCCATCGGAGCTATAAAAGCCATCGGAGTAGAAATAACAAACATAAAATGAGTGTGAGGGGATTAGGAAGAGGTCTGGATCGGAATCGGATCGGAGTCGGAGGTATGACATCAGCAAAATCACCCTGTCTCTAGAGACTCCAGGGACACCCCCCAAATCCTGAGCAACCTCAGAGTAATAAAGTTCTTTAGAGTCTCTGGGCATCTCTGGGCATCTTTGAAGATCTCTGAGGGTGCCAAAATTTCTCTGAGAGAGCTGGAAGAGATAAAATCTCTCTAGAATTTGGGGGGTGTCCCTGGAGTCTCCAGAGCCAGGTGTGATTTTCCTGATGGAATATAACACCAAGCAACTAGCCCAAACTAACCAGCAAATAAATCTTCATTATCATCTCTTCAAACAGCATCAAACTCAAACTTGTCAGCTCTCTCTCAAGTTTTCAATTCTCCAGCATATCCAACATCCATGGGGCACCTATGTCTGGCCAAGACTATGGTAGATCCATCTTGGGAGATGAAGTCGAAAGGAAAAAGTGGAGATAATCATCATTGTCGGGTCATTGTAGCATCGTTGGTTCATTTCTACCATCATCGAAGTAAAAATCATCAGAAAAATAATTAATATGTGCCATCTCAAGGCACCTAGTCTTCAATATTATCCTGGGTGTACTCAGAACTCATCAATCAACATAAATAGCTTGATTTAGCCCAAGCAAAGGCCTTGAACAGCGTTGTAAAAAAAAGAATTTGGGGGGATTCAAAATAGTAAAGGTACAACGGCCGACACTCAGGATCAGCAGCTTACAGCAACGACAGCATCATCAACAGTGAGGAGCTTCAGGATCTTCAGGCTTCAGCCAGCCTATTATTTATTGCCCAGAGATGGCAAGATCTATTTATGTTGGAGAAGTGATTCATCGTCAAAGCCTAAAGAGCAGCAGGAAAAAGGAACAGCCTTCAATTGCCCTCCAAGTGTTGTTGAGGGAGGAAAGATAAATGGATAGGGTACAAAACATCATCTACAGCAATATATATATTTTCTTATCAATGCCTATAACATCCACCAGAAATTTCATGAAACTGCGGAACTCATCATAGTTGCAACGACTCGCACTGCCACCATCTACAACTTCAACACTTATTTGGTGTTTTTGAGTTAAAAATCATTGATAACACACTCACTAATTTTTATGTGATCTTTATATTGTATCAGAATGTTGTTTATATTATATGTTCTCAAATACAATTTGGAGAAATAAAAAATACAGCCTATAGAACTAAATATATGATGATCTTTTATAATTTTGCATTGTTTTGTATAAATTACAGTGTGTTAAGTCCAATGGTCATGATAAGTATCTGAATCATGTTTATACACTGTTAGTAGACTATAGGAGTGCTCTCCCCATGAGACAGCTTTGGTATTTATGCAATACATGGACATATATATTGTCATTTACTTAAAACACTATTAAATTATAAAAGATCACAATATAGCCATTTTTACAGGCTGTAATTTTGAGTTCTCCAAATTGTATCTAAGGAAGCATGATGTATACAATATCCTGACACAACATAAAGTTTTCACAAAAATAATTGAGTGAGGTATTAATGAATTTCAACTCAAAAACACCAAATAAGTGCTCAAAACTCATTGTTATATGTGTGTTATAGTATAACAATGTCCCATTATAGGTGTGTTATACTTACTGATGAAGTGTGTTCAGTGTGATAAGTATCATGAGTGATTTAAATAGCTATCATAAGGGTTGGACTCTGTGATACACATGTACATGTTTCATGTACACTATAGATGTCTATACTTACATGTAACAATACATGTCATGTTCAATGACCCCCATTACAAATCTCTTAGCTGTATCACATAGAGTTAGCATAGAATAGGTTGTAGGATGACTCTTTTCATGATCCAGCCGCAGTTTGACTTTATAACATGGGTGTATGCACTGTCATTTACATAAAACACTGTTATATCACAAAAGATCATAGTACAGCTAGCCCCACAGGTAGTGTTTTCAAGTTCTCCAAATTGTATCCAGAGGAATATGATATAGACAACATTCTTACATAATATAGAGCACACACAAAAATTATTGAGTGTGCTATCAATGAATTTCGACTCAGAAACACCAAATAAGCACCCATAAGTGCCCAAAACTTATTGTTATAAGTGTATTATAGTATAACAATGAGTGTGTTATGTATATCAAGTAATATTGTTCCAACTTTCACTGTGGGGATGAGCCCGTATTCTCGTCCCGAAAAGTGTGTGATTATGCCAGGAAAATGTACAAATTTCTACTGATTGTAACAAGTAGAATATTTTAAAAAATGTCAAAATAGCTGGCAGGACAATTATCTGAGAAAAGTTGGGGAATATTCCAAATAGTCTACATTTAATCCCACGTTCATAATTGAAAATTTTCCTCAAATATTCATTACGGGAATGTGTCATAATATTCTCCTAATATTCTCCCATCAAATATGGTCAATCCAGGATAGCCTGTGTGAGAATATCCTGAATACCCCATATCCCGGGGGAGATTATTGGGAGAATATTGTGACACATTCCCATAGTGAATATTTGAGCAAAATCCTTAATTATCAAGGTGGGATAAATTGTGGAATATTTGAAATATTCCCAGATTTTTCTTAGCTAATTGCTCTACTGACTATTCTGGCATTTTTTAAAATATTCTACTTGTCACAATCAGTGGAATTTTGTACATTTTCTCAGCATAATCACACGCTTTTTGGGACGAGAATACGGGCTCATCCCCGCAGTGTTTTTGACTGTTAAATGTGTTAAGTATAGTGACTGATAACATTGTTTTAACTATTTATTGTCAACTGTGTTAAGTATAGTAACTGATAACACTGTTTTGACTATTTATTGTCAACTGTGTTAGATATAATACATATTACTATTGTTCCAAGTTTTAATATGTTAGGTGTGATAAATACCAAGTGTACTGAACATATTAAGTAATATAAATTGTTCTGAGTGTTCAAGGGTACTAGGTGTACTCAAGCTATTATGTACATTATATTTACTCAATGTTCTCAATCTAGTATGATTTTTGAATAATATAAGCTATTCTTAGTGATTAAGAGTGCTACAGGTGCTAAAAATAGCATATACATCATATATACTAACTTTATAGTGGATTTGGTATGATTTGGAGTGATAAAATCTTTTACACTTGTCACGTATTTTTTTTATTTTGCATTTTCAGGGCCAATGAGGCACTTTTTTGACTATTTTTATAATTTTTTTTTCAGATTTTTTGCTACAAGATAACATCAAGTTCTATTTTTAGCAAAATTTCCTTTTCAGGTAATTTTGATGTCCCTGGGGTATTCAGTGTCACATGATAACCAATTTTTAATTATAATATTTATTTATTTTTAGACACTCATATGTACTCTGAACCAATATGTTCTATAAATAGAATATTTAACATTTTTGATCTCTTGCCTCATTATTACCCTTCTGGTTAATTTTAGTATTTTTATTATATTTTTATTATTTTAATTATCTATCTAGACCCTACATTGTATTTTGCTATATAAGAATATTTCATATCATATGATTTTTAACCTTTTTTTTGGTAATCTAAACTTCGCTGAATTTTCTGGGTATTTTTCCGATTTTTTAACCATTTTATTTACTTATTTATATTATATATATGTAATATTTCTCAAAAGGGTAATTATTTCAAAACCCCCTCGGAATAATATTAGGACCCCCAGGCATTTCAAGCAAGTTTTCGGGCCATTCCAGCACCCCCCGGTGAACTTTTTAGTGCTCTGTGAAGTTCACAGGAAATAATACAATACACTACTGTGAACTTCACAATATGCTTTAAAGATTCTTTACTGCTACAGGTGGCAGAGGTGTATCGTCTGCATGGCCTGCCCAAAGTAATTGTGAGTGACCAGGACTCTCTTTTCACGTCTCAATTCTGGTCACATTTGCATACTCTCATTGGAACTCAGCTTCGAATGTCGAGTTCATATCATCCTCAGACCAACAGATTAACTGAACAAGCTAATTGGACCATCACACAGATGCTTCGTCAATGTGTTACCGGTCTACAGGATAACTGGGTGATGAAACTTCCCGCCATTGAATTTGCATTGAATATTGCTCATTTTGACATGATGGGCTTCTCCCCCTTCTTTCTGAATTTAGGTTGCTTGCCTTGTTCGTTTATCTGAAATGACGCATTGCCTTCCGAATTCCCTGGTGTAGCTGACTATATGAATCAAATGAAAATTGCTCTGGTTTCTGCTCATGATAGTCTTTTGATTCATTGCGTCACTGCATGAAGCAAACACGAAATGAGAATCGTCACCGCAATCCTTTGCCATTCAAGGAGGGTGATCTAGCCTATGTGTCGACTACAAACTTTTCCTTTTCAAGGGGTCTCACTCAAAAGCTTCTCCCCAAGTTCATAGGCCCTTCAAGATCACCGCTATCCAGGGTGATACCTCTTGCAAATTGGAGCTTCCTGCGAATCTTAAGAAATGCGGAGTACATAATGTCTTTCACTCGTTGCTCCTGTGGATCCACATTCCGAACGACGATAGACTCTTTCCGGGTCACTCCTATGAGCAGGTCACTGGCATTGACAGCAATGAGCAGTGGCAAGTGAACAAAGTGCTCACAAAGGCTTCAAGTCGGATGCTGTGTTCTTGATACTCTGAAAGTTGGAAGACAAGATCTGGCTTCCATACTTAAAGATTCGACACTTGGAACCCCTGCCAACTGAATACTTTGAAACTCTGGGTGTCAAAGACATCTCTAAGTTACCTCCTGTCCTTAACAGAGAGGATCCAATAGAGGAAACAGATAGTCTCTTTGCCGGTTCCGTCGACTTTTTGGAGTATAAGTACCCATTACCTCAGGACTTGGGCTTTCCTCTGTCTTTAGGCTGAACCTCATCATCTTTCCTGCAATGACTTCTGCACTGATGACTCCATTCTTCACTCCTAGGGACCACCCTGGAATCATGCTGAAGTGGAAAGAACAGCTTTTTAAAGTGACACATGAAGGCCAGCTGCCTGTCCAGATTACTGTCGACAAGATGATCCTTGCAATTCAGACTTCCGCTGCTCTTCGTCGGGGTTGGAAAATTCCTATCACCCTCTGTTATGTGGAGATTACTTGTGCTATCAATCACTTTCTTCTGTTCAAATCCTTCACATGGTTCACCTTCGTTAATAATGAGAAGACGTACAATTCCAAAGCGGTGATTGGCTATGACTCCTTCTTCACTACCATTCAGCAGATACATCTCCGAGAAGCTGGGAAGATCTCGAAGAAACTTAACTCTGATGTTAACAAGGTCTTTCTGAAGCCTCCTCGTCCTTCGTCTGGTTATGACAATTGTCGTAACAATCCCACCTCTGGTGGCTCTTTCTCTCTGTTTGATTGTCTCTGTCATTCTCAGGCTGATCGTGACATCATGATCCTGGGTCTTATGTCTTATGTTCAACAGACCGAATCTAAAAGCCATGAAAAAAAGTGCTTTCTCAAATTTATTCGTGGTGCTGAAGCCTATCAGAAATCCATCAATGGTGATGGCAGCACTGTTGCTGGCTTGAGTGATTGCATTAATGCATGGCATATCACTACCTCTGGCAAGGACGATGATGCAATGGACAGCTCTGATCCTTCTGCTGGCCCTATCACTGCATGAGTGCAGGCTCGTATAGTTTTCAAGCACTTCATCATTCAACTAACTTTTCATTTACAAATATTTTTACTTGTTTTACAGATACAAAATCTTCAAATTCTGGGAGGGCGTATACCATGACCAAGTCATCCATTCTTCCTTCCAATACTTCTGAGCTTCCAAGTTCCCATCCGAACTCTTCACTTTCGCCGCTATGGACTCTTTGCGCAGAGTAGAACTCTGAAATGGATGTCGACTTGATCAGATACTTGTTGTATTCAATTTGTACTACTTATAGCTTCTACCGATGTCTTGTACAGGGATCTTTTTTTCACTCAAACTTCTGAAATCGACAACTTACTCTTGTCACTTGAGGATTCTTAAGAGATCAAGAAGCTAAGTACTTCTAAAAGAATTGTATTTGTATTGCGTTACTCTTAGTCAGCTAAGCTACTGCGACAGTATTGTTTCAAAACTTTTCATTGTTAAATGTATTATGAGTTTTAAGTATAACACATATGAGCACTGTTCTGAATTTTTTCATTGTGAAGTGTGTTGAGTATGATATACATTAGTACTAATTATGCTAAGACTTTTCATTGTTAAGTGTATTATGTGTTTT
The DNA here is from genome assembly GCA_027919835.1 of Lentinula raphanica. NCBI lineage: Eukaryota > Fungi > Basidiomycota > Agaricomycetes > Agaricales > Omphalotaceae > Lentinula > Lentinula raphanica. The sequence continues at coordinate 895,918 of JANVFP010000022.1, forward strand.
AAATATAACACACATGAACACTGTTTTGAGGTTTTTCATTATTGAGTGTGTTACATCAGGAAAAGTATCCTTGGCCTAAGTAACCCAGAGATACCCCCCAAAACCTAGGCTCTCCCAAAGCACCCAAAGAAATCTGAGGCAAACTCAGGCTTGCCCAGGCTTTTCCAGGCAAACTCAGGCTTGCTTAGGCTTTTTCAGGCAAATTCAAAGTTTTTAAACTGCTGAGGTTTTGGAGGGTATCTCTAGGCAGCTTAGGCACCAGGTCAGTTTTACTGATGTAATTGTATTGAGTATAATATATATTACTACTGTTTTGAGTTTTTTCATTGTCAAGTATATTAAGTTCAATAAGCATTAAGTGTGCTGAATATATTGAATGATATAAGCCATTCTAAGTGTCTGAGGGTACTAGGTATACTAAAAATAGCATGTACATCATATATACCTTGATTTAGTATGATTTAGAGTGATAATATTTTTTACACTTGTTGTGTATTTTTTTATTTTGCATTTTCAGGGCCAACAAGGCAACCCTGAATTTTTTGAGTATTATTCATAAATTTTTCAGATTTTTTGCCATCTAATAAGATCAAGTTCTATTTTTGGACCAATTTTCTTTTTAGACAATTTTAATGTGCCTGAGGTAGCCAATATTTTATTGTAGCTATTTTTGATTTCTTCTATTATATTTTAGCACATCAAGATCAATAATATCATTCTATGCTTTTTTTTAATTCAAAAATACTATAACCCAAAAAGAAAATCAATGATGTAATGATCTAACCCTAATCAACCTGATTTCATGATTGTTGTAAACATAGTCACTTCGCAAAGTGCAGTACAGCTTTGCAAAGGAGATTTATTATAATATATATATATATTAAATAATAAAAGAATTATTAAATATTATTAAATATACTAAATAGCTGAGCACCTCCCGAAGTCCTACACCGGGGACAAAGTCCGTGTCACCTGAGTTCAAGTGCTTTCACATCACTGTGAAACTCACTTGAAGGTCACCTGTTTAATCTGTGTACATTATAACATATTCACAACATGTACATTTCAAGTTTAGGTAAATGAGGAACAATTAGCAGCAAGAAATATTGCAACCTTTTTTAAGTATATCACTGAGTATCTAAAGAATAATACCACTCAAACACTTTTGAAAATAAGAGCCAAGTAATGAAAAACAACAAAAAATATCTTCAGTCCAGAAAGTCTAGAGACACCTCTCAAAAGCTCAGGCTTCCCAGGCTTCCCAGAGATTCTCAAAGATTTCCAAAGATTTTCAAAGCAACTCATGAGTATGGGCAATGCCTGCAAAGAAGCCGGATGTTTGCCATTGTTTGGTCTCACACTGATAATTTCTTAGTTCATGGGACATACACTAATCTTAGTTTTATGGCCTCATATGTTTATAAAATCTTTTAATCTTGCAGAAAAAGTTATTTCTTTTGAGGAATTAAAGGGATTCTTGGTTTCAGAATTTTTATATCTGAGTCATATAAAGTTGCACACTTTCATTCTTGTGATAGATCACAGCAAATCAATATGTTAAGTCTCATAAAGAAAAAATCTACTTCCAAGATTCCCTGTATTCTTCACTTCTTCAGGTCCTACAACTTGTTTGAAGGTCATTTTTTGCTTTGATGTAAGGTAAAATGTAAAATATTAAAACTCGCAAATACTGCAGTTGCAGCTCAAGCGCCCACCTGCCGAGGCCTTGATTTTCACAGCAAAATTCATTTACAATGTGTTTATTCATTTAGGAAAAACCAGAACAGCAATTATCATACATGCAGCACTTAGATGAGTACTAAAGGAGTATCACAGAGGTTTCTTGAGGCTGTAACATGAGTTGATGAACATCAATATGAGTGTGCCAATGAAATTTCAGATTTAGCAGGGAAGTCAAACAAAACCAAACAAACACTCATTTAGGTGGCATTGCCTGTACTCACAACTCAGATAAGCCTGAAGACATAAGGTTGACTTAAAATTATTTCAAAGACTTTAAACTGCCTGGGATTTTTGGGGTGTCTCTAAGCAACCTGAGCCTAGATAGATTTTTTCTGATGAAGCACTTCCTGAGCAATCTTGAAATTTTGGCAGGGGCCCTTAAAATGTAACCTGTGCAAAGTATTGCTAAATTTTGTCAAATGCTTTAATTCTCTTCTTTCATAGGCTAACTCACCCTGGTTATGTTTTTTTCTAAATTTTTTGAAAGCTAATACAAGTTCACTCAGCAATGTTTGCATAAAAAATGTCATTGTTATATTGTTTACATGTAAGGAATGATAAGATAATCAGTGCCATTTGGCATTTGAGTTTCAAAGTGAACTTCATAGTGATGCAAAAGCACTTAATTTCAGGTGACATGGACTTTGCCCCTGGTGCTACTGATTTACCTGGAAGGATTTTTTAAGCTTCGAAAGCAAGTCCTGTTATTTTACAAAGCTGTAGTGGGAACTTATCAGATTACTTTGCGAAGTTTTTACAGCTACGGGTGTCCCAAGTGCTTCCACAAGAAGGTAGGATATCCTTTGAACTGTTGCTGGGTCCATTGTATTGATACCAGTAATGCACAGCCTGTCAAAATCTGCAGTCAACCTCATTCTCCTCGAGAGAATTTTGAAATCAAGAAGTTTGTCAATAAAGCCTTGGCTGATGGCATCATCGAACTTTCTACTTCACCTTGGTCTGCCCCAATTATCCTAGTTCCAAAGGAAAACGGTACGCTACATCCTTGTGTCGATCTCAAAGCTCTGAACAATTTGACATGCAAAAATGCTTACTCTCTTTCTTGCATTGATGAATGTTATGTCAATCTTCACAGGATACAGTGAAGCTTTTGTAAAAAACACCAATGAGTTATTGGGTACCTATTGCAAAAAGTTGTGATAACCTGGAGGGGGTTTCGGAAAGGGCCCGGGGGGGGGGGGGGGGGTAGTCAGGCCTGTCACTACCTGTCACATATGGCTTATATTTACTGTTTGGGTAATTAATAATTATTCAGATATTAAATAAGCAGTACATTTTCAAATGATATGACTTAATCAGGCCATTTTAGGTTTTTTATAAATTTCTATAAATTTTTGGGGTTTTTTTTTTAAAATGTACTGCTTATTTAATATCTGGATGATTATTAATTATCCAAAACAGTAAATATAAGCCATGTGTGACAGGTAGTGGCAGGCCTGACCATCCCTCGGGGCCATTTCTGGGACCCCCTCCGGGTCATCACAACTTTTTGCAATAGGTACCCAATAACTCATTGGTGCTTTTTACAAAAGTTTTACAGTATCAGCTGCTCTCCTTTGTTGAAGGTCTTGAACAGAGTGAAAGGCTGTTGCAAAACCGCGCCAAGGCAGTGGCCAGAGGCATCTGTATCAATGACAAAGACACACCAAGGGGTCAGATGGATGAGAATGTGAGTATTAGTAAGAGCATTTTTGAAAGCGTTGTATGCTTTCTCACATTCAGAAGACCATTCGATCTTGGAACCCTTTTCTTTGGAGTGCCAACAAGAAGGTCAGTCAAAGCTTCTCCAATTTTTGTGAAATTCTTGACGAATTGACAATAGTAGTCAGCAAGATTGAGCAAACTGCAAAGTTCAGTGACAGTCGAGGGATGGGGCCATTCAAGTACTGCACGGATCTTGTCAGAATTGGTTTGAATGCCCTCGCCTGAGATGTAGTGACCAAGATACAGAAGCGTTGAGCAGTACCAGGTACATTTATCGAGGTTCAGAATCAAACCTGCTTTTTCAAATATCGTGATAACCTTGTAAATGTGAACTGCATGTTCTTCATATGTTCTAGAATAAAAGACAATATCATCCAGGTACACTATAACAAACTTATCAATGTACTCAGAGAGAATGTCATTCAAGTTCATCATGTTTTGAAAAGTTGCTGGGGCATTCGTGAGTTCAAAAGGCATTATGCAAAATTGAAAATGACCATATTGACAGGTGAAGGCATTCTTTTGGCACCTTTCTTCAGCAATAGGGACTTGCCAGTAACCAGACTTGAGATCGAGCGTGGTGAAGATTTGACTACCTTGAAGATTGCAGCTGATACTGTAAAAATTTTGTAAAAAACACTGATGAGTTATTGGATACCTATTGCAAAAAGTTGTGATGACCCGTAGGGGGTCCCAGAAATGGCCCCAGGGGGGTGGTCAGGCCTGCCACTACCTGTCACATATGGCTTATATTTACTGTTTTGGGTAATTAATAATCATCCAGATATTAAATAAGCAGTACATTTTCAAAAAAAAAAACCCAAGAATTCATAGAAATTCATAAAAAACCTAAAATGGCCTAATTAGATCATATCATTTAAAAATGTACTGCTTATTTAATATCTGAATAATTATTAATTACCCAAACAGTAAATATAAGCCATATATGACAAGTAGTGACAGGCCTAACCACTCCCCCGGGCTCTTTCCAAAACCCCCTTCGGGTCATCACAACTTTTTGCAATAGGTACCCAATAACTCATTGGTGTTTTTTACAAAAGCTTCACTGTATCCTGTGAGGGGAGGACATGTCCATCGATCAAAGTCAGTTTGATAATTGTTTCAATTTTAAGGAAAAGGACTTATGATCTATAGCATATGAATTATGAAAAATGACTCTGATGGAACAACAAATACTCAGTTCAAGAATGTGAAATGCTTGCCATTGTTCATACACTCAAGAAATGGCGAGGATATATTGAGGGTTCCCCAATCATGGTGCATACAGATCACAAATCCTTGAAATACTTCCTAACTCAAAAACATCTTGATTGTTGTCTCTCCCGCTTTGCTGATGATATTGCTCATTTCAACGTCAAGATCATCTACCACCCTGGTCATACTCAACTGGCTGCCAATGCCTTGTCTAGACGCGAAGGTCTTCCGGATGTTCCTGAAGAGGACTACCAGCCTTTGTACACAGCTGAAGTACTCAATCCTGAGGATTGTTCTGCTGTCTTTCAGACTTTGGAACAATATCATCAAGACTGACTTGCTGGAAAATCTCTGGAGACTGAAAGAAAATATGCAGTATGTAACAATTGTCTGTTCAAAAATGTCAGTATCAACAAAGCCACTCCTCAGTTCGTTTTGGTACCTACCGCAGTCAACAAAGCCTTTGACATTGTTCGTGGCCTTTATGTAGATCTGGGACATATGGGAATCAACCCAGTCACCAACTGTCTTCGAGTTTGAGTCTGGTTTCCTTATTTTGGGGAAATGGTCAAATACGTCCTCAAAACCTGCAACAAGTGTCAATTCACGAAGCGCAGAGCAAACGTACCTCAACCCTTGTTTTCACTTCCTCAAATAGAAGCTGGATATGTCTGGTCCTTTGACTTCATTGGCCCCCTGCTGCAGACTATCAAAGGTAACCAATACATTCTAACTTCAATGGACATGGGAAATGATTACACTTTGATGGATGCTCTTTCAAAATGTTCTGCAGAAGCTGTAAGTATTATATTCATGTCTCCAACTCCGATTCGATTCTGGTCCAAACCCCTCCCTAATCCCCTCACACTTATTTTATGTTTGTTATTTTTACTCCGATGGCTCTAATGGCTCCGACTCCGGAGCTTGTACTTAATGTTTGCTTGTTTATTAGTGTATAGCTCTGATCCAATTTGGAGGCACAGCCGCAATTCTTATTGTCTTTATGCTTATCACTCTTATTGTCTTTTATTTTACAATAAGTACATTCATTCTTTTGTTATAATTTTACAATAGTTATTGTTAATTACTTGGTAGCCTTGAAACTTGATTACTCCGAGACTGGTATATAAGCCTTAGTAGTTTGTACTGTAGGCTGAACCTCAAAATTGACTTGGGTATGACCTAGTTACCTCTGGTACTAGTTTCAGTCCTCTCTAATACAACCTCTGCTTTCACATCTAGTCTGTTTGACTCTCTGTTGAGTCCAACTCTGACTCTAACTCTGACTTTCCCACAGTCCGACAGTCCTATCGGATCCTTACATTTGTCACCTACCTTCAGGAACACGCAGCAAGTAGAAGGTGTTGTTCAATAACAGCACCAAGTCTTGCAACCATTCATAGTGTCTTTGTTAGGGTCGTGCCAGATAGAGTCGAAGGGGTCCGGAGATTCTGGAGTCAGACCTAGTAGGTCCTGAGATCGGACTTAGAAAGTACTGAGCAGGTAAGAAAGTGTACAAGACCCTACAGATGGTTGTGGAACTTGGTGCTGTTATTGACCAACACCTTTTACTTGCTGCATGTCCCTGAGGGTAGGTAACAAACGTAAGGATCCAATAGGACCGTTGGACCATGAGAAAGTCGGAGTCAGACTAAACAAAAAACTTGGGAACTCAAGAACCTCTTTGCTGCTGAAAGCAATCTTGACCCAGTTGTATCTCTACTTGCTGCTCAACCTTTCTCTGATCCTCTCCCTGTCTCTTTGCTTCACCTCATTGTCAAAAATTGCTTCGTGGACTTTGATAAAGTCTATGCTGCACTGGTCAGCTTTTCCTCATCTACCTATGATGATAGCAGAGATTTTGGGTCAGAATACAAGCTGGTTCGTAAGGATCAAGTTCTCAAGTCTATGCCTGTCACTTCTGAGTCTCAATGGCTCCGAGTTTTTGATGCATAGACTGCTCCTTTGCTCAAGGTTTATCCACATCACAAAGATGAGCTGGAGACATACAAAGCACAAATTATGGAGTATTTCAGATCCTCACCTTATGATCCATCTGTGGCTATCAGGGTTGATAAAGAAGCTAAGCAGAAAGCTGCCAACACTCCATTTGACCTGGGCAATCCAGAGAGCTTCCACACCCTTCTTCTCAAAGAGTTGTTATCTGCTAGAAAGAGGCCTTCTGGTGGTAGCCAATCTTCTTCCTCATCCAGCTCAAAGCGTCGTGACACACCTTGCATCCTTTGGAATGAGAAGAGGTGTTCAGAGCCCTGTCCTAATAACAGGAAGCATGGCTACTGCAGTGAGTGTGGAGAACAGCACAGAACCATTGACAATAAGTCCTGCTATGACCAGCTCCAGAAGCATCGCAGAGAGAGTAGAAAGCGCTCTTCAAGGGCCTAAATCTCTGGCTGGTACAAAGCATTTATTGGATACATCTGAATCTACTTCTAATCCACATTTTAGACGTGGTTATTTATGGTCTTCTACTAGTTCTTCTTGTAACATCATTCCTCCCAGTATCACATCTACTATGACTGCACCTCCTCTACCTTCACCTCCTGAACATCTCTTGAATAATCCTCAAATTTTTGCTACTCTACAATCTATGTCTGGTTACATCAAAGTTGAAACTCCATTCAATGTGGATTGTTTGGAACTCCTCTTATCTTCTCATCCTAACCAACCTTTTGTTGCTTCTGTTATTCGTTCATTGAGAGAAGGGTTCTGGCCTTTCTATGAAGCAGAGTGGGAAGAGGAATGCAGACAAAAAGTTGATAACTATGTGACTGAACCAGTAGACATTGCAGCACTTAGAGCTCACATAGATCAGGAGGTAGCTGCTGGAAGGTGGTCAGAAGCACTACCAGAAGATTTTGTACTATTGCCTGGCATGAAAGTTTCCCCTATGTTTGTAGTCTGGCAGAAGGGGAAAGCTAGAGTTGTCATGGATCAAACTGCATCAGGTCTCAATGATGGTATTCCTAGAGAGGAGGCCAAAGTGAAATATGATGATATGCACACCTTTGGTCAGGTGCTCAATGATGTTATCAAAGAGCACCCTAATGAGGAGCTTGTGCTATTCAAGAGTGATGTGGCTAAAGCATTCCTCAATCTCCCTGCTCATCCTCTCTGGCAACTTTGTCAAATTGTTTCTGTTGATGGAAGATTTCACATTGTTAGGAGACTGGTCTTTGGGACTAGAACTTCTCCTCGCTGTTGGTGCTCTGTGTCTGCACTGCTCTGTTGGTTTGGGACTGAGAAGCTAGGAATCCCTAATCTACATGTTTACATGGATGACTTCTTTGGCTGGGACTTCAAGAGGAATCTAATCACCTTTCATGGCAAGAAATATCCCAAGAGACAAGTACAGCTTCTAGTCTTTTGGGACATGATTGATTGCCCTTATGAAGATAGAAAACAAGACTGGGGAGTCTGGCTTTTGATCATAGGCTTCTTAACAGATATCATGAAAGGCTCCATCTCTTTGACTCAGGAATCCATAGATGGACTTGTAGAAGCTGTTCATACATTCCTCTCATCTCCCAATCGCAAAGCTGCACTCAGAGACTGGCAGCATCTAACAGGTTCTCTAAACTGGTCACTTAATGTTCTTCCATGGGCTAGACCTGCTCTTACAGAAATGTATCGCAAAATGAGTGGGAAGACACTTCAATTTCATCACATCCCTATCAATGGTGAAGTGCATAGAGACCTGACCTGGTTCTCTGATATGCTCAAGTCTGCCATTGGGATACGATTTGTAGATGCCCAAGCATGGAGTGATAGTGAAGCAGACTTTGTGAGCTGGACTGATGCAAGCAACATAGGCCTATCCTTTGTCTATGCTAGTAATGGCTTTTGTTATCAGGTGCATCCAACTCCTGGCAGCCCCATTGTAGACATCTTCTTCAGAGAGCTGCTAGCTATTTTATCTGGTCTACATCACATTGCTTCCAAGCCTAGTCCACCCAAGAGAGCCCTATTCTTCTCTGATAGTTTGGACTCTGTCCAAGTTCTCAGTTCTCTTGCAGTCAAAGAATCATCACATAACTCTATCCTCCTTGCTATTGCAGGTATAGTTCTTAAAACTGGTATTGACATCAGAATTTGTCATATTCCTGGCAAAGACAATATTAAGGCAGATCTTCTGTCTAGACTTTTACTGGATGACTTCAAGCTCCAGTTTCCCTCCTACCGCGTCCGCACTTTTGAGCCTCCAAGAGAGCTACTGCCGGCGCGATGGAGAGAGTCCTTTTAGAGGCCATGGGTGAGCAGAGGAAGAGACAAGGTCACTCTGCTCACCCTCCTATGGACTTGAACAAGTTAGATGACTTGGTGTTATTCCTTCAAGCCCATGCCATTGAGAAGTCTACCAAACAGAACTATACTACAGGTGCTAAAGATTATATCAGGTTCTGCACCTCTCATAATCTGGATCTGGATCCCACCTCATCCACACTTTCCAGATACATTGCCTACACATCCAGACACATTGTCTCTGGACCCAAATATCTCTCTGGTGCTCGTCACTTTCTCAAACAACTCTATCCTCACTTTGATGAATCTTGTGCTCATCCTCTGGTTCAAGCTGCAATCAGAGGCTCCAAGAAAGTTGGAGCTGATCCAGTCAAGAGGAAGCCTCCTCTTCAAATTTCTCATATCCAACTCTTCTATGACTCTCGTCATCTCTCCAATGATGATCTTCTGTTTGCTACTCTATTGAGTTGTGACTTCTATGGTTGTCACCGCATTGGTAAACTCACTGTTCCTAATCAGTATGACTTGCGTGACTGGCGTAAGGTGATCAAGTGTGCTTCTCTCAAGTTTGAGAATGGCAGAGCTGGTTATCATTTGCTTTATCACAAAAGTGATCCTTTCTATCATGAAACTGATATTCTTCAAAGTCATCAAGCAGTGGCTAGTCCTGTGTCTCTACTGAAGGAATACTGTTCTATCAGAGACAAACTACATGGAGCCAGGCCTGCATTGTTCCTCTGTGAAGATGGAACACTCCCCACTAGATCCTGGTTTGAATCCAGGTTCTTTGCTTATGTTGGTAGGGAGTTTGGTGGACATTCACTAAGACCTGGTGGTGCAACTTTTTATGCCAGACTTGGACTTTCAGAATCTGTGATAATGGCTTTAGGACGTTGGTCTTCTTCAGCTTGGAAAATATATATCAGAGACAATCCTACAGTAAGAGCAGAATTACAGCTAGCTTCTCTCAAACAAGCCCAAAAATCTTGACACTGTACTATAGTACTTTTGTAACATCATCTGAATCTGTGATAATGGCTTTGGGACGTTGGTCTTCTACAGCTTGGAAAATATATATCAGAGACAATCCTACAGTAAGGGCAGAACTACAACTAGCTTCACTCAAACAAGCCCCAAGATCTTGACACTGTACAATAGTACTATTGTAACACCATCCAATCTGATATACAACCGTTTACCTCGTGTCTCATTCACATTTTCTTTCACCACCATTCACCCCTCAACAACATTTCATAGCAATTATAGCCCTCCATGATCCGCTTTGAATGTTATGGGCTTTGGCCCAGTATTGGCTAACTTTAACTTCCTGTCCCACCTGAGTGCAAAAGGCAGAGGCATTCGCTCCCTAAAGAAGATGTCTACAATGGGGCTGCCAGGAGTTGGATGCACCTGATAACAAAAGCCATTACTGGCATAGACAAAGGATAGGCCTATGTTGCTTGCATCAGTCCAGCTCACAAAGTCTGCTTCACTATCAATCCATGCTTGGGCATCTACAAATCGTATCCCAATGGCAGACTTGAGCATATCAGAGAACCAGGTCAGGTCTCTATGCACTTCACCATTGATAGGGATGTGACGAAATTGAAGTGTCTTCCCACTCATTTTGCAATACATTATGATATGAGGGAGAGGAGGGAGGGTGAAGGAAAAACAGGCAGATCAAGGTTAGATCTATGTAGATAAGAGTTAGTACAATGTAGAGGCTTATCAGACATGATCAGAGCGCACTGAGACACCAAAAACCCAAGATCTAACAAAGGAATCAATTTCTACAGTGTCTGATCACCTTAGATCTGTCTGGATGTGCTTTGGTATCTGTTCAGTGTCTTGATGGTGAAAAATGCGAAATTTCATACCAGATTCCTGTATCTGAAACACCTCTAGAAGGCCTATAGTCTGTACAGATGGAGGAATGTGCTGAATAGTGAAATCAGAGCTCAAATAGAGCAAGGGGACATGCAGGCAGCCTCACCCAGGTCAGAGATGGTGGGGGAAGGAAAGGAAGAATGGGAGATCAAAAACTGATGATGAAACTTGCTTTTACAGGCCTCTGCTCAGACCTCTGGCACCTGTAACAGCCACCATCAGGACCAGATCAACCCCATCATGATATGCCTGATGCATGTGAAGATGGGACCATGTGCAGCTATCAGCTGATGATCCAAGCGCCCCATAAGCACTGGGAATGTCCGAAATATTGCCAGAGACCCATGTGATGTGTCTAGGCATGGTCCAGAGTGATCTAGAGACTCTGGGAGTGAAATAACACTCAAGTCCGCTTTTTGTGTTTCGAGTGTGCAACTCGAAATGACGATTGCGGGAGAACCAGTGAACCAAATGCCTTCAAATTTGTTCTCATCCCGAAGAGGACATGGAGCCGCATATTTTCACTTAAAACACCTAAGGGATCCATCCAGAACTGCGTGGTGTAGAGCGAAATGTAAATCAAAAGCTCTACCAGAGCATTCTGAGCACTTTGGTGAAAAAGTGTGCATAACTCCACACAGACTGGGTATCATCACTAGGTCATAGTGGACAACTTGTAGGGGCAATAGAGCTCTGTATGCGTGCACAGTACAGTGGCAAGAGCTCTTGAGGCTAGCCAGCAATTAAGTGTATTCATGTACACATTAGGTATGATGAAGGTGAAGACCTTCATGTACATACCTGTTGTGATGAATAGTGCACTATAATTGCTGGGAGATGATCTGTTGTTTGCAGAGGCCTGCAGAAAGGCTCCCTACCCTTGGAATCCGCCTTCATGTCGACCTCTGCCTTTTGCACTCAGGTGGGACAGGAAGTTAAAGTTAGCCAACACTGGGCCAAAGCCCATAACATTCAGAGCGGATCATGGAGGGCTATAATTGCTATGAGATGTTGTTGAGGGGTGGATGGTGGTGAAAGAAAATGTGAATGAGACGCGAGGTAAATGGTTGTATATCAGATTGGATGGTGTTACAATAGTACTATTGTACAGTGTCAAGATCTTGGGGCTTGTTTGAGTGAAGCTAGTTGTAGTTCTGCCCTTACTGTAGGATTGTCTCTGATATATATTTTCCAAGCTGTAGAAGACCAACGTCCCAAAGCCATTATCACAGATTCAGAAAGACCAAGTCTGGCATAAAAAGTTGCACCACCAGCTCTAAGTGAATGTCCACCAAACTCCCTACCAACATAAGCAAAGAACCTGGATTCAAACCAGGATCTAGTGGGGAGTGTTCCATCTTCACAGAGGAACAATGCAGGCCTGGCTCCATGCAATTTGTCTCTGATAGTACAGTATTCCTTCAGTAGAGACACAGGACTAGCCACTGCTTGATGACTTTGGAGAATATCTGTTCCATGGTAAAAAGGATCACTCTTGTGATAAGGCAAATGATAACCAGCTCTGCCATTCTCAAACTTGAGAGAAGCTCGCTTGATTACCTTACGCCAGTCACGCAGATCATGTTGATTAGGAACAGTAAGTTCACCAATGCGGTGACAGCCATAGAAGTCACAGCTCATGAGAGCAGCAAACAGAAGATCATCATAGGAGAAATGACAAGAGTCATAGAAGAGTTGAATATGAGAAATTTGAAGAGGAGGCTTCCTCTTGACTGGGTCAGCTCTAACTTTCTTGGATCCTCTGATTGTAGCTTGAACCAGAGGATGAGCACAAGATTCATCAAAGTGAGGATAGAGTTGTTTGAGAAAGTGACGAGCACCAGAGAGATATTTGGGTCCAGAAGCAATGTGTCTGGATGTGTAGGCAATGTATCTGGAGAGTGTGGATGGAGTAGGATCCAGATCAAGTTTGTGTGAGGTGCAGAAGTGGATGTAATCTCTAGCACCTGTAGTATAGTTCTGTTTGGTAGACTTTTCAATGGCATGGGCTTGAAGGAATAACACCAAGTCATCTAGCTTGTTCAAGTCCATAGGAGGGTGAGCAGAGCGCCCTTGTCTCTTCCTCTGCTCACCCATGGCCTCTAAAAGGACTCTCTCCATCGCGCCGGCAGTAGCTCTCTTGGAGGCTCAAAAGTGCGGACGCGGTATGAGGGGAACTGGAGCTTGAAGTCATCCAGTAAAAGTCTAGATAGAAGGTCTGCCTTGATGTTGTCCTTGCCAGGAATATGACGAACTCTGATGTCAATACCAGTCTTGAAAACTATACCAGCAATAGCTAAGAGGATGGAGTTGTGTGATAATTCTTTGACTGCAAGAGAGCTGAGCACTTGAACTGAGTCTAAGCTATCTGAGAAGAACAGAGCTCTTTTTGGTGGACTAGGTTTGGATGCAATGTGATGGAGTCCTGATAGAATAGCCAGCAGCTCCCTGAAGAAGATGTCCACTCTTGGGCTGCCAGGAGCTGGATGCACTTGATAGCAAAACCCATTGCTGGCATAAACAAAGGACAGTCCTATATTGCTAGCATCAGTCCAGCACACAAAGTCTGCTTCACTGTCACTCCATGCTTGGGCATCTACAAATTGTATCCCAATGGCAGACTTGAGCATGTCAGAGAACCAAGTCAGGTCTCTATGCACTTCACCATTGATAGGGATGTGACGACATTGAAGTGTCTTCCCACTCATTTTGCGATACATTTCTGTGAGAGCAGGCCTGGCCCATGGAAGAACATTGAGTGACCAGTTTAGAGAACCTGTCAGATGCTGCCAATCTCTGAGTGCAGCTTTACGGTTTGGGGATGAGAGGAATGTGGGGATGGCTTCCACAAGTCCATCAATGGACTTTTGAGTCAAAGAAATGGAACCCTTCATGATGTCTGTCAAGAAGCCAATGATTAACAGCCAGACTCCCCAGTCTTGCTTTCTGTCTTCATAGGGGCAGTCAATCATATCCCAAAAGACTAGAAGCTGTACTTGTCTCTTGGGATACTTCTTGCCATGAAAGGTGATCAGATTCCTCTTGAAGTCCCATCCAAAGAAATCATCCATGTAGACATGTAGATTAGGGATTCCTAGCTTCTCAGTCCCAAACCAACAAAGGAGTGCTGACACAGAGCACCAACAGCGAGGAGATGTTCTAGTCCCAAAGACTAATCTCCTAACAATATGAAATCTTCCTTCAACAGATACAACTTGACAAAGTTGCCAGAGAGGATGAGCAGGGAGATTGAGGAAAGCTTTAGCTACATCACTCTTGAATAGCACAAGCTCCTCATTAGGGTGCTCTTTGATAACATCATTGAGCACCTGGCCAAAAGTGTGCATGTCATCATATTTGACTTTGGCCTCCTCTCTAGCCTCTGCCTTTTGCACTCAGGTGGGACAGGAAGTTAAAGTTAGCCAACACTGGGCCAAAGCCCATAACATTCAAAGCGGATCATGGAGGGCTACATAATGGTACAGGATAGGTAAGGATGTAGCTACATACAACTACATATTTACAAACAATGAGAACATACATGATATGAGGGAGAGGAGGGAGGGTGAAGGAAAAACAGGCAGATCAAGGTTAGATCTATGTAGATAAGAGTCAGTACTATGTAGAGGCTTATCAGACATGATCAGAGCGCACTGAGACACCAAAAACCCAAGATCTAACAAAGGAATCAACTCCTAGAGTGTCTGATCACCTTAGATCTGTCTGGATGTGCTTTGGTATCTGTTCAGTGTCTTGATGGTGAAAAATGCAAAATTTCATACCAGATTCCTGTATCTGAGACACCTCTGGAAGGCCTGTAGTCTGTACAGATGTAGGAATGTACTGGACAGTGAAATCAGAGCTCAGAAAGAGCTAGGGAACATGCAGGCAGCCTCACCCAGGTCAGAGATGGTGGGGGAAGGAAAGGAAGAATGGGAGATCAAAAATTGATGTTTCAACTCGCTTTTACAGGCCTCTGCTCAGACCTCTGGCACCTGTAACAGCCACATCAATTTAAAACAGCCCCATGATCAATTGCCTGATGCATGTGAAGATGGGATCATGTACAGCTATCAGCTGATGATCCAGGCGCCCTATAAGCGCTGGAAAAGTCCGAAATATGTCCAGGAATCCATGTGATGAGTCTAGACATGGTGCTAAGTGATATAAAGGCTCTGGGAATGAAATAACACACAAATGTTTTGAGTGTGCATTTTAAAATGAGGATTGCAGGAGAACCACTAGACCAAATGCCTTCAAAATTATTTGCATCTTGAAGAGGACATCAAACTGTATATTTCCATCTAAGACACCTATAGGTTTGGTCCAGGAATGCTTTGTGTAGAATAGAAAATATTTCAAAAGCTTTATTAAAACATTCTGAAAAAATATGGATAACTCAACACAGAGTGAGTATCATCATAGGGTTATAGTGGACAACTTGTAGGGACAATAGAGCTCTGTATGCGTACACAGTATAGTGGCAAGAGCACTTGAAAGGTAGCCAGCAATTAAGTGTATTCATGTACACATTAGGTATGATGAAGGTGAAGACCTTCATGTACATACCTGTTGTGATGAATAGTGCACTATAATGACTGGGAGATGATCTGTTGTTTGCAGAGGCCTGCAGAAAGGCTCCCTACCCTTGGAATTCGCCTTCATGTCGAGAATACCATCATTAAGACCTGATGCAGTTTGGTCCATGACAACTCTGGCTTTCCCCTTCTGCCAGACTACAAACATGGGGGAAACCTTCATGCCTAAACAAATCTACCCTCACTTTGATGAATCTCGTGCTCATCCTCTGGTTCAAGCTACAATCAGAGGCTCCAAGAAAGTTAGAGCTGATCCAGTCAAGAGGAAGCGTCCTCTTCAAATATCTCATATCCAACTCTTCTATGACTCTCGTCATCTCTCCTATGATGATCTTCTGTTTGCAACTCTCCTGAGCTGTGGCTTCTATGGCTGTCATCGCATTGGTGAACTCACTGTTCCTAATCAGCATGATCTGTGTGACTGGCGTAAGGTGATTAAGCGGGCCTCTCTCAAGTTTGAGAATGGCAGAGCTGGTTACCACTTGCCTTATCACAAGAGTGATCCTTTTTACCATGGGACAGATGCAATGACAGCCATAGAAGCCACAGCTCATGAGAGTTGCAAACAGAAGATCATCATAGGAGAGATGACGAGAGTCATAGAAGAGTTGGATATGAGATATTTGAAGAGGAGGCTTCCTCTTGACTGGATCAGCTCTAACTTTCTTGGAGCCTCTGATTGTAGCTTGAACCAGAGGATGAGCACGAGATTCATCAAAGTGAGGGTAGATTTGTTTAGGCATGAAGGTTTCCCCCATGTTTGTAGTCTGGCAGAAGGGGAAAGCCAGAGTTGTCATGGACCAAACTGCATCAGGTCTTAATGATGGTATCCCTAGAGAGGAGGCCAAAGTCAAATATGATGATATGCACACTTTTGGCCAGGTGCTCAATGATGTTATCAAAGAGCATCCTAATGAGGAGCTTGTGCTATTCAAAAGTGATGTGGCCAAAGCTTTCCTCAATCTTCCTGCTCATCCTCTCTGGCAGCTTTGTCAAGTTGTCTCTGTTGAAGGAAGATTTCATATTGTCAGAAGACTGGTCTTTGGAACTAGAACCTCTCCTCGCTGTTGGTGCTCTGTATCTGCACTTCTCTGTTGGTTTGGAACTGAGAAGCTAGGAATCCCTAATCTACATGTCTACATGGATGACTTCTTTGGATGGGACTTCAAGAGGAATCTCATCACCTTTCATGGCAAGAAGTATCCCAAGAGACAAGTACAGCTTCTAGTCTTTTGGGACATGATTGACTGCCCCTATGAAGACAGAAAACAAGACTGGGGAGTCTGGCTGTTAATCATTGGCTTCTTGACAGATATCATGAAAGGCTCCATCTCTTTGACTCAGGAATCCATAGATGGACTTGTGGAAGCCATCCACACATTCCTCTCATCTCCCAATCGCAAAGCTGCACTCAGAGACTGGCAGCACCTCACAGGTTCTTTGAACTGGTCACTCAATGTTCTTCCATGGGCCAGGCCTGCTCTCACAGAAATGTATCGCAAAATGAGTGGCAAAACACTTCAATTTCGTCACATCCCTATCAATGGTGAAGTGCATAGAGACCTGACTTGGTTCTCTGACATGCTCAAGTCTGCCATTGGGATACGATTTGTAGATGCCCAAGCATGGAGTGACAGTGAAGCAGACTTTGTGTGCTGGACTGATGCTAGCAATATAGGACTGTCCTTTGTTTATGCCAGTAATGGGTTTTGCTATCAAGTGCATCCAGCTCCTGGCAGCCCAATAGTGGACATCTTCTTCAGGGAGCTGCTGGCTATTCTATCAGGACTCCATCACATTGCATCCAAACCTAGTCCACCCAAAAGAGCACTGTTCTTCTCAGATAGCCTGGACTCAGTTCAAGTGCTCAGCTCGCTTGCAGTGAAAGAATCATCACACAACTCCATCCTCCTAGCTATTGCTGGTATAGTTCTCAAGACTGGTATTGACATCAGAGTTCGTCATATTCCTGGCAAGGACAACATCAAGGCAGACCTTCTATCTAGACTCCTACTGGATGACTTCAGGCTCCAGTTCCCCTCCTACCGCGTCCGCACTTTTGAGCCTCCAAGAGAGCTACTGCCGGCGCGATGGAGAGAGTCCTTTTAGAGGCCATGGGTGAGCAGAGAAAGAGACAAGGGCGCTCTGCTCACCCTCCTATGGACTTGAACAAGTTAGATGACTTGGTGTTATTCCTTCAAGCCCATGCCATTGAAAAGTCTACCAAACAGAACTATACTACAGGTGCTAGGGATTACATTCACTTCTGCACCTCACACAAACTTGATCTGGATCCTACTCCATCTACACTCTCCAGATACATTGCCTATACATCCAGACACATTGCCTCTGGACCTAAATATCTCTCTGGTGCTCGTCACTTTCTCAAACAACTCTATCCTCACTTTGATGAATCTCGTGCTCATCCTCTGGTTCAAGCTACAATCAGAGGCTCCAAGAAAGTTAGAGCTGATCCAGTCAAGAGGAAGCCTCCTCTTCAAATATCTCACATACAACTCTTCTATGACTCTCGTCATCTCTCCTATGATGATCTTCTGTTTGCAACTCTCCTGAGCTGTGGCTTCTATGGCTGTCATCGCATTGGTGAACTCACTGTTCCTAATCAGCATGATCTGTGTGACTGGCGTAAGGTGATTAAGCGGGCCTCTCTCAAGTTTGAGAATGGCAGAGCTGGTTACCACTTGCCTTATCACAAGAGTGATCCTTTTTACCATGGGACAGATATTCTCCAAAGTCATCAAGCAGTGGCCAGTCCTGTGTCTCTACTAAAGGAATACTGTACCATCAGAGACAAACTACATGGAGCCAGGCCTGCATTGTTCCTCTGTGAAGATGGAACACTCCCCACTAGATCCTGGGTTGAATCCAGGTTCTTTGCTTATGTTGGTAGGGAGTTTGGTGGACATTCAATTAGAGCTGGTGGTGCAACCTTTTATGCCAGACTTGGTCTTTCAGAATCTGTGATAATGGCCTTGGGACGTTGGTCTTCTACAGCTTGGAAAATATATATCAGAGACAATCCTACAGTAAGGGCAGAATTACAACTAGCTTCACTCAAACAAGCCCAAAGATCTTGACACTGTACAGTAGTATCATTGTAACACCATCCAATCTGATATACAACCATTTACCTCGCGTCTCATTCACATTTTCTCTCACCACCATCCACCCCTCAACAACATCTCATAGCAATTTATAGCCCTCCATGATCCGCTCTGAATGTTATGGGCTTTGGCCCAGTGTTGGCTAACTCTAACTTCCTGTCCCACCTGAGTGCAAAAGGCAGAGGTCGACATGAAGGCGGATTCCAAGGGTAGGGAGCCTTTCTGCAGGCCTCTGCAAACAACAGATCATCTCCCAGCAATTATAGTGCACTATTCATCACAACAGGTATGTACATGAAGGTCTTCACCTTCATCATACCTAATGTGTACATGAATACACTTAATTGCTGGCTACCCTCAAGAGCTCTTGCCACTATACTGTGCACGCATACAGAGCTCTATTGCCCCTACAAGTTGTCCACTATGACCTAGTGATGATACCCAGTCTGTGTGGAGTTATGCACACTTTTTCACCAAAGTGCTCAGAATCCTCTAATAGAGCTTTTGATTTACATTTGGCTCTACACCACGCAGTTCTGGATGGATCCCTTAGGTGTCTTAAGTGAAAATGTGCGGCTCCATGTCCTCTTCGGGATGAGAACAAATTTGAAGGCATTTGGTTCACTGGTTCTCTCGCAATCGTCATTTCGAGTTGCACACTCAAAACACAAAAAGCGGACTTGAGTGTTATTTCACTCCCAGAGTCTCTAGATCACTCTGGACCATGCCTAGACACATCACATGGGTCTCTGGATATATTTCGGACATTTCCAGCGCTTATGGGGCGCTTGGATCATCAGCTGATAGCTGCACATGGTCCCATCTTCACATGCATCAGGCAAATCATGATGGGGTTGATCTGGTCCTGATGGTGGCTGTTACAGGTGCCAGAGGTCTGAGCAGAGGCCTGTAAAAGCGAGTTTGCCCATCAGTTTTTGATCTCCCATCCTTCCTTTCCTTCCCCCACCATCTCTGACCTAGGTGAGGCTGCCTGCATGTCCCCTTGCTCTATTTGAGCTCTGATTTCACTGTCCAGCACATTCCTCCATCTGTACAGACTACAGGCCTTCCAGAGGTGTCTCAGATACAGGAATCTGGTATGAAATTTCGCATTTTTCACCATCAAGACACTGAACAGACATCAAAGCACATCCAGACAGATCTAAGGTGATCAGACACTCTAGGAGTTGATTCCTTTGTTAGATCTTGGGTTTTTGGTGTCTCAGTGCGCTCTGATCATGTCTGATAAGCCTCTACATTGTACTAACCCTTATCTACATAGATCTAACCTTGATCTGCCTGTTTTTCCTTCACCCTCCCTCCTCTCCCTTTTATCATGTATGTTCTCACTGTTTGTATATATGTAGTGGTATGTAGCTACATCCTTACCTATCCTGTACCATTATGTAGCCCTCCATGATCCGCTCTGAATGTTATGGGCTTTGGCCCAGTGTTGGCTAACTCTAACTTCCTGTCCCACCTGAGTGCAAAAGGCAGAGGCAGCAATAGCAAGAAGGATGGAGTTGTGTGATGATTCTTTGACTGCAAGAGAGCTCAGCACTTGAACAGAGTCCAAACTATCAGAGACAAATAGAGCTCTCTTGGGTGGACTAGGTTTGGATGCAATGTGATGTAGGCCAGATAGAATAGCTAGTAGCTCTCTGAAGAAGATATCAACAATTGGGCTCCCAGGAGTTGGATGCACTTGATAGCAAAACCCATTGCTAGCATAGACAAAGGAGAGACCTATGTTGCTTGCATCAGTCCAGCACACAAAGTCTGCTTCACTGTCACTCCATGCTTGGGCATCTACAAATCGTATCCCAATGGCAGACTTGAGCATGTCAGAAAACCAAGTCAGGTCTCTATGCACTTCACCATTGATAGGGATGTGACGAAATTGAAGTGTCTTGCCACTCATTTTGCGATACATTTCTGTGAGAGCAGGCCTGGCCCATGGAAGAACATTGAGTGACCAGTTCAAAGAACCTGTGAGGTGCTGCCACTCTCTGAGCGCAGCTTTACGATTAGGAGATGAGAGGAATGTGTGGATGGCTTCTACAAGTCCATCAATGGACTCTTGGGTCAAAGAGATGGACCCTTTCATGATATCTGTCAAGAAGCCAATGATTAACAGCCAGACTCCCCAGTCTTGTTTTCTGTCTTCATAGGGGCAGTCAATCATGTCCCAAAAGACTAGAAGCTGTACTTGTCTCTTGGGATACCTCTTGCCATGAAATGTGATCAGATTCCTCTTGAAGTCCCATCCAAAGAAATCATCCATGTAGACATGTAGATTGGGGATTCCTAGCTTCTCAGTCCCAAACCAACAAAGGAGTGCTGATACAGAGCACCAACAGCGAGGAGAGGTTCTAGTTCCAAACACTAATCTCCTGACAATATGAAATCTTCCTTCAACAGATACAACTTGACAAAGTTGCCAGAGAGGATGAGCAGGGAGATTGAGGAAAGCTTTGGCTACATCACTCTTGAATAGCACAAGCTCCTCATTAGGATGCTCTTTGATAACATCATTGAGCACCTGGCCAAAAGTGTGCATGTCATCATATTTGACTTTGGCCTCCTCTCTAGGAATACCATCATTGAGACCTGATGCAGTTTGGTCCATGACAATTCTGGCTTTCCCCTTCTGCCAGACTACAAACATAGGGGAAACTTTCATGCCAGGTAATAGTACAAAATCTTCTGGTAGTGCTTCTGACCACCTCCCAGCAGCTACCTCCTGATCTCTGTGAGCTTTGAGTGCAGCAATATCCACTTCCTCAGTGACATAATTCTCTACTTTCTGCTTGCATTCCTCTTCCCACTCTGCTTCATAGAAGGGCCAGAATCCTTCTCTCAGTGAGCGAATGACAGAAGCAACAAAGGGCTGATTAGGATGAGTGGACAAGAGGAGTTCTAAGCGATCCACATTGAAGGCAGTTTCAACTTTGATATGACTAGCCATAGAGTGCAAAGTAGCAAGAATTTGAGGATTGTTCAAAAGATGTTCAGGAGGTGAAGGTAGAGGAGGTGCAGTCATTGTAGATGTAATACTGGGAGGAATGATGTTACAAGATGCACTAGAAGAAGACCATAGATAGCCACATCTAAAACGTGGATTTGAAGTAGATTGGGAAGAGTCCAGAGGATGCTTTGTACCAGCCAGAGATTTAGGCCCTTGAAGAGCGCTTTCTACTCTCTCTGCGACGCTTCTGGAGCTGGTCATAGCAGGACTGGTTGTCAATGGCTCTGTGCTGTTCCCCACACTCACTGCAGTAGCCATGCTTCCTGTTATTAGGACAGGGCTCTGAACACCTCTTCTCATTCCAAAGGATGCAAGGTGTGTCACGACGCTTTGAACTGGAAGAGGAAGATGATGAACTACCACCAGAAGGCCTCTTCCTAGCAGATAACAACTCTTTGAGCAGAAGAGTGTGGAAGCTCTCTGGATTGCCCAGATCAAAGGGAGTGTTGGCAGCCTTCTGCCTAGCTTCTTTATCAACTCTGATAGCCACAGATGGATCATAAGGTGAAGATCTGAAGTACTCCATAATTTGAGATTTGTATGTCTCCAGCTCAATTTTTCTATGTGGATAAACCTTGAGCAAAGGAGCAGTCCATGCATCAAAAACTCGGAGCCATTGAGACTCTGAAGTGACAGGCATAGACTTGAGTACTTGGTCCTTACGAACCAGCTTGTACTCTGAGCCAAAGTCTCTGCTATCATCATAGGTAGCTGAAGAGAAGCTGACCAGTGCAGCATAAACTGTGTCAAAGTCAACAAAGCGATCCTTGACAATGAGGCGCAACAGAGAGACAGGGAGAGGGTCAGAGAAAGGCTGAGCAGCCAAGAGTGATACAACAGGGTCCAGATTGCTCTCAGCAGCAAATAGATTCTTGAGTTCCCAAGTCTTCTGCACATGAGCAGGAAGAGATGTAGGCCCTGACAGATGGGCCAAGTGAGGAGCAGCCTCAAGGAGTGCAGCAGGAAGCATTGAAGCAGTAGGAGCAGGTTTGACAGGAGAGGCAAGAAGCCTAGCCAAGGCATCTCTCCCAGCCTGTAGAATAGGCTCTGGATCTTGAGCACAAGCACCAGAGTCAAGCTGGGCATGCTCATCATCCAAGTCCTGAATCTGAGCTTGCATGCTAGCCCAAGCAGCCTCATTGACAGCATCCTCATGAGAGACAGCATTCTGATCAGCTGAAACAGCAGCCTCCTTCCCTTTGAGTTTGTCTCTCTTAAACTGATTGGTCTCTCTCTGAATATCCATGATCTGGGACACATAGTCTTGGGATACAACAGGATCATTGGATGATATATCTCTAATAGCCCTAAAGCCTCTGCCTTTTGCACTCAGGTGGGACAGGAAGTAAGAGTTAGCCAACACTGGGCCAAAGCCCATAACATTCAGAGCGGATCATGGAGGGCTACATAATGGTACAGGATAGGTAAGGTTGTAGCTACATACCACTACATATATACAAACAATGAGAACATACATGATATGAGGGAGAGGAGGGAGGGTGAAGGAAAAACAGTCAGATCAAGGTTAGATCTATGTAGATAAGAGTTAGTACAATGTAGAGGCTTATCAGACATGATCAGAGCGCACTGAGACACCAAAAACCCAAGATCTAACAAAGGAATCAACTTCCACAGTGTCTGATCACCTTAGATCTGTCTGGATGTGCTTTGGTATCTGTTCAGTGTCTTGATGGTGAAAAATGCGAAATTTCATACCAGATTCCTGTATCTGAGACACCTCTGGAAGGCCTGTAGTCTGTACAGATGGAGGAATGTGCTGGATGGTGAAATCAGGGCTCAAATAGAGCAAGGGGACATGCAGGCAGCCTCACCCAGGTCAGAGATGGTGGGGGAAGGAAAGGAAGAATGGGAGATCAAAAACTGATGGGCAAACTCGCTTTTACAGGCCTCTGCTCAGACCTCTGGCACCTGTAACAGCCACCATCAGGACCAGATCAAACCCATCATGATATGCCTGATGCATGTGAAGATGGGACCATGTGCAGCTATCAGCTGATGATCCAAGCGCCCCATAAGCGCTGGAAATGTCCGAAATATATCCAGAGACCCATGTGATGTGTCTAGGCATGGTCCAGAGTGATCTAGAGACTCTGGGAGTGAAACAACACTCAAGTCCGCTTTTTGTGTTTTGAGTGTGCAACTCGAAATGACGATTGCGGGAGAACCAGTGAACCAAATGCCTTCAAATTTGTTCTCATCCCGAAGAGAACATGGAGCCGCACATTTTCACTTAAGACACCTAAGGGATCCATGCAGAACTGCATGGTGTAGAGCGAAATGTAAATCAAAAGCTCTATCAGAAGATTCTGAGCACTTTGGTGAAAAAGTGTGCATAACTCCACACAGACTGGGTATCATCACTAGGTCATAGTGGACAACTTGTAGGGGCAATAGAGCTCTGTATGCGTGCACAGTATAGTGGCAAGAGCTCTTGAGGGTAGCCAGCAATTAAGTGTATTCATGTACACATTAGGTATGATGAAGGTGAAGACCTTCATGTACATACCTGTTGTGATGAATAGTGCACTATAATTGCTGGGAGATGATCTGTTGTTTGCAGAGGCCTGCAGAAAGGCTCCCTACCCTTGGAATCCGCCTTCATGTCGACCTCTGCCTTTTGCACTCAGGTGGGACAGGAAGTAAGAGTTAGCCAACACTGGGCCAAAGCCCATAACATTCAGAGCGGATCATGGAGGGCTATAGATTGCTATGAGATGTTGTTGAGGGGTGGATGGTGGTGAGAGAAAATGTGAATGAGACGCGAGTTAAATGGTTGTATATCAGATTGGATGGTGTTACAATAGTACAGGGATACAGTGTCAAGATCTTTGGGCTTGTTTGAGTGAAGCTAGTTGTAGTTCTGCCCTTACTGTAGGATTGTCTCTGATATATATTTTCCAAGCTGTAGAAGACCAACGTCCTAAAGCCATAATCACAGATTCAGAAAGACCAAGTCTGGCATAAAAGGTTGCACCACCAGCTCTAAGTGAATGTCCACCAAACTCCCTACCAACATAAGCAAAGAACCTAGATTCAAACCAGGATCTAGTGGGGAGTGTTCCATCTTCACAGAGGAACAATGCAGGCCTGGCTCCATGTAGTTTGTCCCTGATAGTACAGTATTCCCTGAGGAGAGACACTGGACTAGCCACTGCTTGATGACTTTGGAGAATATCTGTTCCATGGTAAAAAGGATCACTCTTGTGATAAGGCAAGTGGTAACCAGCTCTGCCATTCTCAAACTTGAGAGAGGCCCGCTTGATCACCTTACGCCAGTCACGCAGATCATGCTGATTAGGAACAGTGAGTTCACCAATGCGATGACAGCCATAGAAGCCACAGCTCATGAGAGTTGCAAACAGAAGATCATCATAGGAGAGATGACGAGAGTCATAGAAGAGTTGGATATGAGATATTTGAAGAGGAGGCTTCCTCTTGACTGGATCAGCTCTAACTTTCTTGGAGCCTCTGATTGTAGCTTGAACCAGAGGATGAGCACGAGATTCATCAAAGTGAGGATACAGTTCAAGTTTGAGAAAGTGTCGAGCACCAGAGAGATATTTGGGTCCAGAGGCAATGTGTCTGGATGTGTAGGCAATGTATCTGGAGAGTGTGGATGGAGTAGGATCCAGATCAAGCTTGTGTGAGGTGCAGAAGTGGATGTAATCCCTAGCACCTGTAGTATAGTTCTGTTTAGTAGACTTTTCAATGGCATGGGCTTGAAGGAATAACACCAAGTCATCTAGCTTGTTCAAGTCCATAGGAGGGTGAGCAGAGCGCCCTTGTCTCTTCCTCTGCTCACCCATGGCCTCTAAAAGGACTCTCTCCATCGCGCCGGCAGTAGCTCTCTTGGAGGCTCAAAAGTGTGGACGCGGTAGGAGGGAAACTGGAGCTTGAAGTCATCCAGTAAAAGCCTAGATAGAAGATCTGCCTTGATGTTATCCTTGCCAGGAATATGACGAACTCTGATGTCAATACCAGTCTTGAGAACTATACCAGCAATAGCAAGAAGGATGGAGTTGTGTGATGATTCTTTGACTGCAAGAGAGCTCAGCACTTGAACAGAGTCCAAACTATCAGAGAAAAATAGAGCTCTCTTGGGTGGACTAGGTTTGGAAGCAATGTGATGTAGGCCAGATAGAATAGCTAGTAGCTCTCTGAAGAAGATATCAACAATTGGGCTGCCAGGAGTTGGATGCACTTGATAGCAAAACCCATTGCTAGCATAGACAAAGGAGAGACCTATGTTGCTTGCATCAGTCCAGCACACAAAGTCTGCTTCACTGTCACTCCATGCTTGGGCATCTACAAATCGTATCCCAATGGCAGACTTGAGCATGTCAGAGAACCAAGTCAGGTCTCTATGCACTTCACCATTGATAGGGATGTGACGAAATTGAAGTGTCTTGCCACTCATTTTGCGATACATTTCAGTGAGAGCAGGCCTGGCCCATGGAAGAACATTAAGTGACCAGTTCAAAGAACCTGTGAGGTGCTGCCAGTCTCTGAGCGCAGCTTTATGATTAGGAGATGAGAGGAATGTGTGGATGGCTTCTACAAGTCCATCAATGGACTCTTGGGTCAAAGAGATGGACCCTTTCATGATATCTGTCAAGAAGCCAATGATTAAGAGCCAGACTCCCCAGTCTTGTTTTCTGTCTTCATAGGGCAGTCGATCATGTCCCAAAAGACTAGAAGCTGTACTTGTCTCTTGGGATACTTCTTGCCATGAAATGTGATCAGATTCCTCTTGAAGTCCCATCCAAAGAAATCATCCATGTAGACATGTAGATTGGGGATTCCTAGCTTCTCAGTCCCAAACCAACAAAGGAGTGCTGATACAGAGCACCAACAGCGAGGAGAGGTTCTAGTTCCAAACACTAATCTCCTGACAATATGAAATCTTCCTTCAACAGATACAACTTGACAAAGTTGCCAGAGAGGATGAGCAGGGAGATTGAGGAAAGCTTTGGCTACATCACTCTTGAATAACACAAGCTCCTCATTAGGATGCTCTTTGATAACATCATTGAGCACCTGGCCAAAAGTGTGCATGTCATCATATTTGACTTTGGCCTCCTCTCTAGGAATACCATCATTGAGACCTGATGCAGTTTGGTCCATGACAACTCTGGCTTTCCCCTTCTGCCAGACTACAAACATAGGGGAAACTTTCATGCCAGGTAATAGTACAAAATCTTCTGGTAGTGCTTCTGACCACCTCCCAGCAGCTACCTCCTGATCTCTGTGAGCTTTGAGTGCAGCAATATCCACTTCCTCAGTGACATAATTCTCTACTTTCTGCTTGCATTCCTCTTCCCACTCTGCTTCATAGAAGGGCCAGAATCCTTCTCTCAGTGAGCGAATGACAGAAGCAACAAAGGGCTGATTAGGATGAGTGGACAAGAGGAGTTCTAAGCGATCCACATTGAAGGCAGTTTCAACTTTGATATAACTAGCCATAGAGTGCAAAGTAGCAAGAATTTGAGGATTGTTCAAAAGATGTTCAGGAGGTGAAGGTAGAGGAGGTGCAGTCATTGTAGATGTAATACTGGGAGGAATGATGTTACAAGATGCACTAGAAGAAGACCATAGATAGCCACGTCTAAAACGTGGATTTGAAGTAGATTGGGAAGAGTCCAGAGGATGCTTTGTACCAGCCAGAGATTTAGGCCCTTGAAGAGCGCTTTCTACTCTCTCTGCGACGCTTCTGGAGCTGGTCATAGCAGGACTGGTTGTCAATGGCTCTGTGCTGTTCCCCACACTCACTGCAGTAGCCATGCTTCCTGTTATTAGGACAGGGCTCTGAACACCTCTTCTCATTCCAAAGGATGCAAGGTGTGTCACGACGCTTTGAACTGGAAGAGGAAGATGATGAACTACCACCAGAAGGCCTCTTCCTAGCAGATAACAACTCTTTGAGCAGAAGAGTGTGGAAGCTCTCTGGATTGCCCAGATCAAAGGGAGTGTTGGCAGCCTTCTGCCTAGCTTCTTTATCAACTCTGATAGCCACAGATGGATCATAAGGTGAAGATCTGAAGTACTCCATAATTTGAGATTTGTATGTCTCCAGCTCAATTTTTCTATGTGGATAAACCTTGAGCAAAGGAGCAGTCCATGCATCAAAAACTCGGAGCCATTGAGACTCTGAAGTGACAGGCATAGACTTGAGTACTTGGTCCTTACGAACCAGCCTGTACTCTGAGCCAAAGTCTCTGCTATCATCATAGGTAGCTGAAGAGAAGCTGACCAGTGCAGCATAAACTTTGTCAAAGTCAACAAAGCGATCCTTGACAATGAGGCGCAACAGAGAGACAGGGAGAGGGTCAGAGAAAGGCTGAGCAGCCAAGAGTGATACAACAGGGTCCAAATTGCTCTCAGCAGCAAATAGATTCTTGAGTTCCCAAGTCTTCTGCACATGAGCAGGAAGAGATGTAGGCCCTGACAGATGGGCCAAGTGAGGAGCAGCCTCAAGGAGTGCAGCAGGAAGCATTGAAGCAGTAGGAGCAGGTTTGACAGGAGAGGCAAGAAGCCTAGCCAAGGCATCTCTCCCAGCCTGTAGAATAGGCTCTGGATCTTGAGCAGAAGCACCAGAGTCAAGCTGGGCTTGCTCATCATCCAAGTCCTGAATCTGAGCTTGCATGCTAGCCCAAGCAGCCTCATTGACAGCATCCTCATGAGAGACAGGATTCTGATCAGCTGAAACAGCAGCATCCTTCCCTTTGAGTTTGTCTCTCTTAAACTGATTGGTCTCTCTCTGAATATCCATGATCTGAGACACATAGTCTTGGGATACAACAGGATCATTGGATGAAATATCTCTAATAGCCCTAAAGGCATCCATAGCATTGATCTCCTCATTTCTGAACTGTTCAACAACTTCCTGCAAAGTCCTGGCTTGTTCACTGACTGCCTGAAACTCCAGAGCTTGCTCAGGGTCATCAGAGAGCCTGGCAGCAAGGGAGGGAGGAGGTGACAAGTGGGGAGCAGCAGAGGAAGATGGAACATCAGAGGGATGAGGAGACACAGACCTGAAGTGGACATGAGCTCTACCCTGTTTAGAGGAGCTAGAAGGGCCCATGGAGCGCCCAGGAAGCGAGCTAGAGGTGATCTGAGAGTGAGAGGACATGTTAGAGGACTTTTGAGAAGAAGGGAGCAACTTTGATCTGGCCTGATCTGGCCTGATCTGATCAGATAAGGGTTTGAGGCGAGTTTGTGCAGGATTGAGGGAGTTAGAGGCCTCAGAAGCACTCTGATCTGCTCTGATCTTGGTGGATAAGGACTTGTGGAGAGTTTGAGCAAGATCAAGGTGTCTGAAGGGCTTAGATGAGGCCTGATCAGCATGGATCTGGCTAGATTTGGACATGGAGGGTGTAGAAGCATGGATAGCAAGAGGATCTGGTGATTCAGAGCGATGGGGAGCCATACAGAGTGTTGAGATGAAGATGGTGCTCAGGGAGAGCAGGAGGATGAAGGAAAAACAGTCAGATCAAGGTTAGATCTATGTAGATAAGAGTTAGTACAATGTAGAGGCTTATCAGACATGATCAGAGCGCACTGAGACACCAAAAACCCAAGATCTAACAAAGGAATCAACTTCCACAGTGTCTGATCACCTTAGATCTGTCTGGATGTGCTTTGGTATCTGTTCAGTGTCTTGATGGTGAAAAATGCGAAATTTCATACCAGATTCCTGTATCTGAGACACCTCTGGAAGGCCTGTAGTCTGTACAGATGGAGGAATGTGCTAGATGGTGAAATCAGGGCTCAAATAGAGCAAGGGGACATGCAGGCAGCCTCACCCAGGTCAGAGATGGTGGGGGAAGGAAAGGAAGAATGGGAGATCAAAAACTGATGGGCAAACTCGCTTTTACAGGCCTCTGCTCAGACCTCTGGCACCTGTAACAGCCACCATCAGGACCAGATCAAACCCATCATGATATGCCTGATGCATGTGAAGATGGGACCATGTGCAGCTATCAGCTGATGATCCAAGCGCCCCATAAGCGCTGGAAATGTCCGAAATATATCCAGAGACCCATGTGATGTGTCTAGGCATGGTCCAGAGTGATCTAGAGACTCTGGGAGTGAAACAACACTCAAGTCCGCTTTTTGTGTTTTGAGTGTGCAACTCGAAATGACGATTGCGGGAGAACCAGTGAACCAAATGCCTTCAAATTTGTTCTCATCCCGAAGAGAACATGGAGCCGCACATTTTCACTTAAGACACCTAAGGGATCCATGCAGAACTGCATGGTGTAGAGCGAAATGTAAATCAAAAGCTCTATCAGAAGATTCTGAGCACTTTGGTGAAAAAGTGTGCATAACTCCACACAGACTGGGTATCATCACTAGGTCATAGTGGACAACTTGTAGGGGCAATAGAGCTCTGTATGCGTGCACAGTATAGTGGCAAGAGCTCTTGAGGGTAGCCAGCAATTAAGTGTATTCATGTACACATTAGGTATGATGAAGGTGAAGACCTTCATGTACATACCTGTTGTGATGAATAGTGCACTATAATTGCTGGGAGATGATCTGTTGTTTGCAGAGGCCTGCAGAAAGGCTCCCTACCCTTGGAATCCGCCTTCATGTCGAGCTTCCATAGCATTGAGCTCCTCATTTCTGAACTGTTCAACAACTTCCTGCAGAGTCCTGGCTTGTTCACTGACTGCCTGAAACTCCAGAGCTTGCTCAGGGTCATCAGAGAGCCTGGCAGCAAGGGAGGGAGGAGGTGACAAGTGGGGAGCAGCAGAGGGAGATGGAACATCAGAGGGATGAGGAGACACAGACCTAAAGTGGACATGAGCTCTACCCTGTTTAGAGGAGCTAGAAGGGCCCATGGAGCGCCCAGGAAGCGAGCTAGAGGGGATCTGAGAGTGAGAGGACATGCTAGAGGACTTTTGAGAAGAAGGGAGCAACTTTGATCTGGCCTGATCTGGCCTGATCTGATCAGATAAGGGTTTGAGGCGAGTTTGTGCAGGATTGAGGGAGTTAGAGGCCTCAGAAGCACTCCGATCTGCTCTGATCTTGGTGGATAAGGACTTGGGGAGAGTTTGAGCAAGATCAAGGTGTCTGAAGGGCTTAGATGAGGCCTGATCAGCATGGATCTGGCTAGATTTGGACATGGAGGGTGTAGCAGCATGGATAGCAAGAGGATCTGGTGATTCAGAGCAATGGGGAGCCATACAGAGTGTTGAGATGAAGATGGTGCTCAGGGAGAGCAGGAGAATGAAGGAAAAACAGGCAGATCAAGGTTAGATCTATGTAGATAAGAGTCAGTACAATGTAGAGGCTTATCAGACATGATCAGAGCGCACTGAGACACCAAAAACCCAAGATCTAACAAAGGAATCAACTTCTGCAGTGTCTGATCACCTTAGATCTGTCTGGATGTGCTTTGGTATCTGTTCAGTGTCTTGATGGTGAAAAATGCGAAATTTCATACCAGATTCCTGTATCTGAGACACCTCTAGAAGGCCTATAGTCTGTACAGATGGAGGAATGTGCTGGATAGTGAAATCAGAGTTCAAATAGAGCCAGGGGACATGCAGGCAGCCTCACCCAGGTCAGAGATGGTGGGGGAAGGAAAGGAAGAATGGGAGATCAAAAACTGATGATGAAACTCGCTTTTACAGGCCTCTGCTCAGATCGACATGAAGGCGGATTCCAAGGGTAGGGAGCCTTTCTGCAGGCCTCTGCAAACAACAGATCATCTCCCAGCAATTATAGTGCACTATTCATCACAACAGGTATGTACATGAAGGTCTTCACCTTCATCATACCTAATGTGTACATGAATACACTTAATTGCTGGCTACCCTCAAGAGCTCTTGCCACTATACTGTGCACGCATACAGAGCTCTATTGCCCCTACAAGTTGTCCACTATGACCTAGTGATGATACCCAGTCTGTGTGGAGTTATGCACACTTTTTCACCAAAGTGCTCAGAATCTTCTGATAGAGCTTTTGATTTACATTTCGCTCTACACCATGCAGTTCTGCATGGATCCCTTAGGTGTCTTAAGTGAAAATGTGCGGCTCCATGTTCTCTTCGGGATGAGAACAAATTTGAAGGCATTTGGTTCACTGGTTCTCCCGCAATCGTCATTTCGAGTTGCACACTCAAAACACAAAAAGCGGACTTGAGTGTTGTTTCACTCCCAGAGTCTCTAGATCACTCTGGACCATGCCTAGACACATCACATGGGTCTCTGGATATATTTCGGACATTTCCAGCGCTTATGGGGCGCTTGGATCATCAGCTGATAGCTGCACATGGTCCCATCTTCACATGCATCAGGCATATCATGATGGGTTTGATCTGGTCCTGATGGTGGCTGTTACAGGTGCCAGAGGTCTGAGCAGAGGCCTGTAAAAGCGAGTTTGCCCATCAGTTTTTGATCTCCCATTCTTCCTTTCCTTCCCCCACCATCTCTGACCTGGGTGAGGCTGCCTGCATGTCCCCTTGCTCTATTTGAGCCCTGATTTCACCATCCAGCACATTCCTCCATCTGTACAGACTACAGGCCTTCCAGAGGTGTCTCAGATACAGGAATCTGGTATGAAATTTCGCATTTTTCACCATCAAGACACTGAACAGATACCAAAGCACATCCAGACAGATCTAAGGTGATCAGACACTGTGGAAGTTGATTCCTTTGTTAGATCTTGGGTTTTTGGTGTCTCAGTGCGCTCTGATCATGTCTGATAAGCCTCTACATTGTACTAACTCTTATCTACATAGATCTAACCTTGATCTGACTGTTTTTCCTTCATCCTCCTGCTCTCCCTGAGCACCATCTTCATCTCAACACTCTGTATGGCTCCCCATCGCTCTGAATCACCAGATCCTCTTGCTATCCATGCTTCTACACCCTCCATGTCCAAATCTAGCCAGATCCATGCTGATCAGGCCTCATCTAAGCCCTTCAGACACCTTGATCTTGCTCAAACTCTCCACAAGTCCTTATCCACCAAGATCAGAGCAGATCAGAGTGCTTCTGAGGCCTCTAACTCCCTCAATCCTGCACAAACTCGCCTCAAACCCTTATCTGATCAGATCAGGCCAGATCAGGCCAGATCAAAGTTGCTCCCTTCTTCTCAAAAGTCCTCTAACATGTCCTCTCACTCTCAGATCACCTCTAGCTCGCTTCCTGGGCGCTCCATGGGCCCTTCTAGCTCCTCTAAACAGGGTAGAGCTCATGTCCACTTCAGGTCTGTGTCTCCTCATCCCTCTGATGTTCCATCTTCCTCTGCTGCTCCCCACTTGTCACCTCCTCCCTCCCTTGCTGCCAGGCTCTCTGATGACCCTGAGCAAGCTCTGGAGTTTCAGGCAGTCAGTGAACAAGCCAGGACTTTGCAGGAAGTTGTTGAACAGTTCAGAAATGAGGAGATCAATGCTATGGATGCCTTTAGGGCTATTAGAGATATTTCATCCAATGATCCTGTTGTATCCCAAGACTATGTGTCTCAGATCATGGATATTCAGAGAGAGACCAATCAGTTTAAGAGAGACAAACTCAAAGGGAAGGATGCTGCTGTTTCAGCTGATCAGAATCCTGTCTCTCATGAGGATGCTGTCAATGAGGCTGCTTGGGCTAGCATGCAAGCTCAGATTCAGGACTTGGATGATGAGCAAGCCCAGCTTGACTCTGGTGCTTCTGCTCAAGATCCAGAGCCTATTCTACAGGCTGGGAGAGATGCCTTGGCTAGGCTTCTTGCCTCTCCTGTCAAACCTGCTCCTACTGCTTCAATGCTTCCTGCTGCACTCCTTGAGGCTGCTCCTCACTTGGCCCATCTGTCAGGGCCTACATCTCTTCCTGCTCATGTGCAGAAGACTTGGGAACTCAAGAATCTATTTGCTGCTGAGAGCAATTTGGACCCTGTTGTATCACTCTTGGCTGCTCAGCCTTTCTCTGACCCTCTCCCTGTCTCTCTGTTGCGCCTCATTGTCAAGGATCGCTTTGTTGACTTTGACAAAGTTTATGCTGCACTGGTCAGCTTCTCTTCAGCTACCTATGATGATAGCAGAGACTTTGGCTCAGAGTACAGGCTGGTTCGTAAGGACCAAGTACTCAAGTCTATGCCTGTCACTTCAGAGTCTCAATGGCTCCGAGTTTTTGATGCATGGACTGCTCCTTGCTCAAGGTTTATCCACATAGAAAAATTGAGCTGGAGACATACAAATCTCAAATTATGGAGTACTTCAGATCTTCACCTTATGATCCATCTGTGGCTATCAGAGTTGATAAAGAAGCTAGGCAGAAGGCTGCCAACACTCCCTTTGATCTGGGCAATCCAGAGAGCTTCCACACTCTTCTGCTCAAAGAGTTGTTATCTGCTAGGAAGAGGCCTTCTGGTGGTAGTTCATCATCTTCCTCTTCCAGTTCAAAGCGTCGTGACACACCTTGCATCCTTTGGAATGAGAAGAGGTGTTCAGAGCCCTGTCCTAATAACAGGAAGCATGGCTACTGCAGTGAGTGTGGGGAACAGCACAGAGCCATT
Source organism: Lentinula raphanica (assembly GCA_027919835.1). Lineage (NCBI taxonomy): Eukaryota > Fungi > Basidiomycota > Agaricomycetes > Agaricales > Omphalotaceae > Lentinula > Lentinula raphanica. The sequence goes on from JANVFP010000022.1 coordinate 930,031, forward strand.
GACAACCAGTCCTGCTATGACCAGCTCCAGAAGCGTCGCAGAGAGAGTAGAAAGCGCTCTTCAAGGGCCTAAATCTCTGGCTGGTACAAAGCATCCTCTGGACTCTTCCCAATCTACTTCAAATCCACGTTTTAGACGTGGCTATCTATGGTCTTCTTCTAGTGCATCTTGTAACATCATTCCTCCCAGTATTACATCTACAATGACTGCACCTCCTCTACCTTCACCTCCTGAACATCTTTTGAACAATCCTCAAATTCTTGCTACTTTGCACTCTATGGCTAGTTATATCAAAGTTGAAACTGCCTTCAATGTGGATCGCTTAGAACTCCTCTTGTCCACTCATCCTAATCAGCCCTTTGTTGCTTCTGTCATTCGCTCACTGAGAGAAGGATTCTGGCCCTTCTATGAAGCAGAGTGGGAAGAGGAATGCAAGCAGAAAGTAGAGAATTATGTCACTGAGGAAGTGGATATTGCTGCACTCAAAGCTCACAGAGATCAGGAGGTAGCTGCTGGGAGGTGGTCAGAAGCACTACCAGAAGATTTTGTACTATTACCTGGCATGAAAGTTTCCCCTATGTTTGTAGTCTGGCAGAAGGGGAAAGCCAGAGTTGTCATGGACCAAACTGCATCAGGTCTCAATGATGGTATTCCTAGAGAGGAGGCCAAAGTCAAATATGATGACATGCACACTTTTGGCCAGGTGCTCAATGATGTTATCAAAGAGCATCCTAATGAGGAGCTTGTGTTATTCAAGAGTGATGTAGCCAAAGCTTTCCTCAATCTCCCTGCTCATCCTCTCTGGCAACTTTGTCAAGTTGTATCTGTTGAAGGAAGATTTCATATTGTCAGGAGATTAGTGTTTGGAACTAGAACCTCTCCTCGCTGTTGGTGCTCTGTATCAGCACTCCTTTGTTGGTTTGGGACTGAGAAGCTAGGAATCCCCAATCTACATGTCTACATGGATGATTTCTTTGGATGGGCCTCTGCCTTTTGCACTCAGGTGGGACAGGAAGTAAGAGTTAGCCAACACTGGGCCAAAGCCCATAACATTCAGAGCGGATCATGGAGGGCTACATAATGGTACAGGATAGGTAAGGATGTAGCTACATACCACTACATATATACAAACAGTGAGAACATACATGATAGAAGGGAGAGGAGGGAGGGTGAAGGAAAAACAGGCAGATCAAGGTTAGATCTGTGTAGATAAGAGTTAGTACAATGTAGAGGCTTATCAGACATGATCAGAGCGCACTGAGACACCAAAAACCCAAGATCTAACAAAGGAATCAACTCCTAGAGTGTCTGATCACCTTAGATCTGTCTGGATGTGCTTTGATGTCTGTTCAGTGTCTTGATGATGAAAAATGCGAAATTTCATACCAGATTCCTGTATCTGAGACACCTCTGGAAGGCCTATAGTCTGTACAGATGGAGGAATGTGCTGGATAGTGAAATCAGAGCTCAAATAGAGCAAGGGGACATGCAGGCAGCCTCACCCAGGTCAGAGATGGTGGGGGAAGGAAAGGAAGAATGGGAGATCAAAAACTGATGATGAAACTCGCTTTTACAGGCCTCTGCTCAGACCTCTGGCACCTGTAACAGCCACCATCAGGACCAGATCAACCCCATCATATATGCCTGATGCATGTGAAGATGGGACCATGTGCAGCTATCAGCTGATGATCCAAGCGCCCCATAAGCGCTGGAATGTCCGAAATATATCCAGAGACCCATGTGATGTGTCTAGGCATGGTCCAGAGTGATCTAGAGACTCTGGGAGTGAAATAACACTCAAGTCCGCTTTTTGTGTTTTGAGTGTGCAACTCGAAATGATGATTGCGGGAGAACCAGTGAACCAAATGCCTTCAATTTGTTCTCATCCCGAAGAGGACATGGAGCCGCACATTTTCACTTAAGACACCTAAGGGATCCATCCAGAACTGCACAGTGTAGAGCGAAATGAAATCAAAATCTCTATCAGAGATTCTGAGCACTTTGGTGAAAAAGTGTGCATAACTCCACACAGACTGGGTACATCACTAGGTCATAGTGGACAACTTGTAGGGGCAATAGAGCTCTGTATGCGTGCACAGTATAGTGGCAAGAGCTCTTGAGGGTGGCCAGCAATTAAGTGTATTCATGTACACATTAGGTATGATGAAGGTGAAGACCTTCATGTACATACCTGGTGTGATGAATAGTGCACTATAATTGCTGGGAGATGATCTGTTGTTTGCAGAGGCCTGCAGAAAGGCTCCCTACCCTTGGAATCCGCCTTCATGTCGACCTCTGCCTTTTGCACTCAGGTGGGACAGGAAGTAAGAGTTAGCCAACACTGGGCCAAAGCCCATAACATTCAGAGCGGATCATGGAGGGCTATAATTGCTATGAGATGTTGTTGAGGGGTGGATGGTGGTGAAAGAAAATGTGAATGAGACGCGAGGTAAATGGTTGTATATCAGATTGGATGGTGTTACAATATACTATTGTACAGTGTCAAGATCTTTGGGCTTGTTTGAGTGAAGCTAGTTGTAGTTCTGCCCTTACTGTAGGATTGTCTCTGATATATATTTTCCAAGCTGTAGAAGACCAACGTCCCAAGGCCATTATCACAGATTCTGAAAGACCAAGTCTGGCATAGAAGGTTGCACCACCAGCTCTAAGTGAATGTCCACCAAACTCCCTACCAACATAAGCAAAGAACCTAGATTCAAACCAGGATCTAGTGGGGAGTGTTCCATCTTCACAGAGGAACAATGCAGGCCTGGCTCCATGTAGTTTGTCTCTGATAGTACAGTATTCCTTTAGTAGAGACACAGGACTGGCCACTGCTTGATGACTTTGGAGAATATCTGTTCCATGGTAAAAAGGATCACTCTTGTGATAAGGCAAGTGGTAACCAGCTCTGCCATTCTCAAACTTGAGAGAGGCCCGCTTGATCACCTTACGCCAGTCACGCAGAGCTTGCTGATTAGGAACAGTAAGTTCACCAATGCGGTGACAGCCATAGAAGCCACAGCTCATGAGAGTTGCAAACAGAAGATCATCATAAGAGAGATGACGAGAGTCATAAAGAGTTGGATATGAGATATTTGAAGAGGAGGCTTCCTCTTGACTGGGTCAGCTCTAACTTTCTTGGACCTCTGATTGTAGCTTGAACCAGAGGATGAGCACGAGATTCATCAAAGTGAGGATAGAGTTGTTTGAGAAAGTGACGAGCACCAGAGAGATATTTGGGTCCAGAAGCAATGTGTCTGGATGAGTAGGCAATGTATCTGGAGAGTGTGGATGGAGTAGGATCCAGATCAAGTTTGTGTGAGGTGCAGAAGTGGATGTAATCTCTAGCACCTGTAGCATAGTTCTGTTTGGTAGACTTTTCAATGGCATGGGCTTGAAGGAATAACACCAAGTCATCTAACTTGTGCAAGTCCATTGGAGGGTGAGCAGAGTGCCCTTGTCTCTTTCTCTGCTCACCCATGGCCTCTAAAAGGACTCTCTCCATCGCGCCGGCAGTAGCTCTCTTGGAGGCTCAAAAGTGCGGACGCGGTAGGAGGGGAACTGGAGCTTGAAGTCATCCAGTAGAGTCTAGATAGAAGGTCTGCCTTGATGTTATCCTTGCCAGGAATGTGACGAACTCTGATATCAATACCAGTCTTGAGAACTATACCAGCAATAGCAGCAGGATGGAGTTGTGTGATGATTCTTTGACTGCAAGAGAGCTGAGAACTTGTACAGAATCCAGACTGTCTGAAAAGAAGAGAGCTCTCTTGGGTGGACTAGGTTTTGAAGCAATATGATGAAGTCCTGATAGAATAGCCATTAGCTCCCTAAAGAAGATGTCTACAATTGGGCTGCCAGGAGTAGGATGCACTTGATAGCAAAACCCATTACTGGCATAGACAAAGGAGAGGCCATATTGCTTGCATCAGTCCAACACACAAAATCTGCTTCACTGTCACTCCATGCTTGGGCATCTACAAATCGTATCCCAATGGCAGACTTGAGCATGTCAGAGAACCAAGTCAGGTCTCTATGCACTTCACCATTGATAGGGATGTGACGAAATTGGAGTGTCTTCCCACTCATTTTGCGATACATTTCAGTGAGAGCAGGCCTAGCCCAGGGAAGAACATTGAGTGACCAGTTTAGAGAACCTGTCAGATGCTGCCAGTCTCTGAGTGCAGCTTTACGGTTTGGGGATGAGAGGAATGTGTGGATGGCTTCAACAAGTCCATCAATGGATTCTTGAGTCAAAGAAATGGAACCCTTCATGATGTCTGTCAAGAAGCCAATGATTAACAGCCAGACTCCCCAATCTTGCTTTCTGTCTTCATAGGGGCAGTCAATCATGTCCCAAAAGACTAGAAGCTGTACTTGTCTCTTGGGATACTTCTTGCCATGAAAGGTGATTAGATTCCTCTTGAAGTCCCAGCCAAAGAAATCATCCATGTAGACATGTAGATTAGGGATTCCTAGCTTTTCAGTCCCAAACCAGCATAGTAGTGCAGATACAGAGCACCAACAGCGAGGAGATGTTCTGTTCCAAAGACTAATCTCCTGACAATATGAAATCTTCCTTCAACAGATACAACTTGACACAGTTGCCAAGAGGATGAGCAGGGAGATTGAGGAAAGCTTTAGCTACATCACTCTTGAATAGTACAAGCTCCTCATTAGGGTGCTCCTTGATAACATCATTGAGCACCTGGCCAAAAGTGTGCATGTCATCATATTTGACTTTGGCTTCTCTAGGAATACCATCATTAAGACCTGATGCAGTTTGGTCCATGACAACTCTGGCTTTCCCCTTCTGCCAGACTACAAACATAGGGGAAACCTTCATGCCAGGTAAGAGTACAAAGTCTTCTGGTAGTGCTTCTGACCACCTCCCAGCAGCTACTTCCTGATCTCTGTGAGCTTTGAGTGCAGCAATGTCCACTTCTCAGTGACATAGTTCTCTACTTTCTGCTTGCATTCCTCTTCCCACTCTGCTTCATAGAAAGGCCAGAATCCTTCTCTCAGAGAGCGGATTACAGAAGCAACAAAGGGCTGATTGGGATGAGTGGATAAGAGGAGTTCCAAGCGATCCACATTGAAGGAGTTTCAACTTTGATATAACTAGACATAGAGTGCAAAGTGGCAAGAATTTGAGGATTGTTCAAAGATGTTCAGGAGGTGAAGGTAGAGGAGGTGCAGTCATTGTAGATGTGATACTGGGAGGAATATATTACAAGATGAACTAGAAGAAGACCAAGATAGCCACGTCTAAAACGTGGATTTGAAGCAGATTGGGCAGAGTCCAGAGTATGCTTTGTACCAGCCAGAGATTTAGGCCCTTGAAGAGCGCTTTCTACTCTCTCTGCGACGCTTCTGGAGCTGGTCATAGCAGGACTGGTTGTCAATGGCTCTGTGCTGTTCCCCACACTCACTGCAGTAGCCATGCTTCCTGTTATTAGGACAGGGCTCTGAACACCTCTTCTCATTCCAAGGATACAAGGTGTGTCACGACGCTTTGAACTGGGAGAGGAAGAAGATGCACACCAGAAGGCCTCTTCTAGCAGATAACAACTCTTTGAGCAGAAGAGTGTGGAAGCTCTCTGGATTGCCCAGATCAAATGGAGTGTTGGCAGCCTTCTGCCTAGCTTCTTTATCAACCCTGATAGCAATAGATGGATCATAAGGGGAAGATCTAAGTACTCCATGATTTGAGATTTGTATGTCTCCAGCTCAATTTTTCGATGTGGATAAACTTGAGCAATGGAGCAGTCCAAGCATCAAAAACTCGGAGCCACTGGACTCAGAAGTGACAGGAACAGACTTGAGTACTTGATCCTTACGAACCAGCTTGTACTCTGACCCAAAGTCTCTGCTATCATCATAAGTAGATGAGGAGAAGCTGACCAGTGCAGCATAGACTTTATCAAAGTCAACAAAGCGGTCCTTGACAATGAGGCGAAGCAGAGAGACAGGGAGAGGGTCAGAGAAAGGCTGAGCAGCCAAGAGTGATACAACAGGGTCCAGATTGCTCTCAACAGCAAAGAGATTCTTGAGCTCCCAAGTTTCTGCACATGAGCAGGAAGAGATGTAGGCCCTGACAATGGGCCAAGTGAGGAGCAGCTTCAAGAAGTGCAGCAGGAAGCATTGAAGCAGTAGCAGTAGGTTGTGAAGGAGAGGCAAGAAGCCTAGCCAAGGCATCTCTCCCAGCCTGTAGAATAGGCTCTGAATCTTGAGCAGAAGTGCCAGAGTCAAGCTGAGCTTGCTCAGCATCCAAGTCCTGAATCTGGCTTGCATGCTAGCCCAAGCAGCCTCATTGACAGCATCCTCATGAGAGACAGCAGTCTGATCTGCTGAAACAGCAGCCTCCTTCCCTTTGAGTTTGTCTCTCTTAAACTGATTGTCTCTCTCTGAATATCCATGATCTGAGACACATAGTCTTGGGATACAACAGGATCATTGGATGATATATCTCTAATAGCCCTAAAGGCTTCCATAGCATTGATTCCTCATTTCTGAACTGTTCAACAACTTCCTGCAGAGTCCTGGCTTGTTCACTGACTGCCTGAAACTCCAGAGCTTGCTCAGGGTCATCAGAGAGCCTGGCAGCAAGGGAGGGAGGAGGTGACAAGTGGGGAGCAGCAGAGGAAGATGGAACATCAGAGGGATGAGGAGACACAGACCTGAAGTGGACATGAGCTCTACCCTGTTTAGAGGAGCTAGAAGGCCCATGGAGCGCTCAGGAAGCGAGCTAGAGGTGTTCTGAGAGTGAGAAGGCATGTTAGAGGACTTTTGAGAGGAAGGGAGCAACTTTGATCTGGCCTGATCTGGCCTGATCTGATCAGATAAGGGTTTGAGGCGAGTTTGTGCAGGATTGAGGGGCCTAGAGGCCTCAGAAACACTCTGATCTGCTCTGATCTTGGTGGATGAGGATTTGGGAGAGTTTGAGCAAGATCAAGGTGTCTGAAGGGCTTAGATGAGGCCTGATCAGCATGGATCTGGCTAGATTTGGACATGGAGGGTGTAGAAGCATGGATAGCAAGAGGATCTGGTGATTCAGAGCGATGGGGAGCCATACAGAGTGTTGAGATGAAGATGGTGCTCAGGAGAGCAGGAGGATGAAGGAAAAACAGGCAGATCAAGGTTAGATCTTGTAGATAAGAGTTAGTACAATGTAGAGGCTTATCAGACATGATCAGAGCGCACTGAGACACCAAAAACCCAAGATCTAACAAAGGAATCAACTCCTAGAGTGTCTGATCACCTTAGATCTGTCTGGATGTGCTTTGATGTCTGTTCAGTGTCTTGATGATGAAAAATGCGAAATTTCATACCAGATTCCTGTATCTGAGACACCTCTGGAAGGCCTATAGTCTGTACAGATGGAGGAATGTGCTGGATAGTGAAATCAGAGCTCAAATAGAGCAAGGGGACATGCAGGCAGCCTCACCCAGGTCAGAGATGGTGGGGGAAGGAAAGGAAGAATGGGAGATCAAAAACTGATGATGAAACTCGCTTTTACAGGCCTCTGCTCAGACCTCTGGCACCTGTAACAGCCACCATCAGGACCAGATCAACCCCATCATAATATGCCTGATGCATGTGAAGATGGACCATGTGCAGCTATCAGCTGATGATCCAAGCGCCCCATAAGCGCTGGAAATGTCCGAAATATATCCAGAGACCCATGTGATGTGTCTAGGCATGGTCCAGAGTGATCTAGAGACTCTGGGAGTGAAATAACACTCAAGTCCGCTTTTTGTGTTTTGAGTGTGCAACTCGAAATGAGATTGCGGGAGAACCAGTGAACCAAATGCCTTCAGATTTGTTCTCATCCCGAAGAGGACATGGAGCCGCACATTTTCACTTAAGACACCTAAGGGATCCATCCAGAACTGCAGTGTAGAGCGAAATGGAAATCAAAACTCTATCAGAGATTCTGAGCACTTTGGTGAAAAAGTGTGCATAACTCCACACAGACTGGGTACATCACTAGGTCATAGTGGACAACTTGTAGGGGCAATAGAGCTCTGTATGCGTGCACAGTATAGTGGCAAGAGCTCTTGAGGGTGGCCAGCAATTAAGTGTATTCATGTACACATTAGGTATGATGAAGGTGAAGACCTTCATGTACATACCTGGTGTGATGAATAGTGCACTATAATTGCTGGGAGATGATCTGTTGTTTGCAGAGGCCTGCAGAAAGGCTCCCTACCCTTGGAATCCGCCTTCATGTCGAACTTCAAGAGGAATCTGATCACATTTCATGGCAAGAAGTATCCCAAGAGACAAGTACAGCTTCTAGTCTTTTGGGACATGATCGACTGCCCCTATGAAGACAGAAAACAAGACTGGGGAGTCTGGCTCTTAATCATTGGCTTCTTGACAGATATCATGAAAGGGTCCATCTCTTTGACCCAAGAGTCCATTGATGGACTTGTGAAGCCATCCACACATTCCTCTCATCTCCTAATCATAAAGCTGCGCTCAGAGACTGGCAGCACCTCACAGGTTCTTTGAACTGGTCACTTAATGTTCTTCCATGGGCCAGGCCTGCTCTCACTGAAATGTATCGCAAAATGAGTGGCAAGACACTTCAATTTCGTCACATCCCTATCAATGGTGAAGTGCATAGAGACCTGACTTGGTTCTCTGACATGCTCAAGTCTGCCATTGGGATACGATTTGTAGATGCCCAAGCATGGAGTGACAGTGAAGCAGACTTTGTGTGCTGGACTGATGCAAGCAACATAGGTCTCTCCTTTGTCTATGCTAGCAATGGGTTTTGCTATCAAGTGCATCCAACTCCTGGCAGCCCAATTGTTGATATCTTCTTCAGAGAGCTACTAGCTATTCTATCTGGCCTACATCACATTGCTTCCAAACCTAGTCCACCCAAGAGAGCTCTATTTTCTCTGATAGTTTGGACTCTGTTCAAGTGCTGAGCTCTCTTGCAGTCAAAGAATCATCACACAACTCCATCCTTCTTGCTATTGCTGGTATAGTTCTCAAGACTGGTATTGACATCAGAGTTCGTCATATTCCTGGCAAGGATAACATCAAGGCAGATCTTCTATCTAGGCTTTTACTGGATGACTTCAAGCTCCAGTTTCCCTCCTACCGCGTCCACACTTTTGAGCCTCCAAGAGAGCTACTGCCGGCGCGATGGAGAGAGTCCTTTTAGAGGCCATGGGTGAGCAGAGGAAGAGACAAGGGCGCTCTGCTCACCCTCCTATGGACTTGAACAAGCTAGATGACTTGGTGTTATTCCTTCAAGCCCATGCCATTGAAAAGTCTACTAAACAGAACTATACTACAGGTGCTAGGGATTACATCCACTTCTGCACCTCACACAAGCTTGATCTGGATCCTACTCCATCCACACTCTCCAGATACATTGCCTACACATCCAGACACATTGCCTCTGGACCCAAATATCTCTCTGGTGCTCGACACTTTCTCAAACTTGAACTGTATCCTCACTTTGATGAATCTCGTGCTCATCCTCTGGTTCAAGCTACAATCAGAGGCTCCAAGAAAGTTAGAGCTGATCCAGTCAAGAGGAAGCCTCCTCTTCAAATATCTCATATCCAACTCTTCTATGACTCTCGTCATCTCTCCTATGATGATCTTCTGTTTGCAACTCTCATGAGCTGTGGCTTCTATGGCTGTCATCGCATTGGTGAACTCACTGTTCCTAATCAGCATGATCTGCGTGACTGGCGTAAGGTGATCAAGCGGGCCTCTCTCAAGTTTGAGAATGGCAGAGCTGGTTACCACTTGCCTTATCACAAGAGTGATCCTTTTTACCATGGAACAGATATTCTCCAAAGTCATCAAGCAGTGGCTAGTCCAGTGTCTCTCCTCAGGGAATACTGTACTATCAGGGACAAACTACATGGAGCCAGGCCTGCATTGTTCCTCTGTGAAGATGGAACACTCCCCACTAGATCCTGGTTTGAATCTAGGTTCTTTGCTTATGTTGGTAGGGAGTTTGGTGGACATTCACTTAGAGCTGGTGGTGCAACCTTTTATGCCAGACTTGGTCTTTCTGAATCTGTGATTATGGCTTTAGGACGTTGGTCTTCTACAGCTTGGAAAATATATATCAGAGACAATCCTACAGTAAGGGCAGAACTACAACTAGCTTCACTCAAACAAGCCCAAAGATCTTGACACTGTATCCCTGTACTATTGTAACACCATCCAATCTGATATACAACCATTTAACTCGCGTCTCATTCACATTTTCTCTCACCACCATCCACCCCTCAACAACATCTCATAGCAATCTATAGCCCTCCATGATCCGCTCTGAATGTTATGGGCTTTGGCCCAGTGTTGGCTAACTCTTACTTCCTGTCCCACCTGAGTGCAAAAGGCAGAGGTCGACATGAAGGCGGATTCCAAGGGTAGGGAGCCTTTCTGCAGGCCTCTGCAAACAACAGATCATCTCCCAGCAATTATAGTGCACTATTCATCACAACAGGTATGTACATGAAGGTCTTCACCTTCATCATACCTAATGTGTACATGAATACACTTAATTGCTGGCTACCCTCAAGAGCTCTTGCCACTATACTGTGCACGCATACAGAGCTCTATTGCCCCTACAAGTTGTCCACTATGACCTAGTGATGATACCCAGTCTGTGTGGAGTTATGCACACTTTTTCACCAAAGTGCTCAGAATCTTCTGATAGAGCTTTTGATTTACATTTCGCTCTACACCATGCAGTTCTGCATGGATCCCTTAGGTGTCTTAAGTGAAAATGTGCGGCTCCATGTTCTCTTCGGGATGAGAACAAATTTGAAGGCATTTGGTTCACTGGTTCTCCCGCAATCGTCATTTCGAGTTGCACACTCAAAACACAAAAAGCGGACTTGAGTGTTGTTTCACTCCCAGAGTCTCTAGATCACTCTGGACCATGCCTAGACACATCACATGGGTCTCTGGATATATTTCGGACATTTCCAGCGCTTATGGGGCGCTTGGATCATCAGCTGATAGCTGCACATGGTCCCATCTTCACATGCATCAGGCATATCATGATGGGTTTGATCTGGTCCTGATGGTGGCTGTTACAGGTGCCAGAGGTCTGAGCAGAGGCCTGTAAAAGCGAGTTTGCCCATCAGTTTTGATCTCCCATTCTTCCTTTCCTTCCCCCACCATCTCTGACCTGGGTGAGGCTGCCTGCATGTCCCCTTGCTCTATTTGAGCCCTGATTTCACCATCCAGCACATTCCTCCATCTGTACAGACTACAGGCCTTCCAGAGGTGTCTCAGATACAGGAATCTGGTATGAAATTTCGCATTTTTCACCATCAAGACACTGAACAGATACCAAAGCACATCCAGACAGATCTAAGGTGATCAGACACTGTGGAAGTTGATTCCTTTGTTAGATCTTGGGTTTTTGGTGTCTCAGTGCGCTCTGATCATGTCTGATAAGCCTCTACATTGTACTAACTCTTATCTACATAGATCTAACCTTGATCTGACTGTTTTTCCTTCACCCTCCCTCCTCTCCCTCATATCATGTATGTTCTCATTGTTTGTATATATGTAGTGGTATGTAGCTACAACCTTACCTATCCTGTACCATTATGTAGCCCTCCATGATCCGCTCTGAATGTTATGGGCTTTGGCCCAGTGTTGGCTAACTCTTACTTCCTGTCCCACCTGAGTGCAAAAGGCAGAGGCCTCTGGCACCTGTAACAGCCACCATCAGGACCAGATCAACCCCATCATGATATGCCTGATGCATGTGAAGATGGCACCATGTGCAGCTATCAGCTGATGATCCAAGCGCCCCATAAGCGCTGGAAATGTCCGAAATATCTCCAGAGATCCATGTGATGTGTCTAGGCATGGTCCAGAGTGATCTAGAGACTCTGGGAGTGAAATAACACTCAAGTCCGCTTTTTATGTTTTGAGTGTGCAACTCAAAATGACGATTGCGGGAGAACCAGTGAACCAAATGCCTTCAAATTTGTTCTCATCCCGAAGAAGACATGGAGCCGCACATTTTCAAATAGGACACCTAAGGGATCCATCCAGAACTGCGTGGTGTAGAGCGAAATGTAAATCAAAAGCTCTATTAGAGGATTCTGAGCACTTTGGTGAAAAAGTGTGCATAACTCCACACAGACTGGGTATCATCACTAGGTCATAGTGGACAACTTGTAGGGGCAATAGAGCTCTGTATGCGTGCACAGTATAGTGGCAAGAGCTCTTGAGGGTAGCCAGCAATTAAGTGTATTCATGTACACATTAGGTATGATGAAGGTGAAGACCTTCATGTACATACCTGTTGTGATGAATAGTGCACTATAATTGCTGGGAGATGATCTGTTGTTTGCAGAGGCCTGCAGAAAGGCTCCCTACCCTTGGAATCCGCCTTCATGTCGAGGTCTTCACCTTCATCATACCTAATGTGTACATGAATACACTTAATTGTTGGCTACCCTCAAGAGCTCTTGCCACTGTACTGTGCACGCATACAGAGCTCTATTGCCCCTACAAGTTGTCCACTATGACCTAGTGATGATACCCAGTCTGTGTGGAGTTATGCACACTTTTTCACCAAAGTGCTCAGAACCTTCTGATAGAGCTTTTGATTTACATTTCGCGCTACACCATGCAGTTCTGGATGGATCCCTTAGGTGCCTTAAGTGAAAATGTGCGGCTCCATGTCCTCTTCGGGATGAGAACAACTTTGAACGCATTTGGCTCACTCGTTCCCCCGCAATTGTCATTTCGAGTTGCACACTCAAAACACAAAAAGCGGACTTGAGTGTTATTTCACTCCCAGAGCCTCTAGATCCCGCTGGACCATGCCTAGACACATCACATGGGTCTCTGGATAGATTTCGGACATTTCCAGCGCTTATGGGGCGCTTGGATCATCAGCTGATAGCTGCACATGGTCCCATCTTCACATGCATCAGGCATATCATGATGGGGTTGATCTGGTCCTGATGGTGGCTGTTACAGGTGCCAGAGGTCTGAGCAGAGGCCTGTAAAAGCGAGTTTCATCATCAGTTTTTGATCTCCCATTCTTCCTTTCCTTCCCCCACCATCTCTGACCTGGGTGAGGCTGCCTGCATGTCCCCTTGCTCTATTTGAGCCCTGATTTCACTCTCCAGCACATTCCTCCATCTGTACAGACTACAGGCCTTCCAGAGGTGTCTCAGATACAGGAATCTGGTATGAAATTTCGCATTTTTCATCATCAAGACACTGAACAGACATCAAAGCACATCCAGACAGATCTAAGGTGATCAGACACTGCAGAAGTTGATTCCTTTGTTAGATCTTGGGTTTTTGGTGTCTCAGTGCGCTCTGATCATGTCTGATAAGCCTCTACATTGTACTGACTCTTATCTACATAGATCTAACCTCGATCTGCCTCTTTTTCCTTCACCCTCCCTCCTCTCCCTCATATCATGTATGTTCCCACTGTTTGTATATATGTAGTGGTATGTAGCTACATCCTTACCTATCCTGTACCATTATGTAGCCCTCCATGATCCGCTCTGAATGTTATGGGCTTTGGCCCAGTATTGGCTAACTCTTACTTCCTGTCCCACCTGAGTGCAAAAGGCAGAGGCTATAAGATGTTGTTGAGGGGTGGATGGTGGTGAGAGAATATGTGAATGAGACACGAGTTAAATGGTTGTATATCAGATTGGATGGTGTTACAATAGTACAGGGATACAGTCTCAAGATCTTTGGGCTTGTTTGAGTGAAGCTAGTTGTAGTTCTGCCCTTACTGTAGGATTGTCTCTGATATATATTTTCCAAGCTGTAGAAGACCAACGTCCTAAAGCCATTATCACAGATTCAGAAAGACCAAGTCTGGCATAAAAGGTTGCACCACCAGCTCTAAGTGAATGTCCACCAAACTCCCTACCAACATAAGCAAAGAACCTAGATTCAAACCAGGATCTAGTGGGGAGTGTTCCATCTTCACAGAGGAACAATGCAGGCCTGGCTCCATGCAGTTTGTCTCTGATAGTACAGTATTCCTTTAGTAGAGACACAGGACTGGCCACTGCTTGATGACTTTGGAGAATATCTGTTCCATGGTAAAAAGGATCACTCTTGTGATAAGGCAAGTGGTAACCAGCTCTGCCATTCTCAAACTTGAGAGAGGCCCGCTTGATCACCTTACGCCAGTCACGCAGAGCTTGCTGATTAGGAACAGTAAGTTCACCAATGCGGTGACAGCCATAGAAGCCACAGCTCATGAGAGTTGCAAACAGAAGATCATCATAAGAGAGATGACGAGAGTCATAAAAGAGTTGGATATGAGATATTTGAAGAGGAGGCTTCCTCTTGACTGGGTCAGCTCTAACTTTCTTGGAACCTCTGATTGTAGCTTGAACCAGAGGATGAGCACGAGACTCATCAAAGTGAGGATAGAGTTGTTTGAGAAAGTGACGAGCACCAGAGAGATATTTGGGTCCAGAAGCAATGTGTCTGGATGTGTAGGCAATGTATCTGGAGAGTGTGGATGGAGTAGGATCCAGATCAAGTTTGTGTGAGGTGCAGAAGTGGATGTAATCCCTAGCACCTGTAGTATAGTTCTGTTTAGTAGACTTTTCAATGGCATGGGCTTGAAGGAATAACACCAAGTCATCTAGCTTGTTCAAGTCCATAGGAGGGTGAGCAGAGCGCCCTTGTCTCTTTCTCTGCTCACCCATGGCCTCTAAAAGGACTCTCTCCATCGCGCCGGCAGTAGCTCTCTTGGAGGCTCAAAAGTGCGGACGCGGTAGGAGGGGAACTGGAGCTTGAAGTCATCCAGTAGAAGTCTAGATAGAAGGTCTGCCTTGATGTTATCCTTGCCAGGAATGTGACGAACTCTGATATCAATACCAGTCTTGAGAACTATACCAGCAATAGCCAGCAGGATGGAGTTGTGTGATGATTCTTTGACTGCAAGAGAGCTGAGAACTTGTACAGAATCCAGACTGTCTGAAAAGAAGAGAGCTCTCTTGGGTGGACTAGGTTTTGAAACAATATGATGAAGTCCTGATAGAATAGCCATTAGCTCCCTAAAGAAGATGTCTACAATTGGGCTGCCAGGAGTAGGATGCACTTGATAGCCAAACCCATTACTGGCATAGACAAAGGAGAGGCCAATATTGCTTGCATCAGTCCAACACACAAAATCTGCTTCACTGTCACTCCATGCTTGGGCATCTACAAATCGTATCCCAATGGCAGACTTGAGCATCTCAGAGAACCAAGTCAGGTCTCTATGCACTTCACCATTGATAGGGATGTGACGAAATTGGAGTGTCTTCCCACTCATTTTGCGATACATTTCAGTGAGAGCAGGCCTAGCCCAGGGAAGAACATTGAGTGACCAGTTTAGAGAACCTGTCAGATGCTGCCAGTCTCTGAGTGCAGCTTTACGGTTTGGGGAGGAGAGGAATGTGTGGATGGCTTCAACAAGTCCATCAATGGACTCTTGAGTCAAAGAAATGGAACCCTTCATGATGTCTGTCAAGAAGCCAATGATTAAGAGCCAGACTCCCCAATCTTGCTTTCTGTCTTCATAGGGGCAGTCAATCATGTCCCAAAAGACTAGAAGCTGTACTTGTCTCTTGGGATACTTCTTGCCATGAAAGGTGATTAGATTCCTCTTGAAGTCCCAGCCAAAGAAATCATCCATGTAGACATGTAGATTAGGGATTCCTAGCTTTTCAGTCCCAAACCAGCATAGTAGTGCAGATACAGAGCACCAACAGCGAGGAGATGTTCTGGTTCCAAAGACTAATCTCCTGACAATATGAAATCTTCCTTCAACAGATACAACTTGACACAGTTGCCAAAGAGGATGAGCAGGGAGATTGAGGAAAGCTTTAGCTACATCACTCTTGAATAGTACAAGCTCCTCATTAGGGTGCTCCTTGA
Source organism: Lentinula raphanica (assembly GCA_027919835.1). Classification (NCBI taxonomy): domain Eukaryota; kingdom Fungi; phylum Basidiomycota; class Agaricomycetes; order Agaricales; family Omphalotaceae; genus Lentinula; species Lentinula raphanica. Next base: position 945,955 of record JANVFP010000022.1, read on the forward strand.
TAACATCATTGAGCACCTGGCCAAAAGTGTGCATGTCATCATATTTGACTTTGGCTTCATCCCTAGGAATACCATCATTAAGACCTGATGCAGTTTGGTCCATGACAACTCTGGCTTTCCCCTTCTGCCAGACTACAAACATAGGGGAAACTTTCATGCCAGGTAAGAGTACAAAGTCTTCTGGTAGTGCTTCTGACCACCTCCCAGCAGCTACTTCCTGATCTCTGTGAGCTTTGAGTGCAGCAATGTCCACTTCCTCAGTGACATAGTTCTCTACTTTCTGCTTGCATTCCTCTTCCCATTCTGCTTCATAGAAAGGCCAGAATCCTTCTCTCAGAGAGCGGATTACAGAAGCAACAAAGGGCTGATTGGGATGAGTGGATAAGAGGAGTTCCAAGCGATCCACATTGAAGGGAGTTTCAACTTTGATATAACTAGACATAGAGTGCAAAGTGGCAAGAATTTGAAGATTGTTCAAAAGATGTTCAGGAGGTGAAGGTAGAGGAGGTGCAGTCATTGTAGATGTGATACTGGGAGGAATAATATTACAAGATGAACTAGAAGAAGACCATAGATAACCACGTCTAAAACGTGGATTTGAAGCAGATTGGGCAGAGTCCAGAGTATGCTTTGTACCAGCCAGTGATTTAGGCCCTTGAAGAGCGCTTTCTACTCTCTCTGCGACGCTTTTGGAGCTGGTCATAGCAGGACTGGTTGTCAATGGCTCTGTGCTGTTCCCCACACTCACTGCAGTAGCCATGCTTCCTGTTATTAGGACAGGGCTCTGAACACCTCTTCTCATTCCAGAGGATACAAGGTGTGTCACGACGCTTTGAACTGGGAGAGGAAGAAGATTGGCCACCACCAGAAGGCCTCTTTCTAGCAGATAACAACTCTTTGAGCAGAAGAGTGTGGAAGCTCTCTGGATTGCCCAGATCAAATGGAGTGTTGGCAGCCTTCTGCCTAGCTTCTTTATCAACCCTGATAGCAATAGATGGATCATAAGGGGAAGATCTAAAGTACTCCATGATTTGAGATTTGTATGTCTCCAGCTCAATTTTTCGATGTGGATAAACTTTGAGCAATGGAGCAGTCCAAGCATCAAAAACTCGGAGCCACTGGGACTCAGAAGTGACAGGAACAGACTTGAGTACTTGATCCTTACGAACCAGCTTGTACTCTGACCCAAAGTCTCTGCTATCATCATAAGTAGATGAGGAGAAGCTGACCAGTGCAGCATAGACTTTATCAAAGTCAACAAAGCGGTCCTTGACAATGAGGCGAAGCAGAGAGACAGGGAGAGGGTCAGAGAAAGGCTGAGCAGCCAAGAGTGATACAACAGGGTCCAAATTGCTCTCAACAGCAAAGAGATTCTTGAGCTCCCAAGTTTTCTGCACATGAGCAGGAAGAGATGTAGGCCCTGACAAATGGGCCAAGTGAGGAGCAGCTTCAAGAAGTGCAGCAGGAAGCATTGAAGCAGTAGCAGTAGGTTGTGAAGGAGAGGCAAGAAGCCTAGCCAAGGCATCTCTCCCAGCCTGTAGAATAGGCTCTGAATCTTGAGCAGAAGTGCCAGAGTCAAGCTGAGCTTGCTCATCATCCAGTGCCTGAAGCTGAGCTTGCATACTAGCCCAAGCAGCCTCATTGACAGCATTCTCATGAGAGACAGCATTCTGATCTGTTGAAACAGCAGCCTCCTTCCCTTTGAGTTTGTCTCTCTTAAACTGATTAGACTCTCTCTGAATATCCATGATCTGAGACACATAGTCTTGGGATACAACAGGATCATTGGATGATATATCTCTAATAGCCCTAAAGGCTTCCATAGCATTGATCTCCTCATTTCTGAACTGTTCAACAACTTCCTGCAAAGTCCTGGCTTGTTCACTGACTGCCTGAAACTCCAGAGCTTGCTCAGGGTCATCAGAGAGCCTGGCAGCAAGGGAGGGAGGAGGTGACAAGTGGGGAGCAGCAGAGGAAGATGGAACATCAGAGGGATGAGGAGACACAGACCTGAAGTGAACATGAGCTCTACCCTGTTTAGAGGAGCTAGAAGCGCCCATGGAGCGCCCAGGAAGCGAGCTAGAGGTGATCTGAGAGTGAGAGGATATGTTAGAGGACTTTTGAGAGGAAGGGAGTAACTTTGATCTGGCCTGATCTGGCCTGATCTGATCAGATAAGGGATTGAGGCGAGTTTGTGCAGGATTGAGGGGTCTAGAGGCCTCAGAAGCACTCTGATCTGCTCTGATCTTGGTGGATGAGGATTTTGGGAGAGTCTGAGCAAGGTCAAGGTGTCTGAAGGGCTTAGATGAGGCCTGATCAGCATGGATCTGGCTAGATTTGGACATGGAGGGTGTAGAGGCATGGATAGCAAGAGGATCTGGTGATTCAGAGCGATGGGGAGCCATACAGAGTGTTGAGATGAAGATGGTGCTCAGGGAGAGCAGGAGGATGAAGGAAAAAGAGGCAGATCAAGGTTAGATCTATGTAGATAAGAGTTAGTACAATGTAGAGGCTTATCAGACATGATCAGAGCGCACTGAGACACCAAAAACCCAAGATCTAACAAAGGAATCAACTTCTGCAGTGTCTGATCACCTTAGATCTGTCTGGATGTGCTTTGGTATCTGTTCAGTGTCTTGATGGTGAAAAATGCGAAATTTCATACCAGATTCCTGTATCTGAGACACCTCTGGAAGGCCTGTAGTCTGTACAGATGGAGGAATGTGCTGGATGGTGAAATCAGGGCTCAAATAGAGCAAGGGGACATGCAGGCAGCCTCACCCAGGTCAGAGATGGTGGGGGAAGGAAAGGAAGAATGGGAGATCAAAAACTGATGATGAAACTCGCTTTTACAGGCCTCTGCTCAGACCTCTGGCACCTGTAACAGCCACCATCAGGACCAGATCAACCCCATCATGATATGCCTGATGCATGTGAAGATGGGACCATGTGCAGCTATCAGCTGATGATCCAAGCGCCCCATAAGCGCTGGAAATGTCCGAAATATATCCAGAGACCCATGTGATGTGTCTAGGCATGGTCCAGAGTGATCTAGAGACTCTGGGAGTGAAATAACACTCAAGTCCGCTTTTTGTGTTTTGAGTGTGCAACTCGAAATGATGATTGCGGGAGAACCAGTGAACCAAATGCCTTCAAATTTGTTCTCATCCCGAAGAGGACATGGAGCCGCACATTTTCACTTAAGGCACCTAAGGGATCCATCCAGAACTGCATGGTGTAGCGCGAAATGTAAATCAAAAGCTCTATCAGAAGGTTCTGAGCACTTTGGTGAAAAAGTGTGCATAACTCCACACAGACTGGGTATCATCACTAGGTCATAGTGGACAACTTGTAGGGGCAATAGAGCTCTGTATGCGTGCACAGTATAGTGGCAAGAGCACTTGAGGGTGGCCAGCAATTACGTGTATTCATGTACACATTAGGTATGATGAAGGTGAAGACCTTCATGTACATACCTGGTGTGATGAATAGTGCACTATAAATGCTGGGAGATGATCTGTTGTTTGCAGAGGCCTGCAGAAAGGCTCCCTACCCTTGGAATCCGCCTTCATGTCGATCACAGAGGAACAATGCAGGCCTGGCTCCATGTAGTTTGTCCCTGATAGTACAGTATTCCCTGAGGAGAGACACTGGACTAGCCACTGCTTGATGACTTTGGAGAATATCTGTTCCATGGTAAAAAGGATCACTCTTGTGATAAGGCAAGTGGTAACCAGCTCTGCCATTCTCAAACTTGAGAGAGGCCCGCTTGATCACCTTACGCCAGTCACGCAGATCATGCTGATTAGGAACAGTGAGTTCACCAATGCAATGACAGCCATAGAAGCCACAGCTCATGAGAGTTGCAAAGAGAAGATCATCATAGGAGAGATGACGAGAGTCATAGAAGAGTTGGATATGAGATATTTGAAGAGGAGGCTTCCTCTTGACTGGATCAGCTCTAACTTTCTTGGAGCCTCTGATTGTAGCTTGAACCAGAGGATGAGCACGAGATTCATCAAAGTGAGGGTAGATTTGTTTAAGAAAGTGACGAGCACCAGAGAGATATTTGGCCTCTGCCTTTTGCACTCAGGAATCAGAGCTCAAATAGAGCAAGGGGACATGCTGGCAGCCTCACCCAGGTCAGAGATGGTGGGGGAAGCCTCTGCCTTTTGCACTCAGGTGGGACAGGAAGTTAGAGTTAGCCAACACTGGGCCAAAGCCCATAACATTCAGAGCGGATCATGGAGGGCTACATAATGGTACAGGATAGGTAAGGATGTAGCTACATACCACTACATATATACAAACACTGAGAACATGCATGATATGAGGGAGAGGAGGGAGGGTGAAGGAAAAAGAGGCAGATCAAGGTTAGATCTATGTAGATAAGAGTTAGTACAATGTAGAGGCTTATCAGACATGATCAGAGCGCACTGAGACACCAAAAACCCAAGATCTAACAAAGGAATCAACTCCTAGAGTGTCTGATCACCTTAGATCTGTCTGGATGTGCTTTGATGTCTGTTCAGTATCTTGATGGTGAAAAATGCGAAATTTCATACCAGATTCCTGTATCTGAGACACCTCTGGAAGGCCTGTAGTCTGTACAGATGGAGGAATGTGCTGGAGAGTGAAATCAGGGCTCAAATAGAGCAAGGGGACATGCAGGCAGCCTCACCCAGGTCAGAGATGGTGGGGGAAGGAAAGGAAGAATGGGAGATCAAAAACTGATGGGCAAACTCGCTTTTACAGGCCTCTGCTCAGACCTCTGGCACCTGTAACAGCCACCATCAGGACCAGATCAACCCCATCATGATATGCCTGATGCATGTGAAGATGGTATCATGTGCAGCTATCAGCTGATGATCCAAGCGCCCCATAAGCGCTGGGAATGTCCGAAATATTGCCAGAGACCCATGTGATGTGTCTAGGCATGGTCCAGAGTGATCTAGAGACTCTGGGAGTGAAATAACACTCAAGTCCGCTGTTTGTGTTTTGAGTGTGCAACTTGAAATGACGATTGCGGAAGAACCAGTGAACCAAATGCCTTCAAATTTGTTCTCATCCCGAAGAGGACATAGAGCCGCACATTTATACTTAAGACACCTAAGGGATTCATCCAGAACTGCGTGGTGTAGAGCGCAATGTAAATCAAAAGCTCTATCAGAGGATTCTGAGCACTTTGGTGAAAAAGTGTGCATAACTCCACACAGACTGGGTATCATTACTAGGTCATAGTGGACAACTTGTAGGGGCAATAGAGCTCTGTATGCGTGCACAGTATAGTGGCAAGAGCTCTTGAGGGTGGCCAGCAATTAAGTGTATTCATGTACACATTAGGTATGATGAAGGTGAAGACCTTCATGTACATACCTGTTGTGATGAATAGTGCACTATAATTGCTGGGAGATGATCTGTTGTTTGCAGAGGCCTGCAGAAAGGCTCCCTACCCTCAGCTATCAGCTGATGATCCAAGCGCCCCATAAGCGCTGGGAATGTCCGAAATATTGCCAGAGACCCATGTGATGTGTCTAGGCATGGTCCAGAGTGATCTAGAGACTCTGGGAGTGAAATAACACTCAAGTCCGCTTTTTGTGTTTTGAGTGTGCAACTCGAAATGACGATTGTGGGAGAGCCAGTGAACCAAATGCCTTCAAATTTGTTCTCATCCCGAAGAGGACATGGAGCCGCATATTTTCACTTAAGACACCCAAGGGATCCATTCAGAACTGCGGGGTGTAGAGCGAAATGTAAATCAAAAGCTCTATTAGAGGATTCTGAGCACTTTGGTGAAAAAGTGTGCATAACTCCACACAGACTGGGTATCATCACTAGGTCATAGTGGACAACTTGTAGGGGCAATAGAGCTCTGTATGCGTACACAGTATAGTGGCAAGAGCACTTGAGGGTGGCCAGCAATTAAGTGTATTCATGTACACATTAGGTATGATGAAGGTGAAGACCTTCATGTACATACCTGTTGTGATGAATAGTGCACTATAATTGCTGGAAGATGATCTGTTGTTTGCAGAGGCCTGCAGAAAGGCTCCCTACCCTTGGAATCCGCCTTCATGTCGAGTCCGCTTTTTGTGTTTTGAGTGCGCAACTCGAAATGACGATTGCAGGAGAACCAGTGAGCCAAATGCCTTCAAATTTGTTCTCATCCCAAAGAGGACATGGAGCCGCATATTTTTACTTAAGACACCTAAGGGATCTGTCCAGAACTGCGTGGTGTAGAGCGAGATGTAAATAGAGAATATTTGCAGCCGGCTGGCGTCTCGTCGCCGTACCGGCACACACGTGTAGTCACGTTACTTGAACGTATTGTGAATGTCAAACAAGCTGCTGCTCTTCCTCACATCCACCACAACTTCTCTCATATGTCTTCATTCTCCGCTGAACAGTTCCAATTTCTGGCCAAACTCCCTTCGGACATTAGTGCCGCGGTACTTCAGGGTCAATTTTCTTTTGACTCAGCTGTACAGGCAGCTCTCAATGTACGCTTGATTCTGCCACTCTAAATATCCGCTAACCAGATATCTTTGACTGTCATAGGTACCTTCTACTTGTCCCTCTACTGCTACCTCTCGTACTCCAGCTGTACCACCTGAAGGTTCTCTCTCTACTACAATCACTCGTGCTTCAGGATCTCAAGCATCAGCTCGTCGCAATCAACAAATTGTTTTCACTTTTTACCAAGCCTTGTCGTTTCTGCGCGCCACTCGAGATCAAGACCCCTTCTCTGGGAGCAACGCGACGAAGAAAGCTGCATGGACAGCTGTTTTTGAGGCATTTCATTGTGCCGGTGGAGATTCAGATACTGGAGTTGATTGGATCAAGAAAAAGGTGAATGAGTTCATTGACTATCATGAGGTACGTCAACTTCTACCTATTATATGCTACTTCTACTCATATTCCACTGACAGAGTACAAAGCCTCAAGACAGTAGAGCCAATGAACTGAAAGTGAAGGATGTATGTAGGCTTTCTTCACTCAGATCTGTTCTCTCATGTTGTGTTAGCCGAAAACAAGTGCAACAAGTATCGTTCGCCAAATAATGGATGTACCGGAAAACTGGACAACTCTTGCCTCATGCCTTGACAAGATATCCAAAAACCGTCTGAAGGGCAAGAACGAATCTGCCGAAGAAAGTGTGAAGCGTCGTCAGGTAAAAAAGTTTTGCTTACACTTTATTATTACTCATTATCATGCTCTAAGGTCGAAGCGCGCAAGACCGCTATCGGGAAGGCTATAGTCGAAGCTTCGCTTGCAACATTTTCTCGCGAGCTTGACCTCAAATCTCAACAATCCTCTACACCCGCCAAGGGTGCCAATCAGGTGATGCAGGATCCTGAGTCTGACGATGAAATCATGCTTCTCGATGATTCCGGCATCTTTATCCCCTTCAAGGTCACCGCTGATGTTAAAGTCAAGACCGAGGATGTTGAAATGATCATGGTAAGTCATTATATGATACGAAGCTCACAAAACCTAAATGAGCTGTCAAGCAGGAAGCACCCACTCCTCCCGCTACCTCTACTTTGAGCCCCGCTACCTCTACTTCGAGTCCTACTTCCTCCCGTCGCAAGCGTACACTTGACCGCTCTGCTGATTTACTCAAAGATGCAAACCAGAACTTCTCCAAATCTCTCAAGCTTCAAGAGCGCATGATTGATGCTGCTGAAAATCAAAACAAGATTATGCAAGATCAACACCATGATCAGATGGATTTTCAGAATAGTCTTCTTTTAGTTTTCCGTGATATGGTAAACACCAAATGATTGTTTTTCTCTACCTTCTCTCTGCTGTCATTCAAACTGGAAACATGTATTGTATTGTACTCCTGTATCACGAATAGAAACTGTATGTCATTGATCAATCATGAAAGTACTGATCTAAAGTGGGAGGTAGGCAGTTGAAGGCCTGTGAAACTTGGTTTGGACGAAGACAGTTCAAAGCGTTCGCAAGGAGAACACCTACACGGTAAAAGCGGCCCACAGGAGTCTGCAACAGTAACATCTTCCGCCAGTTATTGAGAAATGGCCAAAGGGTAACAATAACTCCAAACCCATGTTCGACCTCAATACGACATTGGCTCATAGCATAGTTCCATGCCTTCTGCTGTTCTGTGAGATTGTCGTCGGAGAACGGGCTAGCTAGATGAGGTCCATAGCCATACGCTGGGTCACCAAATATGAGGAAGTTGTGAGCAAGGTCAAGGTGTCTGAAGGGCTTAGATGAGGCCTGATCAGCATGGATCTGGCTAGATTTGGACATGGAGGGTGTAGAGGCATGGATAGCAAGAGGATCTGGTGATTCAGAGCGATGGGGAGCCATACAGAGTGTTGAGATGAAGATGGTGCTCAGGGAGAGCAGGAGGATGAAGGAAAAAGAGGCAGATCAAGGTTAGATCTATGTAGATAAGAGTTAGTACAATGTAGAGGCTTATCAGACATGATCAGAGCGCACTGAGACACCAAAAACCCAAGATCTAACAAAGGAATCAACTTCTGCAGTGTCTGATCACCTTAGATCTGTCTGGATGTGCTTTGGTATCTGTTCAGTGTCTTGATGGTGAAAAATGCGAAATTTCATACCAGATTCCTGTATCTGAGACACCTCTGGAAGGCCTGTAGTCTGTACAGATGGAGGAATGTGCTGGATGGTGAAATCAGGGCTCAAATAGAGCAAGGGGACATGCAGGCAGCCTCACCCAGGTCAGAGATGGTGGGGGAAGGAAAGGAAGAATGGGAGATCAAAAACTGATGATGAAACTCGCTTTTACAGGCCTCTGCTCAGACCTCTGGCACCTGTAACAGCCACCATCAGGACCAGATCAACCCCATCATGATATGCCTGATGCATGTGAAGATGGGACCATGTGCAGCTATCAGCTGATGATCCAAGCGCCCCATAAGCGCTGGAAATGTCCGAAATATATCCAGAGACCCATGTGATGTGTCTAGGCATGGTCCAGAGTGATCTAGAGACTCTGGGAGTGAAATAACACTCAAGTCCGCTTTTTGTGTTTTGAGTGTGCAACTCGAAATGATGATTGCGGGAGAACCAGTGAACCAAATGCCTTCAAATTTGTTCTCATCCCGAAGAGGACATGGAGCCGCACATTTTCACTTAAGGCACCTAAGGGATCCATCCAGAACTGCATGGTGTAGCGCGAAATGTAAATCAAAAGCTCTATCAGAAGGTTCTGAGCACTTTGGTGAAAAAGTGTGCATAACTCCACACAGACTGGGTATCATCACTAGGTCATAGTGGACAACTTGTAGGGGCAATAGAGCTCTGTATGCGTGCACAGTATAGTGGCAAGAGCACTTGAGGGTGGCCAGCAATTACGTGTATTCATGTACACATTAGGTATGATGAAGGTGAAGACCTTCATGTACATACCTGGTGTGATGAATAGTGCACTATAAATGCTGGGAGATGATCTGTTGTTTGCAGAGGCCTGCAGAAAGGCTCCCTACCCTTGGAATCCGCCTTCATGTCGATCACAGAGGAACAATGCAGGCCTGGCTCCATGTAGTTTGTCCCTGATAGTACAGTATTCCCTGAGGAGAGACACTGGACTAGCCACTGCTTGATGACTTTGGAGAATATCTGTTCCATGGTAAAAAGGATCACTCTTGTGATAAGGCAAGTGGTAACCAGCTCTGCCATTCTCAAACTTGAGAGAGGCCCGCTTGATCACCTTACGCCAGTCACGCAGATCATGCTGATTAGGAACAGTGAGTTCACCAATGCAATGACAGCCATAGAAGCCACAGCTCATGAGAGTTGCAAAGAGAAGATCATCATAGGAGAGATGACGAGAGTCATAGAAGAGTTGGATATGAGATATTTGAAGAGGAGGCTTCCTCTTGACTGGATCAGCTCTAACTTTCTTGGAGCCTCTGATTGTAGCTTGAACCAGAGGATGAGCACGAGATTCATCAAAGTGAGGGTAGATTTGTTTAAGAAAGTGACGAGCACCAGAGAGATATTTGGCCTCTGCCTTTTGCACTCAGGAATCAGAGCTCAAATAGAGCAAGGGGACATGCTGGCAGCCTCACCCAGGTCAGAGATGGTGGGGGAAGCCTCTGCCTTTTGCACTCAGGTGGGACAGGAAGTTAGAGTTAGCCAACACTGGGCCAAAGCCCATAACATTCAGAGCGGATCATGGAGGGCTACATAATGGTACAGGATAGGTAAGGATGTAGCTACATACCACTACATATATACAAACACTGAGAACATGCATGATATGAGGGAGAGGAGGGAGGGTGAAGGAAAAAGAGGCAGATCAAGGTTAGATCTATGTAGATAAGAGTTAGTACAATGTAGAGGCTTATCAGACATGATCAGAGCGCACTGAGACACCAAAAACCCAAGATCTAACAAAGGAATCAACTCCTAGAGTGTCTGATCACCTTAGATCTGTCTGGATGTGCTTTGATGTCTGTTCAGTATCTTGATGGTGAAAAATGCGAAATTTCATACCAGATTCCTGTATCTGAGACACCTCTGGAAGGCCTGTAGTCTGTACAGATGGAGGAATGTGCTGGAGAGTGAAATCAGGGCTCAAATAGAGCAAGGGGACATGCAGGCAGCCTCACCCAGGTCAGAGATGGTGGGGGAAGGAAAGGAAGAATGGGAGATCAAAAACTGATGGGCAAACTCGCTTTTACAGGCCTCTGCTCAGACCTCTGGCACCTGTAACAGCCACCATCAGGACCAGATCAACCCCATCATGATATGCCTGATGCATGTGAAGATGGTATCATGTGCAGCTATCAGCTGATGATCCAAGCGCCCCATAAGCGCTGGGAATGTCCGAAATATTGCCAGAGACCCATGTGATGTGTCTAGGCATGGTCCAGAGTGATCTAGAGACTCTGGGAGTGAAATAACACTCAAGTCCGCTGTTTGTGTTTTGAGTGTGCAACTTGAAATGACGATTGCGGAAGAACCAGTGAACCAAATGCCTTCAAATTTGTTCTCATCCCGAAGAGGACATAGAGCCACACATTTATACTTAAGACACCTAAGGGATTCATCCAGAACTGCGTGGTGTAGAGCGCAATGTAAATCAAAAGCTCTATCAGAGGATTCTGAGCACTTTGGTGAAAAAGTGTGCATAACTCCACACAGACTGGGTATCATTACTAGGTCATAGTGGACAACTTGTAGGGGCAATAGAGCTCTGTATGCGTGCACAGTATAGTGGCAAGAGCTCTTGAGGGTGGCCAGCAATTAAGTGTATTCATGTACACATTAGGTATGATGAAGGTGAAGACCTTCATGTACATACCTGTTGTGATGAATAGTGCACTATAATTGCTGGGAGATGATCTGTTGTTTGCAGAGGCCTGCAGAAAGGCTCCCTACCCTCAGCTATCAGCTGATGATCCAAGCGCCCCATAAGCGCTGGGAATGTCCGAAATATTGCCAGAGACCCATGTGATGTGTCTAGGCATGGTCCAGAGTGATCTAGAGACTCTGGGAGTGAAATAACACTCAAGTCCGCTTTTTGTGTTTTGAGTGTGCAACTCGAAATGACGATTGTGGGAGAGCCAGTGAACCAAATGCCTTCAAATTTGTTCTCATCCCGAAGAGGACATGGAGCCGCATATTTTCACTTAAGACACCCAAGGGATCCATTCAGAACTGCGGGGTGTAGAGCGAAATGTAAATCAAAAGCTCTATTAGAGGATTCTGAGCACTTTGGTGAAAAAGTGTGCATAACTCCACACAGACTGGGTATCATCACTAGGTCATAGTGGACAACTTGTAGGGGCAATAGAGCTCTGTATGCGTACACAGTATAGTGGCAAGAGCACTTGAGGGTGGCCAGCAATTAAGTGTATTCATGTACACATTAGGTATGATGAAGGTGAAGACCTTCATGTACATACCTGTTGTGATGAATAGTGCACTATAATTGCTGGAAGATGATCTGTTGTTTGCAGAGGCCTGCAGAAAGGCTCCCTACCCTTGGAATCCGCCTTCATGTCGAGTCCGCTTTTTGTGTTTTGAGTGCGCAACTCGAAATGACGATTGCAGGAGAACCAGTGAGCCAAATGCCTTCAAATTTGTTCTCATCCCAAAGAGGACATGGAGCCGCATATTTTTACTTAAGACACCTAAGGGATCTGTCCAGAACTGCGTGGTGTAGAGCGAGATGTAAATAGAGAATATTTGCAGCCGGCTGGCGTCTCGTCGCCGTACCGGCACACACGTGTAGTCACGTTACTTGAACGTATTGTGAATGTCAAACAAGCTGCTGCTCTTCCTCACATCCACCACAACTTCTCTCATATGTCTTCATTCTCCGCTGAACAGTTCCAATTTCTGGCCAAACTCCCTTCGGACATTAGTGCCGCGGTACTTCAGGGTCAATTTTCTTTTGACTCAGCTGTACAGGCAGCTCTCAATGTACGCTTGATTCTGCCACTCTAAATATCCGCTAACCAGATATCTTTGACTGTCATAGGTACCTTCTACTTGTCCCTCTACTGCTACCTCTCGTACTCCAGCTGTACCACCTGAAGGTTCTCTCTCTACTACAATCACTCGTGCTTCAGGATCTCAAGCATCAGCTCGTCGCAATCAACAAATTGTTTTCACTTTTTACCAAGCCTTGTCGTTTCTGCGCGCCACTCGAGATCAAGACCCCTTCTCTGGGAGCAACGCGACGAAGAAAGCTGCATGGACAGCTGTTTTTGAGGCATTTCATTGTGCCGGTGGAGATTCAGATACTGGAGTTGATTGGATCAAGAAAAAGGTGAATGAGTTCATTGACTATCATGAGGTACGTCAACTTCTACCTATTATATGCTACTTCTACTCATATTCCACTGACAGAGTACAAAGCCTCAAGACAGTAGAGCCAATGAACTGAAAGTGAAGGATGTATGTAGGCTTTCTTCACTCAGATCTGTTCTCTCATGTTGTGTTAGCCGAAAACAAGTGCAACAAGTATCGTTCGCCAAATAATGGATGTACCGGAAAACTGGACAACTCTTGCCTCATGCCTTGACAAGATATCCAAAACCGTCTGAAGGGCAAGAACGAATCTGCCGAAGAAAGTGTGAAGCGTCGTCAGGTAAAAAAGTTTTGCTTACACTTTATTATTACTCATTATCATGCTCTAAGGTCGAAGCGCGCAAGACCGCTATCGGGAAGGCTATAGTCGAAGCTTCGCTTGCAACATTTTCTCGCGAGCTTGACCTCAAATCTCAACAATCCTCTACACCCGCCAAGGGTGCCAATCAGGTGATGCAGGATCCTGAGTCTGACGATGAAATCATGCTTCTCGATGATTCCGGCATCTTTATCCCCTTCAAGGTCACCGCTGATGTTAAAGTCAAGACCGAGGATGTTGAAATGATCATGGTAAGTCATTATATGATACGAAGCTCACAAAACCTAAATGAGCTGTCAAGCAGGAAGCACCCACTCCTCCCGCTACCTCTACTTTGAGCCCCGCTACCTCTACTTCGAGTCCTACTTCCTCCCGTCGCAAGCGTACACTTGACCGCTCTGCTGATTTACTCAAAGATGCAAACCAGAACTTCTCCAAATCTCTCAAGCTTCAAGAGCGCATGATTGATGCTGCTGAAAATCAAAACAAGATTATGCAAGATCAACACCATGATCAGATGGATTTTCAGAATAGTCTTCTTTTAGTTTTCCGTGATATGGTAAACACCAAATGATTGTTTTTCTCTACCTTCTCTCTGCTGTCATTCAAACTGGAAACATGTATTGTATTGTACTCCTGTATCACGAATAGAAACTGTATGTCATTGATCAATCATGAAAGTACTGATCTAAAGTGGGAGGTAGGCAGTTGAAGGCCTGTGAAACTTGGTTTGGACGAAGACAGTTCAAAGCGTTCGCAAGGAGAACACCTACACGGTAAAAGCGGCCCACAGGAGTCTGCAACAGTAACATCTTCCGCCAGTTATTGAGAAATGGCCAAAGGGTAACAATAACTCCAAACCCATGTTCGACCTCAATACGACATTGGCTCATAGCATAGTTCCATGCCTTCTGCTGTTCTGTGAGATTGTCGTCGGAGAACGGGCTAGCTAGATGAGGTCCATAGCCATACGCTGGGTCACCAAATATGAGGAAGTTGCGGTCGTGAGGAGGAGCATGGACAGGGACATCTGGTCGGAACGCGAATGTTGCGAGCTTGTCAAGCAGTTGGCTGGAAGTGAGAAGATAATTATCATTTCGGCGACCTTCGAAAGGACCAGCTAGATTGCCTATGATACCATTCGGGAGTACAAGAGCTTGGTATTTGAGTGCATGCATCTTCTTGTATCCATTGTATGCGACATTTTGTCCCCAGCCCGGACGACAGACCTTGCGGATTGTACAGTCAAGGAAGGCAAAACAATTTTTCAAGGGACAGCCAAGGCTAGAGACTGCATCGGCATATACCAGAAGCCTGTCTGGATGAAGAATTCCAGCCTGGTCGCAGTCGAGTAGGTGTTTCCACCGTTCGTCGAGGAAATGGGTTAACCATGTGAAGATTTCGGAGATTGCAGATTGTGAACGATTGTATTTAGATGCAAGTTCGAATTCGTCACAACCAGTCCGGAAACGTACAAGGAGTAGCGCAAAAGCTTCGATAGATGTGAATGTATATCGACTCCGGGTGCGAATCAAATCAGGCAAATCGAGGATATCGACCAGTTCAATGATCTCGGATGCTGTGAATCTTGATCAAAGGATGTTGAGCAGTGATAGATTCAAGATGGCTATGATAGTATACCTAAAGGCCCAAACACAATGTCGGTTGGATAATCCAAAAAGGTATTCTGCAGTAATTCATTCCCCTCCTTGTTCTGGGCGAGGCCGCTCCTCATTTGCTTGGCTCATATTATGATGATGAATGAGAGCGTGTAGGAAGTTCTGCTGGCTCCCAAAGATGACTGCTGCAGCTGTAGAGCTGTTGGACTGCTTGACTTGATTCTGACTATGCACAAATGGCAAAGATGCCAGCAACAATTGGAGCGATATGGGCATTGATAGAGAACATATCGATCACATGTGAATTTCTAGATCGAGTATCTCAAAACTGTCACTGAACCGTGCGCCGATTTTAACCGGCTGCAAATATTCTCTAATCAAAAGCTCTATCAGACCATTCTGAGCACTTTGGTGAAAAAGTGTGCATAACTCCACACAGACTGGGTATCATCACTAGGTCATAGTGGACAACTTGTAGGGGCAATAGAGCTCTGTATGTGTGCACAGTATAGTGGCAAGAGCTCTTGAGGGTAGCCAGCAATTAAGTGTATTCATGTACACATTAGGTATGATGAAGGTGAAGACCTTCATGTACATACCTGTTGTGATGAATAGTGCACTATAATTGCTGGGAGATGATCTGTTGTTTGCAGAGGCCTGCAGAAAGGCTCCCTACCCTTGGAATCCGCCTTCATGTCGACCTCTGCCTTTTGCACTCAGGTGGGACAGGAAGTAAGAGTTAGCCAACACTGGGCCAAAGCCCATAACATTCAGAGCGGATCATGGAGGGCTATAAATTGCTAAGAGATGTTGTTGAGGGGTGGATGGTGGTGAAAGAAAATGTGAATGAGACGCGAGGCAAATGGTTGTGTTGATAATCAGATTGGATGGTGTTACAATAGTACAGGTATACAGTGTCAAGATCTTTGGGCTTGTTTGAGTGAAGCTAGTTGTAGTTCTGCCCTTACTGTAGGATTGTCTCTGATATATATTTTCCAAGCTGTAGAAGACCAATGTCCTAAAGCCATAATCACAGATTCAGAAAGACCAAGTCTGGCATAAAAGGTTGCACCACCAGCTCTAAGTGAATGTTCACCAAACTCCCTACCAACATAAGCAAAGAACCTGGATTCAACCCAGGATCTAGTGGGGAGTGTTCCATCTTCACAGAGGAACAATGCAGGCCTGGCTCCATGTAGTTTGTCTCTGATAGTACAGTATTCTTTGTGGAGAGACACAGGACTAGCCACTGCTTGATGACTTTGGAGAATATCTGTTCCATGGTAAAAAGGATCACTCTTGTGATAAGGCAAGTGGTAACCAGCTCTGCCATTCTCAAACTTGAGAGAGGCCCGCTTGATCACCTTACGCCAGTCACACAGATCATGCTGATTAGGAACAGTGAGTTCACCAATGCGGTGACAGCCATAGAAGCCACAGCTCATGAGAGTTGCAAAGAGAAGATCATCATAGGAGAGATGACGAGAGTCATAGAAGAGTTGGATATGAGATATTTGAAGAGGAGGCTTCCTCTTGACTGGATCAGCTCTAACTTTCTTAGAGCCTCTGATTGTAGCTTGAACCAGAGGATGAGCACGAGACTCATCAAAGTGAGGGTAGAGTTGTTTGAGAAAGTGACGAGCACCAGAGAGATATTTAGGGCCAGAGGCAATGTGTCTGGATGTGTACATCAGGAAAAATCTATCTAGGCCCAGGTTGCCTGGAGACACCCCCAAAATCTCAGGCAGTTTCAAGTTCTTGAAATGATTTTAAGTCAACCTTATGTCTTCAGGCTTATCTGAGTTGCTTTGAAAATCTTTGGAAATCTTTGAGAATCTTTGGGAAGCCTGGGAAGCCTAAGCTTTTGGGGGGTGTCTCTAGGCTTTCTGGGCCCAAGGTATTTTTCCTGATGTAGGCAATGTATCTGGAGAGTGTGGATGAAGTAGGATCCAGATCAAGCTTATGTGAGGTGCAGAAGTGGATGTAATCTCTAGCACCTGTAGTATAGTTCTGTTTAGTAGACTTTTCAATGGCATGGGCTTGAAGGAATAACACCAAGTCATCTAACTTGTGCAAGTCCATTGGAGGGTGAGCAGAGCGCCCTTGTCTCTTCCTCTGCTCACCCATGGCCTCTAAAAGGACTCTCTCCATCGCGCCGGCAGTAGCTCTCTTGGAGGCTCAAAAGTGCGGACGCGGTAGGAGGGAAACTGGAGCTTGAAGTCATCCAGTAAAAGTCTAGATAGAAGGTCTGCCTTGATGTTATCCTTGCCAGGAATATGACGAACTCTGATGTCAATACCAGTCTTGAGAACTATACCAGCAATAGCAAGAAGGATGGAGTTGTGTGATGATTCTTTGACTGCAAGAGAGCTCAGCACTTGAACAGAGTCCAAACTATCAGAGAAGAATAGAGCTCTCTTGGGTGGACTAGGTTTGGAAGCAATGTGATGTAGGCCAGATAGAATAGCTAGTAGCTCTCTGAAGAAGATATCAACAATTGGGCTGCCAGGAGTAGGATGCACTTGATAGCAAAACCCATTGCTAGCATAGACAAAGGATAGACCAATGTTGCTTGCATCAGTCCAGCACACAAAGTCTGCTTCACTGTCACTCCATGCTTGGGCATCTACAAATCTTATCCCAATGGCAGATTTGAGCATGTCAGAGAACCAAGTCAGGTCTCTATGCACTTCACCATTGATAGGGATATGACGAAATTGAAGTGTTTTGCCACTCATTTTGCGATACATTTCAGTGAGAGCAGGCCTGGCCCATGGAAGAACATTAAGTGACCAGTTCAAAGAACCTGTGAGGTGCTGCCAGTCTCTGAGTGCAGCTTTACGATTGGGAGATGAGAGGAATGTGTGGATGGCTTCTACAAGTCCATCAATGGACTCTTGGGTCAAAGAGATGGAGCCTATCATGATATCTGTCAAGAAGCCAATGATTAAGAGCCAGACTCCCCAGTCTTGCTTTCTGTCTTCATAGGGGCAGTCAATCATGTCCCAAAAGACTAGAAGCTGTACTTGTCTCTTGGGATACTTCTTGCCATGAAAGGTGATGAAATTCCTCTTGAAGTCCCATCCAAAGAAATCATCCATGTAGACATGTAGATTAGGGATTCCTAGCTTCTCAGTTCCAAACCAACAAAGGAGTGCTGATACAGAGCACCAACAGCGAGGAGAGGTTCTAGTTCCAAACACTAATCTCCTGACAATATGAAATCTTCCTTCAACAGAGACAACTTGACAAAGCTGCCAGAGAGGATGAGCAGGAAGATTGAGGAAAGCTTTGGCCACATCACTTTTGAATAGCACAAGCTCCTCATTAGGATGCTCTTTGATAACATCATTGAGCACCTGGCCAAAAGTGTGCATATCATCATATTTGACTTTGGCCTCCTCTCTAGGGATACCATCATTAAGACCTGATGCAGTTTGGTCCATGACAACTCTGGCTTTCCCCTTCTGCCAGACTACAAACATGGGGGAAACCTTCATGCCAGGTAATAGTACAAAATCTTCTGGTAGTAGTGCTTCTGACCACCTCCCAGCAGCTACCTCCTGATCTCTGTGAGCTTTAAGTGCAGCAATGTCTACTTCCTCAGTGACATAGTTCTCTACTTTTTGCTTGCATTCCTCTTCCCACTCTGCTTCATAGAAGGGCCAGAATCCCTCTCTCAGTGAGCGAATGACAGAAGCAACAAAGGGCTGATTAGGATGAGTGGATAAGAGGAGTTCTAAGCGATCCACATTGAAGGGAGTTTCAACTTTGATATAACTAGCCATAGAGTGCAAAGTAGCAAGAATTTGGGGATTGTTCAAGAGATGTTCAGGAGGTGAAGGTAGAGGAGGTGCAGTCATTGTAGATGTAATACTGGGAGGAATGATGTTACAAGATGAACTAGAAGAAGACCATAGATAGCCACGTCTAAAACGTGGATTTGAAGTAGATTGGGAAGAGTCCAGAGCATGCTTTGTACCAGCCAGAGATTTAGGCCCTTGAAGAGCACTTTCTACTCTCTCTGCGACGCTTTTGGAGCTGGTCATAACAGGATTGATTGTCAATGGCTCTGTGCTGTTCCCCACACTCACTGCAGTAGCCATGCTTCCTGTTATTAGGACAGGGCTCTGAACACCTCTTCTCATTCCAAAGGATGCAAGGTGTGTCACGACACTTTGAACTGGGAGAGGAAGATGATGAACTACTACCAGAAGGCCTCTTCCTAGCAGATAACAACTCTTTGAGCAGAAGAGTGTGGAAGCTCTCTGGATTGCCCAGATCAAATGGAGTATTGGCAGCCTTCTGCCTAGCTTCTTTATCAACTCTGATTGCCACAGATGGATCATAAGGTGAAGATCTGAAGTACTCCATAATTTGGGATTTATATGTCTCCAGCTCAATTTTTCTATGTGGATAAACCTTGAGCAATGGAGAAGTCCATGCATCAAATACTCGGAGCCATTGAGACTCAGAAGTGACAGGCATAGACTTGAGGACTTGATCCTTACGAACCAGCTTGTACTCTGAACCAAAGTCTCTGCTATCATCATAGGTAGCTGAAGAGAAGCTGACCAGTGCAGCATAAACTTTGTCAAAGTCAACAAAGCGACCCTTGACAATGAAGCGCAACAGAGAGACAGGGAGAGGGTCAGAGAAAGGCCGAGCAGCCAACAGTGATACCACAGGGTCCAGATTGCCCTCAGCAGCAAACAGATTCTTGAGCTCCCAAGTTTTCTGCACATGAGCAGGAAGAGAAGAGGGACCTGATAGATGGGCCACATGAGGAGCAGCTTCAAGAAGTGCAGCAGGAAGCATTGAAGCAGTAGGCGTAGGTTTGACAGGAGAGGCAAGAAGCCTAGCCAAGGCATCTCTCCCAGCCTGTAGAATAGGCTCTGGATCTTGAGGAGCAGCACCAGAGTCAAGCTGGGCTTGCTCATCATCCAGCTCTTGAATCTGAGCTTGCATGCTAGCCCAAGCAGCCTCATTGACAGCATCCTCATGAGAGACAGCATTCTGATCAGCTGAAACAGCAGCCTCCTTTCCTTTGAGTTTGTCTCTCTTGACCTGATTGGTCTCTCTCTGAATATCCATGATCTGAGACACATAATCTTGGGATACAACAGGATCATTGGATGAGATATCTCTAATAGCCCTAAAGGCTTCCATAGCATTGAGCTCCTCATTTCTGAACTGTTCAACAACCTCCTGCAGAGTCCTGGCTTGTTCACTGACTGCCTGAAACTCCAGAGCTTGCTCAGGGTCATCAGAGAGCCTGGCAGCAAGGGAGGGAGGAGGTGACAAGTGGGGAGCAGCAGAGGAAGATGGAACATCAGAGGGATGAGGAGACACAGACCTAAAGTGGACATGAGCTCTACCCTGTTTAGAGGAGCTAGAAAGGCCCATGGAGCGCCCAGGAAGCGAGCTAGAGGGGATCTGAGAGTGAGAGGACATGCTAGAGGACTTTTGAGAAGAAGGGAGCAACTTTGATCTGGCCTGATCTGGCCTGATCTGATCAGATAAGGGTTTGAGGCGAGTTTGTGCAGGATTGAGGGAGTTAGAGGCCTCAGAAGCACTCCGATCTGCTCTGATCTTGGTGGATAAGGACTTGGGGAGAGTTTGAGCAAGATCAAGGTGTCTGAAGGGCTTAGATGAGGCCTGATCAGCATGGATCTGGCTAGATTTGGACATGGAGGGTGTAGCAGCATGGATAGCAAGAGGATCTGGTGATTCAGAGCGATGGGGAGCCATACAGAGTGTTGAGATGAAGATGGTGCTCAGGGAGAGCAGGAGGATGAAGGAAAAACAGGCAGATCAAGGTTAGATCTATGTAGATAAGAGTCAGTACAATGTAGAGGCTTATCAGACATGATCAGAGCGCACTGAGACACCAAAAACCCAAGATCTAGCAAAGGAATCAACTTCTACAGTGTCTGATCACCTTAGATCTGTCTGGATGTGCTTTGGTATCTGTTCAGTGTCTTGATGGTGAAAAATGCGAAATTTCATACTAGATTCCTGTATCTGAGACACCTGTGAAAGGCCTGTAGTCTGTACAGATGGAGGAATGTGCTGGATAGTGAAATCAGAGTTCAAATAGAGCCAGGGGACATGCAGGCAGCCTCACCCAGGTCAGAGATGGTGGGGGAAGGAAAGGAAGAATGGGAGATCAAAAACTGATGATGAAACTCGCTTTTACAGGCCTCTGCTCAGACCTCTGGCACCTGTAACAGCCACCATCAGGACCAGATCAACCCCATCATGATATGCCTGATGCATGTGAAGATGGGACCATGTGCAGCTATCAGCTGATGATCCAAGCGCCCCATAAGCGCTGGAAATGTCCGAAATATCGCCAGAGATCCATGTGATGTGTCTAGACATGGTTCAGAGTGATCTAGAGACTCTGGGAGTGAAATAACACTCAAGTCCGCTTTTTGTGTTTTGAGTGTGCAACTCGAAATGACGATTGCAGGAGAACCAGTGAGCCAAATGCCTTCAAATTTGTTCTCATCCCAAAGAGGACATGGAGCCGCATATTTTTACTTAAGACACCTAAGGGATCTGTCCAGAACTGCGTGGTGTAGAGCGAGATGTAAATCAAAAGCTCTATCAGACCATTCTGAGCACTTTGGTGAAAAAGTGTGCATAACTCCACACAGACTGGGTATCATCACTAGGTCATAGTGGACAACTTGTAGGGGCAATAGAGCTCTGTATGCGTGCACAGTATAGTGGCAAGAGCTCTTGAGGGTAGCCAGCAATTAAGTGTATTCATGTACACATTAGGTATGATGAAGGTGAAGACCTTCATGTACATACCTGTTGTGATGAATAGTGCACTATAATTGCTGGGAGATGATCTGTTGTTTGCAGAGGCCTGCAGAAAGGCTCCCTACCCTTGGAATCCGCCTTCATGTCGACTCCCAGAGCCTCTAGATCACTCTGGATCATGCCTAAACACATCACATAGGTCTCTGGATATATTTCAGACATTTCCAGCGCTTATGGGGCGCTTGGATCATCAGCTGATAGCTGCACATGGTCCCATCTTCACATGCATCAGGCATATCATGATGGGGTTGATCTGGTCCTGATGGTGGCTGTTACAGGAGCCAGAGGTCTGAGCAGAGGCCTGTAAAAGCGAGTTTGCCCATCAGGTTTTGATCTCCCATTCTTCCTTTCCTTCTCCCATGGCTCAGTGTTCGCTAACTTTAACTTCCTGTCCTACCTGAGTACAAAAGGCAGAAGTTTTGTAACATCATCCTATCTGAGATACAACTATTTCCCTCACGTCTCATTCACATTTTCTTTCACCACTATTCAACCCCTCAACAACATTTCATAGCAATTATAGCCCTCCATGATCTGCTTTGAATGTTATGAGCTTTGGCCCAGTGTTGGCTAACTTTAACTTCCTGTCCATCAGAAAAATTATTTTGACATTTTTATCTCTCAAAGTCTGTAAAAATACCCCTCCAATTTATAAAGAATTAAAAACTATTCTCAGAATCTTTACAGTCTTTCAATGCGTTAAACTGCTTTAAAGAACTTTAGAAATTTTTAAGAATCTTTCAAAATCTTTGAATTTCTTTGAAATTCTTTAGAGTCTCTGAAACTTCTAATATTTCTTTATACAGAGGGGGGTATCTTTAGAGTCTTTGAAAAATTACAAAGAAAAAGTCGTTTTTCTAATATCCCACCTGAGTGCAAAAGGCAGAGATTCAATGTCACTCTACCTTCACATCAAAATCAAGTTTACTGCTCATGTGACCTGGAAGGTTCTCTGCTCCATAATGGAAAAGAAATTCTCCATGAGCGTCAATAATCTACAGAACCAGATGGCAGCTTTACAAACTTCACCAGGTGGTGACGTGCAACAAATTTTCTCACAGCTTCAACTCTGGTACAAAGAACTTGCCAGAATGGGACACACTCATCAGGAAAAATATTTTCATCTCTAGAGTTCCCAGAGATACCCCCCAATTCCTAGGCTGCCCAAAGATTTTTGTGAGCTTTTAAAGATCAAAAAACATCCTAGAGATCCTGAAAGATTCTGAAAGCATCTGAAAGCATCTGAAAGCACTTGAAAGCACCTGAAAGCACCCAGAGAATTTTTAGAAACCTCAAAGAATTCAGATATTCTAGGTGCTCTGAGACTACATCAGGAAAAATCTATCTAGGCCCAGGTTACCTGGAGACACCCCCAAAATTTCAGGCAGTTTAAAATCTTTAAAATGATTTGAAGTCAACCTTATGTTTTCAGGCTTACCTGAGTTGCTTTGAAAATCTTTGAAAATCTTTGAGAATCTCTGGGAAGCCTGGGCTTTTGGGAGGTGTCTCTAGGGATTCTGGGCTGAAGGTATTTTTCCTGATGTACCTAGGAATTGGGGGGTATCTCTGGGGGACTCTAGAGATGAGAATATTTTTCCTGATGTTCTTGCTGAAGACTCCTATCTCAACTACATCTGAAAGGCCTGTGGTTCTTCTTACTGTGATTTTTTTTAGAAACTTCAGCCACAATGCAAAGATAAACAATATATATTTGATCTTATGAGTGGATATTTGATCAATACTGTTCAGAGGTTATTAAGATTCTTGGTTCAGATCTAGGGGGAGAACTCACCAGTAATGAAATGAATGAATATCTCAAGGCCCATGGTACACATTGCCATCTCACTGTTCATGATTTCCCCCAGTCCAATGGTCTATCTGAAATTACAAACCAGAATCACCTCGAAAGTGCTAGAGCAATGCTTTTCTGTCCTGGTCTTCCTTGCTTCCTATGAGCAGAAGTGGTCAGCCACAAAGTCTACCTGAAAAATTGCACCACACATACTAGTACACTTTCAAGGAAAATCATACCACATGAACGGGCAACTCATACAAAACCTGATATGTCTAACTTGCAGAAATTCAGTGCTTCAGTCTGAGTCAAGGTCAAGGTGAAGAAGCTCACTCCACGAGCGAAGAAAGTGATTTTTGTAGGAATTGATAAAGAGGCAAAAGGTTATTGAGTCTACTGGCTGAAAAATTGTTGTGAAGTTAGTGTTGAGCGAAACATATACACCAATCCAGATGAGATTGTGTTGTTTGACCCTCTTCAGATTGAGGAGGAGACTGAAGAGCAACATCCTGATTTGGAAATCAGAATTCTTCTCAATTCGTTAATATGCCTATTTTGTGTGCAGGCATGCAATGGCCTAATTTTAATGATTGGAGCCTTGTAGAGTACCAAAGGACTGTAGTGAGCCCGAGCTGACAGTCAAACTTGTATCATGTTAATGCTAGGACATCAAATCCAGACAGAAAAATACATCCTGATGAATAATCAGAGCTAATACTCAAGTCCCTTGGTCGGGGAGTCCTTCAAGACAAAGCCACCTTTGATATGAGCTATCAAAGGATTATTAACTTGGTTTTCAACACCTAATAGTCAATTGAGTATGATACTGCACCGAGACGAACTTAGAACCAATAGATCCATTCATATTATCATTGGGGATGGATTATTCAAGGCTCAGACTCAACAGATCTGTTCACTTAGATCAAGTTTTAGGATGAATCAGGTCGCAGGAATGTGACTAAACAAAAAAACAAACCAAAGTGTAGCATTCCAGTTACATGTGGACATTTCTTAAATAGAAAATAGATGCCTGAGATGTACAGCTTTGACCAGGAGTGTTGCAAGGGTAGATCTTTTGACTTCACCATTGTTAAACCTCTGGATTTAGTCAATATATGCATATTGTTGAAAAGCTAGAAGCCAAACAAACCTATTGAGACAGGTTTCCCTTCTTTATATGTACTTCCATTCAGTTGGAGAGGCATACAACCATTCACATAGCGAAATCAAATGAGAAAACATTTGACATCAGGCTCTGAAGTCTCCAGAGACACCTCCCCAAAGCCTGGAGACATTAAAGATTTTGAAAGCACTCTGAGTTTCTCCTGGCATCTCCAAAGTGCTTTCAGATTCTCTGAAGCACTTCAGAGAGCTCAGGGATTTTGGGGGGTGTCTCTAGAGTCTTTGGAGCTGGGGCATTTTTTCTGATGGAGTTATCTGTGCAGGAGCTTATCCGTGCCCTTTAACCACTAGCATATGAATGGACGCACAGACCAGGTCCGGATTCAAAGGTTAGGCAACTAGATCTCGACAAAGGACCACCAGAAATGAACATTCTACTTGTTTTTATCCTTTTTACTCTCTGTTTCTCTGGTGTTTGTATTATTTCTGTTGGTATTCAACGCTTGGGCTCATTAGCCAGATGACACGAACCGTAACTGTACAGTTTATGTAATCTTGTTCCTTTTCATCCATTTTACTTTTTCTTCGTTCCTCAGTCTTTGTCTATCTACTCAACAACTGAGGTATGTCATTTATTCACTACATTCATTTATGTTCTTACTTATTCTACTGTAGCTTCATACTGTTACGCTACAGGTATGTAACAACAATAGAGTCTTCGTCTATCTACTCGACGACTGAGCTTCGTACCGCTACGCTACAGATTCGTGCCGCGGTTCTTCCATTTGGATTCTGCGCCAACAATTTCTCGTCCTATCTTTCCTTATTTGTATCAGATCTCGAATTCCATTTAGTAAATCTATAGATCTATTCCATAAAATAGTAAATTGGCTACAGATCTATTCATAGAAGTACTTAAGGATGTATGTCAGGAATTGAACCACATATATAGTGCTGGGAACAATACCAGAGTGACCTGGTATTGTGGTCTTTTGGCCCAGTTGGATTATTGGCATTCATTCCCAGCATGTCAGTTCTTCACAATGTAGCCTACAAAATAAATTTAGGTTTTGTGCTCAGTTTCTCTGACTAGCTAACCTTTGCCCTTATATGTGTGGGATAAAGGTTTTGTAAGCCGGGCTGTCTTCAAAAGTAGTTGTGAATTTTCATCTTGTTAGGCTCAATATCTTGTCAGTTGATAAAGTCTCAGCTAGATTTGAGTCGAAGGTAGCCTCCTATCGTGGAGATACAGAGGGCTTGGTTCTTAGTTGTTCCAAATGAGTGTTCAGAGTTTTGGTGGCTCTGTTCAAGCAGACATGAGGTTAGGGTTGGATTAGGTTAGGGTTG
Source organism: Lentinula raphanica (assembly GCA_027919835.1). Taxonomy (NCBI): domain Eukaryota; kingdom Fungi; phylum Basidiomycota; class Agaricomycetes; order Agaricales; family Omphalotaceae; genus Lentinula; species Lentinula raphanica. The sequence continues at coordinate 971,813 of JANVFP010000022.1, forward strand.
GATTAGGTTAGGGTTAGGGGTTAGGGGTTAGGGGTTGGGTTGGGTTAAGGTTAAGGGTTAAGGGTTAGGGTGGTTAGGGGTTGGGTTAGGGATTAGGGGTTGAGGATATATTGATAGATCTTAAAAAAAGACCCCCTATAGGAGGTGTCAGTTTTCTTCAAAAATGGATATTTCAAAAAATACAATTAATTCTTTTTCTCAAAAATATTGAAAAATGTTCTTGCTTATATATTATACATAACATGTTGCCCAAGTTGTTATGCATTACATCCACTGCTATAGTGAGCTATAGTGAGACTTATTGAGTGGTGGGCAACTGCCCCACTGTTATGCAAAATGGGCTTCAGGCACTTGATTCAAGCCCATATATTATGCATAAAAGCCTCAGCTGGGATCACTCACCCCCTTCGAGTCCAGATCAAAAGATCTGTACTTCTATGTCACTTCGCTCTGTTGACCTGTATTGCAGATCCAGCAGATCTTTTAAGACTACCAGTTTTTTCTAGAGTATAAGATTGTGCGAAATCTCTGCATCAGGAAAAATATTCTCATCTCTAGAGTCCCTAGAGATACCCTCCAATTCCTAGGTAGTCTCAGAGAGCCTAGAGTATCTGAGTTCTTTGAGGCTTCTAAAAATTCTCTGGGTGCTTTCTGGTGCTTTCTGATGCTTTCTGGTGCTTTCTGGTGCTTTCAGATGCTTTCAGGATCTCTAGGATGTTTTTTGATCTTTCAAAGTTCACAAAAATCTCTGAGCAGCCTAGGAATTGGGGGGTATCTCTGGGGACTCTAGAGCTGAGAATATTTTTCCTGATGTGACAATGCCCCACACCTCGCTTAAATACATTTGACAAATGACATAAGAAGTATATTGATGATCAGTGTTCAGTGATAAAGTCACTAGGCCATTAGATCTATCCAACAAAGCAATAACTTGCATCCTTTATATCCTCGTTACCGTTGAGTTTTCCACTTCTACAACATCATGAGTCAGGACCAGGACTGAAATCAAAAGAAATATTTTCATCACCTCATTCATTTGTCTCATCTCTTTCAACCCTAACTTCATCTCCTCCACCTACACCACCTGTTGAGCTGCTACCAGAACCTGAAAAAGGTTGTTCACATCGTACATGTCATCCTCCTGACTTCTACAATGAAACTCAAATGCAAAGAGCTGCTGGAATTGCCAGTAATGCCTTAGATTTGTCAGCTGAAGATGAAGATCATTATTTTTTTTCATGAACCCTGGCCAAATTCTGCATTAGTTGCTTCAGATAATCCAAAGACAATGCATAAAGCAATGCAAGGTTCAGAAGCTGATGAATGGACATGCAGTTATAATGATGAACTTGCAAGTCTTGAACATTTCCATATCAACATGAAGGTGGATTCCAAGGGTAGAGAGCCTTTCTGCAGGCCTCTGCAAATAACAGATCATCTCCTAGCAATTATAGTGCACTATTCATCACATCAGGTATGTACATGAAGGTCTTTACCTTCATCATATCTAATGTATACATGAATACACTTAATTGCTGGCTACCCCTCAAGAGCTCTTGTCACTATACTGTGTACGCATACAGAGCTCTATTGTCCCTACAAATTGTCCACTATGACCCTATGATGATACTCACTCTGTGTTGAGTTATTCATATTTTTTCAGAATGCTTTAATAAAACTTTTGAAATATTTTTTATTCTACACAAAGCATTCCTGAACCAAACCTATAGGTGTCTTAGATGAAAATATACAGTTTGCTGTTCTCTTTAAGATGCAAATAATTTTGAAGGCATTTGATCTAGTAGTTCTTCTGCAATCCTCATTTTAAAATGCACACTCAAAACATTTGTGTGTTATTTCATTCCCAGAGCCTCTATATCACTCGGAACTAAGGGTCTTCAGCAGGTCAGGTAACCTGTGAGTACTCGCAGGTAAGATCCGTGGGAATACCTGCAGGTTTTGTGACCCGCAGGTCCAGGTACCTGTATGCACAGGTCATGACAGGTCACAGGTCAGACTCAGGAAATTATTTTATAGGGACAGGTCCAGGTAACCTGCAGGTATTGCCAAATTACTTGCAGGTATACCTGGACCTGCAGGTCAGGTACCTGTGAGCACAGGTCAGCAACAGGTCACAGGTCAGGATGTTGGAGGCAAAATACCTGCAGGTCAGGTCACAGGTATGACTCGTCTGGGACTCGCGAAGACCCTTGCTCGGAACCATGCCTGGACTCATCACATGAATTCCTGGACATATTTTGGACATTTCCAGCGCTTATAGGGCGTCTGGATCATCAGCTGATAGCTGTACATGATCCCATCTTCACATACATCAGGCAAATGATCATGAGGCTGTTTTAAAATGATGTAGCTGTTACAGGTGCCAGAGGTCTGAGCAGAGACCTGTAAAAGTGAGTTGAAACATCAATTTTTGATCTCCCATTCTTCCTTTCCTTCCCCCACCATCTCTGACCTAGATGAGGCTGCCTGCATGCTTCCTAGCTCTTTCTGAGCTCTGATTTTACTGTTCAGCACATTTCTATATCTGTATAGACTACAGGCCTTCCAGAGGTGTCTCAGATATAGAAATCTGGTATGAAATTTCACATCTTTCATCATCAAGATACTGAACAGATACCAAAGCACATCCAGACAGATCTAAGGAGATCGGACACTCTACATTAGGAAAAATACCTTCAGCCCAGAGAATCTAGAGACACCCCCCAAAAGCTCAGGCTTCCCAGAGATTCTCAAAGATTTCCAAAGATTTTCAAAGCAACTCAGGTAAGCCTGAAGACATAAGGTTGACTTAAAATCATTTCAAAGACTTTAAACTGTCTGGAATTTTGGGAGTGTCCCCAGACAACCTGGGCCTAGATAGATTTTTCCTGATGTAGGAGTTGTTTTCTTGACTAGATCTTGGGTTTTTAGTGTCTCAGTGTGCTCTGATCATGTCTGATAAGCCTCTACATTGTACTGATTCTTATTTACATAGATCTAACCTTGATCTGCCTGTTTTTTCTTCACCCTCCTTTCTCTCTCTTATATCATGTATGTTCTCATTGTTTGTATATATGTAGTGATATGCAGCTACATCTTTACTTATCCTGTATCATTATGTAGCCCTCTATGATTTGCTCTGAATGTTATGAGCTTTGGCTCAGTGTTGGCTAACTTTTACTTCTTGTCCCACCTGAACGCAAAAGGCAGAGGCCTGGTATCTAGTCAAACGGCCGAAAGGTGTCAATGTTGCCAAGAACAAAGTTATCCTCAAGACAAAACATAATGCCAATGATCTTGTAGTCCTTTACAAGGCTCAGCTAGTAGTTGAAGGATATTCTCAAATTCAAGGCATTCATTTTTTTGAAACGTTTGCATCCTGTGTCAAGTTTGAAACTCTTTGTTTTCTTTTTTCTGTTGGTGCTTCTATCGACGCTGTTATTCAAGAACAAGGCAATGTCAAAAATGTTTATTTGCAGGCAAACCTCTATAAGGAACTTTATATGAAGTTACCACCTCTTTATGAGGAGTTTAGATTTCTACCTGCACAAAGTTAACAAGGAAGAAACGTTGTTGCAAAACTCCATCGGCTACTCTATGGGAGCAAACAATGAGGAAACAAGTGCATCAGGAAAAATATATCTAAGCTCAGGCTGCCTGGAGTTGCCTGGAGACACCTCCAAAATCCCAGGCAGTTTAAAGACTTCAAAATTATTTCAAATCAACCTAGTGTCTTCAGGCTTACCTGAGTTGCTTTGAAAATCTTTGAAAATCTTTGAGTATCTCTGGGAAGCCTGGGCTTTTGGGGGTGTCTCTAGGCTCTCTGGGCTGAAGGTATTTTTCCTGATGTGGTACAAGAAACTATGCCAAGAAGCTATCAACGAGGGATTCACAGTTGCCCAATTTAATCTGTGTGTGTTCTATAAACACAAGAATAATAGATATCAGATTTTTGTTGCCGCCACTGATGATTTCACTATGCTGGCTGACAGTAACGAATCCATGAAGTAACTGAAAGCCTCACTTGCTCATTGTTTCAACATGAAGTTCATAGGAGAAATCAGCTGCCAATCAGGAAAAATGTACTGAGCGCTCAGCCACTAAAAGCTGCTCTCAGGTCCCCTAGAGCTTTTCAAGGCTTTGGAGCCCAAAGCATGCAAAGATGCCCCCCAAATCCTAGACACTCTTAGCTACTTGAAAGTTCTGGGGTATTCTTTGAGGTGCTTTGAGGTGCTTTGAGAATTTTTGTGTGTCTTTGAAAATCTTTGAGTGTCTTTGAGGTGCTTTGAGATGCTTTCAAAAGCAAATAATATGAATAAAAATCAATTGATTCTTTTAATTTCTATTTTACATTACATTCTATTTCATATTGTTGTATTATGTAATTTCATATTATATTATATTACATAAAACTTACATAATTATAAGAATTTGTAATGTACTAGTTAATTATCAAATTATATAGAGAATCTAATCTATAAATCTCATATATAAAGTCCTTCATTGAGATATATAAATATGTAGTCAGTATAGCTATATATAAGTTTGAACCATGTGACAAACTTTTTGATTGTACATGGTTCACAGTGGCAGCCCAAATATATTACACTACCAAGTGGCTTGTGTATCCTCTGGAAGAAACTTGAAGTCAGAATTTATGCAAAATAGATTTTTTCATCTCTCTTTTATTTATTGAAAATAAGATCTTATCCTTTGAGATAAAGAACAGGATGCACCAAAAAAATGAATTTAAATGCAAAATTTAGTCTTTTTGACCATTGAGGAAAATATTCCAATTTCATTGAATTTTTACACACAATTTAATGATTTTCTCCCCCAAGAAAGGAAATGGGCAATCAGAGCCAGTTGGAGGATCTGAGCACACACCGAAATTGGAAAAAATTCCACCGAGCAGAAATTTGTACAGATTGCAGAAAATTCAGTAAATATTACACTCACTCTGAAATTAGGAAGGAAACTTGATATTTCTACATAAGTAAAATAAGAGCCAAAATGTAAAATTTCAATGTATATTTTGTGTTATTGAAAATGAGGATTGAAATTATATGAATATAAAAGGAAGAAATTGCTATCAAAATTAGATTTCTCCAAAGTCATTTCAATATGCATGAATGAAGAACTTTTGTATGAGGGGAAATTTCATTGTAAACCTGTATAAACAATAAGATTGAGATACATGCTGAATTGAGATATTTCGGGCTCCATATGGCAACATATGAAATTTTTGCAGAAATTCTGGATTTCAGAACTACTGAAAATGGCAATTTGTATTCAAATCAGGGTTTTCAGCAGATCCAAAACTCCGGCTTTCGGCAACGTTTTTGTCTTTCCCAATAGTACAATAGAAAAGTTGCCATTCAGATTATATTTCAACACCAAAGAAGTTAAGGATTTCCACAAAAATTTCTATTTGTATGAATCACAATGATTCAGTAGGGAAGAAATATGCACCAAAAGGTTTGCTTTCTGTATTATTTTTTCCTGATAATATTTGTAAGCTTTCAAAACACTTATCATTAGATGCAATAGTTTTACTAATTTGGCTACTTTTGAATAAGTTTTCGTAAATATGGAAATTTGATATTTTAGTTCTATTTCCTGAATTTCTGAATGTTTGTATGAAATTTTTGCTATCAGGAAAGAATTCTGCTCAAAGGAATTTATTCCACTTCCGGTGTGGCACCTGCTCATTGCCCATTTCCTTTCTCAGCAGAGAAAATTAATGAATTGTCAATCAGATCTTAGCAAAATTGGGGAATTTTCCTCATTGATCAAAGAAATCAAATCTTGCATTCAGATTGATATTTTTGGTACATTCTGTTCTTTATTTTTTTCTCAGAAAATCAAATTTTATTTTCAATGAATAAAAGAAGTACAAGAAATTTTATCATGCATCAGTTTTGACTTCAAGTTTCTCCCAGTGAATACTCAAGTCACCTGGTAGTGTCATTGAAACAAGATCTTGTCACACTTGTCAATGACAATTTTGGATGCATGTATCTTCTAATTTAAGCAAGTTCTGCAATGCACTTATATAATTTCCTATTTGGGTGATGTTTTCTTCATTTAATTTGATATTAAAAGTTATTAAAAAGCTCTGCAAAGACTCTCAAAGATCCTCAAAACATTTCAAAACACTATAAAGCAGTTTAGTAACCTGAGTTACTTGAGCAACCTAAGCCATTGAGGCACTTTCAGAGTCTCTAGGAATTAGCCATTTCTTGAGGTGCTTTCAGATCAAAGTATATTCCTTTGAAGCATGTAGGCTCTCTAGAGAGCCTCAAAGATACTCATAGCTGCCTAGACTTAGAGTGTTTTTTTTTGATGTGACTGGTTACTCAGATTCTAGGTTGTATGGAACCGCAAAAGGAAAACCAACATTCTCAGTTAGAAGGCATATATCAAGTGTATAATCAAACGTTTTGGCCAAGAAAACTCTTGTTCAGTCTTTACTCTCCTAGAACCTGACATAGATTTATTATATGACTCTCCTTCTGTCTCAACTTATATTTCACTCACTCCAAGTCAACAAGCTCTCTACTGCGAAGCTGTTGAATCTCTCATGTATCCTTTCAAGGTGTCTCATCCAGATTTCACATATGCGACCTCAACAGTTGCATGTTAAATGCACAAGTGTTACGACCATAATCTTCGGAGCTCCGTCGGAGCTTCACTCGGCGATTGGACTTAGAGATTTCCTGAATCTCTCTAGTCATGCCTAGCAGTGTCCGCCTTGTCCCTCCTTCCGATTCCGTCGGCGTATCGGTCTGGTCTTATACTTTGATTATGATCTTATTGTTTATTCTCTGACAGCTCAGCTGACCTTTATATTGATTTACTTTACAATAGCTTATTGTCTTTCTCACCTCCGATGCTGTAGTACCGAGATGTGTATCGTCTTATTGTACTTTAGATTAGACTGACTATCCGTACAGTATATAAGGAGCCTGTACATACTTACATACCTCAGTTTTAATATCAACTTGGATTACCTCGTTAACGTTAACACTCACCTCTGTGCCCTCGGTGTCGTCTTGATCGTTGATCATCGCCGACTCCGAACCTCTGTCGGACTTCGTACACGTTGTACTCGTCCTCCTCTGCTCTCTTGGTTGAACACAGTAACATGGCAAGGGTGTTGCTCAATAACAACACTAACGTTCAACAATCCTCTGTGTCTCTGATTGGAGCTCCGACTCCGTCGGTGGCACGGTCCTAACAGTATATTAAAACTTATCTCGTCAACGTTGCACTGATTCATCTTTATTCCATATGGATCGCACTCAACGAACACTACGGGCTCAAACTCGTGCTGCTCGTCGTCCTTGTACCCCTTCTCCCACTCGGGATGAAGAAAATCCTTTTGTCGCAAATGCTCAGGCTTTGACGGCCTTTAACGAATCTATCTCTGCAGTTGGTAACTGGAGACCGCGCATTTCTGCGTTCGGTCCCGCTCCTGTTCCTCTTCCAACGGTTACTACTGAAAACGTTCGCGGTGTTTCGGAATCTACGGAGTATGTCTATCAGACTGCTATTTTGCCTAGTGGTGAACACGTTCGTGTATTAACTCCGAAAGCCAAACGGGTTATCGAAGGTGAACCTGTTCCTCCACTACCACCACCTCCTACTCCGTCTCGTGCAGCTGCTAGACCTACCCAAGTTCCTTCTCTACCCGGACATTCGCAAGGTAGTCATCATTCCGGAGATCGGGAACCTCGACGTGATCCTCCGTCGGATCCGCCGGGCTTTCCGCCAGGTTTCCCTGGTGATGAACCGGATGATGAAGGACCTCCCGATGGCCCGAGACGTGATCCTCCTGAAGGTCCACCAGATGATGGTCCTCCTGAGGGTCCTCCCAGATGCCCTGGCGACGATCGAGATCCTCCTGACCCACCTCCATCGGTTCGAAGTCGCTCTTTGAGCTCTTCTCGTTCGTCAGATAACTTGGCTCTTAATGCCTTGATGTCCTTCAACAAAACTCTTGCGGATTTCACATCGGCCTTACGTCCGAAGGAGTCGGAATTGGACTCTGGAAAGACGAAGGTCAAAGATCCTGAACCATTTGATGGTTCTAACCCCCGAAAACTCAAATCTTTTTTGGTATCTTTGTCTTTGGTATTCATTGATCGTCCGAACTATTTCACTGATCAGCAGAAAATCAATTACGCCTTGTCATACTTGACCGGCGCCGCTCGTGAATGGTTTGAACCGGACATCTTGGATCCGAATGTCGAAGCTCTACCTGCTTGGACCACGTCATACGCTGCTTTAGTCCAGGAGCTGCAGGAAAACTTTGGTTTGTACGATGCGCAGGGTGAGTCCGAAGATAAACTCGGAACCCTTCGGATGCGCAACGACGAGAAGGTCGGAGCGTACAATATCAAGTTTAACACTCTCAGCTGATACTGTAAAGCTTTTGTAAAAAGACCTGATGAGTTATCCAGGAGCTTTTGAAAATAGTTGTGACGACACAGAGGGGGCTCCGGAAATGGCTCCGGGGGGTGGGCATGCCTGTCACCACCTGTCACATCTGACCTATATTTACTGTTTTGGGTAATTAATAATTATCCAGATATTAAATAAGCGGTACATTTGTAAAAAATCCTGATAAACTATAAAAATTCAAAAAAACCCAAAAAACCTAATTAGGTCAAATCGGGGTATGTAAACAAAATAGCCTTATATGGTAAAAAATGCTGTAGGATCTATCTAGGTGCTAAAAATAGCCAAAAAAAATCACTAAAAATGCTAAAAATATGTAGGAATGGTATATAGCCTATTGCAGATCCAGGCATCCAAAATTACCAAAAAAGGAAATTTTTGATAATGATGTCATCTTGTAGCAAAAAATCTGAAAAAAATCCTAAAAATAGTCAAAAAATTCAGGGGTGCCTTGTTGGCCCTGGAAATGCAAAATAAAAAAAAATACGCGACAAGTATAAAAATTTTCATCACACCAAATCATTCCAAATCCACTATACAGTCAGTATATATGATGTATATGCTATATTTAGCATCCTAGTACCTTTATTGGGCTAAAAATAGAACTTGATCTCATCTGATAGCAAAAAATCTGAAAAAATCATAAAAAATACTCAAAAAATTCAGGGGTGCCTTATTGGCCCTGAAAATGCAAAATAAAAAAATTTACACAACACAATTGAAAAACAACATCACTCCAAATTATACCAAATCCACTACACAGTCAGTATATATCATGTATATACTATTTATAGCACCCCTAGTACCCTCAATCACTTATATCACTCAAGAATCCTACCAAACTGAATGATTTGGGGTATTAAATATATTGTACATGATATTTTTAACACACCTAGTACCCTTGATGACTCAGAACAATTTATATTACTCAATATGTTCAGTACACTTAACACTCATCAAACCTCACACATGAAAACTCATAACAGTACTTATATGTATTATACTTAACACAGATGACAATGAAAATACTTAAAACAGTGTTGTCAGTCACTATACTTAACACACTTAACAGTCGAAAAGTCGGAACAATGTTACTTTATATACATAACACACTCATTGTTATACTATAACACACTTATAACAACGAGTTTTGGGCGCTTATAGGCGCTTATTTGGTGTTTTTGAGTCGAAATTCATTAATAGCACACTCAATAATGTTTGTCTGGGCTCTATACTGTGTCAGGATGTTGTCTATATCATATTCTTCTAGATACAATTCAGAGAACTCAAAAATTCAACCTGTCGGGTTAGCTATATTGTGATCTTTTGAAATATAACAGTGTTTTATGTAAATGTCAATGCATATGTCCATGTAATGCAAGTATACTGATGGTGGTTCATGAGGGAATCACTCCTACAGTCTACTAGAAGTGTCTGGACATGGTTCAGATACTCACTATGACTATTGGACTCTGTGATATATATGTACATGTTTCATGTACACTATAGATGTCTACACCTACATGTAACAATAGATGTCATATTCAATGACCCCCATTACAGATCTCTTGGCTGTATCACATAGAGTTAGCATGGAATAGGTTGTAGGATGACTCTTTCCATGACCCAGTAGCAGTTTGACTTCATAACATGGGTGTATGCATTGACATTTACATAAAACACTGTTATATCACAAAAGATCACAATATAGCCAGCCCCACAGGCTGTAATCTTGAGTTCTCCAAATTGTATCAAGTGTAGTATGATATAAACAACATCCTTACACAGTATAAACCCCACACAAAAATTATTGAGTGTGCTATTAAAGAATTTCGACTCAAAAATACCAAATAAGCGCCCATAAGCGCCCAAAACTCGTTGTTATAAGTGTGTTGTAGTATAACAATGAGTGTGTTATGTATATCAAGTAACATTATTCCGACTTTTTGACTGTTAAGTGTGTTAAGTATAGTGACTGATAACACTGTTTTGAGTATTTTCATTGCCAACTGTGTTAAGTATGATACATATAAGTACTGTTCTGAGTTTTAGTGTGTTAAATGTGATGAGTACTAAGTATACTGAACATATTGAGTGATATAAATTGTTCTGAGTTTTTAAGGGTACTAGGTGTGCTAAAAATACCATGTACATTACATTTACTCAATGTTGTCAGTTTGGTAGGATTCTTGAGTGATATAAGTGATTGAGGGTACTAGGGATGCTATAAATAGTATATACATGATATATACTAACTATATAGTAAATTTGATAAGATTTGGAATGATGTTGTTTTTCAATTGTGTTGTGTAAATTTTTTTATTTTGCATTTTCAGGGCCAATGAGGCACCCCTGAATTTTTTGAGTATTTTTAATGATTTTTTCAGATTTTTTGCTACCAGATGAGATCAAGTTCTATTTTTAGCCCAATGAGGGTACTAGGATGCTAAATATAGCATATACATTATATATACTGACTATATAGTGGATTTGGTATGATTTGGAGTGACAAAAATTTTTATACTTGTCGCGTGTTTTTTTTTATTTTGCATTTCCAGGGCCAACAAGGCACCCTTGAATTTTTTGACTATTTTTAGGATTTTTTTCAGATTTTTTGCTACAAGATGACATCATTATCAAAAATTTCCTTTTTTGGTAATTTTTGGATGCCTGGATCTGCAATAGGCTATATACCATTCCTACATATTTTTAGCATTTTTAGTGATTTTTTTTGGCTATTTTTAGCACCTAGATAGATCCTACAGCATTTTTTACCATATAAGGCTATTTTGTTTACATACCCCGATTTGACCTAATTAGGTTTTTTTGGGTTTTTTTGAATTTTTATAGTTTATCAGGATTTTTTACAAATGTACCGCTTATTTAATATCTGGATAATTATTAATTACCCAAAACAGTAAATATAGGTCAGATGTGACAGGTGGTGACAGGCATGCCCACCCCCCGGAGCCATTTCCGGAGCCCCCTCTGTGTCGTCACAACTATTTTCAAAAGCTCCTGGATAACTCATCAGGTCTTTTTACAAAAGCTTCACAGTATCCTGTGACACTCTGGCTGCTGCCTCCGGTTGGGATGTCAACGCTCTCCGATGGGCGTATCAGAAAGGACTAGCACCCCGACTCAAGGACGAAATTGCTCGTATGCCGGAACCTCGGACTCTTTCTGAATATCGGAGAGAAGTGTTACGGTTGGATAACCGTTACTGGCGCAGAGAAGAAGAGAAGAAGCGGGAAAGTCATTGGTTTTCGGAGCCTTCGGACCCAAAGAAAGGAAAGAAGGATGGCAAGAAACCGGTACCGTTTAATTCATCTCAGAACTCTGGTGCTAATCAGTCCTCTTCATCCTCTGGTTCGAACTTTAACAACCAAAAGAAGTTCGGTAATTCCAACAACAACAAAGGCAACTCTGGCAACAAGTTTCCAAGAAATCGATCGCAGACAACCTCGGCTCCGACGGCAAGCTTACTCCTGCGGAACGGGAACGTCGTAAGAAGTTTAATCTCTGTCTTTTCTGCGGACAAGGTGGTCATGTCCTTAAGGACTGTCCCCTTAAGAAGTCTAAAGAAAATGCTGCTAAAGGCAGAGCTGGCGTTCTCGAGGATGTAGCTGAAGAAGAAGAGATTCCGGACTTTCCGTCGGAGGAACCGGAAAAATAGTCCGCAACTCCTGTCCCTCCGCACGAAGCAGGAGTTGCGTTGACCTGGTTCGTGCTCTACCAGAGGTGCTAACTCTCAACGCGTCTGCTCTTTCTAATCTCGAGAAATCTTTCATCATACCTCTGTCTGCTAAAATTTCTACTATTACTTCTGATTACATTTCCATCTCTTTTGATTCCCTACTTGATTCCGGTTCTACTGATTGTTTTATTGATACTTCATTTGTTCGCCAAAGAAGAATTCCGACAAAACCTATCCTTACTCCGATCAATCTCCGATTATTTGATGGTTCACTTTCTCCGACTCCGATCTCGGAATACGTTTCGTTATCGGTAGTTTTTCCTTCAAACGAGCAACTACCTCTGGACTTTTATGTCACACCTTTGGATTCTTCTTGTAAAGCAGTTTTAGGATATAGTTTTCTCTCCCGCTGCAATCCGTCGATTGACTGGGTAGCGAAAACAATTACAATCCGAACCACTGATCAAGTTTTATCACAGACGTCTTCTTCTGAGATACCCTCCGACGGATCGGAGGACTCAGAGAATCTTGATCCGACTCGATACCCTCGGTCACCTCCAGATGATCCTCTTCCTGCAAGAGCTGGTCGATCTGCCTTCACCTCCCGTTCTCGTTTGAAACCTCGTCCTCTTTCGGACAAATTTCCTTTCGAACCATTATATACTTATCCCTCCGTTGTTCAGATGGCTTCAAAACTGGAATACTCCGGAGTCGATATAGCCTTGGTCGGTGCTACGGTTTTTCATCATGCCTGCAAGATGTCTGGTATGGAACCCCTTCACAGGATACAGTAAAGCTTTTGTAAAAAAGACTGATAAGTTATCAGGTACCTATTGCAAATAGTTGTGATAACCCGGAGGGGGTCCCGGAAATGGCCCCGGGGGGTGGTCATGCCTGTCACCACCTGTCACATATGGCTTATATTTACTGTTTTGGGTAATAAATAATCATCCAGATATTAAATAAGCAGTACATTTTCAAAAAAACTCGAAAATTCATAAAAATTCATAAAAAACCTAAAATGGCCTGATTAGGTCAGATCAGGATATGTAAGCAAATGACCTCATATGATAAAAAATGATGTAGGGCCAATGTAGGTACTAAAAATAGCCCAAAAAATCACTAAAAATGCAAAAAAATATTTAGGGATGGTATAGAGCCTATTGCAGGCCCAGGCACATCAAAATTACGAAAAAAGGAAAAAATTGATCATGATCTCATCTTGTAGCAAAAAATCTGAAAAAAATCCTAAAAATAGTCAAAAAATTCAGGGGTGCCTTGTTGGCCCTGAAAACGCAAAATAAAAAAAATACGCAACAAGTGTAAAAATTTTCATCACTCCAAATCATTCCAAATCCACTATACAGTCAGTATATATGATGTATATGCTATATTTAGCATCCTAGTACCTTTATTGGGCTAAAAATAGAACTTGATCTCATTTGATAGCAAAAAATCTGAAAAAATCATAAAAAATACTCAAAAAATTCAGGGGTGCCTCATTGGCCCTGAAAATGCAAAATAAAAAAATTTACACGACACAATTGAAAAACAACATCACTCCAAATCATACCAAATCCACTACACAGTCAGTATATATCATGTATATGCCATTTATAGCACCCCTAGTACCCTCAATCACTTATATCACTCAAGAATCATACCAAACTGAATAATATGGGGAGTTAATATATTGTACATGATATTTTTAGCACACCTAGTACCCTTGATAACTTAGAACAATTTATATTACTCAATATGTCCAGTACAGTTAGCACTTATCACACCTAACACACTAAAACTCATAACAGTACTTATATGTATTATACTTAACACAGTTGACAATGAAAATACTGTAAACAGTGTTATCAGTCATTATACTTAACACACTTAACAGTCAAAAAGTCAGAACAGTTGTTATACTATAACACACTCATAACAACAAGTTTTGGGCGCTTATGGGCGCTTATTTGATGTTTTTGAGTCGAAATTCATTAATAGCACACTCAATAATTTTTGTGTGGGCTCTATACTGTGTCAGAATGTTGTCTATATCATATTCTTCTAGATACAATTCAGAGAACTTGAAATTTCAACCTGTGTGGCTGGCTATATTGTGATCTTTTGTGATATAACAGTGTTTTATATAAATGTCAATGCATACACCCATGTTGTGAAGTCAAACTGCTACTGGGTCATGAAAAGAGTCATCCTACAACTTATTCTATGCTATCTCTATGTGATACAGCCAAGAGATCTGTAATGGGGGTCATTGAATATGACATCTATTGTTACATGTAAGTGTAGACATCTATAGTGTACATGAAACATGTACATGTATATCACAGAGTCCAATAGTCATAGTGAGTATCTGAACCATGTCCAGACACTTCTAGTAGACTGTAGGAGTGATTCCCTCATCAACCACCATCAGTATACTTGCATTACATGGACATATGCATTGACATTTACATAAAACACTGTTATATTCCAAAAGATCACAATATAGCCAGCCCCACAGGTTGAAATTTCGAGTTCTCTGAATTGTATCTAGAAGAATATGATATAGACAACATTCTGACACAGTATAGAGCCCACACAAAAATTATTGAGTGTGCTATTAATGAATTTCGACTCAAAAACACCAAATAAGCGCCCATAAGCGCCCAAAACTTGTTGTTATGAGTGTGTTATAGTATAACAACTGTTCCGACTTTTTGACTGTTAAGTGTGTTAAGTGATAACACTGTTTACAGTATTTTCATTGTCAACTGTGTTAAGTATAATACATATAAGTACTGTTATGAGTTTTAGTGTGTTAGGTGTGATAAGTGCTAAGTGTACTGGACATATTGAGTAATATAAATTGTTCTAAGTTATCAAGGGTACTAGGTGTGCTAAAAATATCATGTACAATATATTAACTCCCCATATTATTCAGTTTGGTATGATTCTTGAGTGATATAAGTGATTGAGGGTACTAGGGGTGCTATAAATGGCATATACATGATATATACTGACTGTGTAGTGGATTTGGTATGATTTGGAGTGATGTTGTTTTTCAATTGTGTCGTGTAAATTTTTTTATTTTGCATTTTCAGGGCCAATGAGGCACCCCTGAATTTTTTGAGTATTTTTTATGATTTTTTCAGATTTTTTGCTATCAAATGAGATCAAGTTCTATTTTTAGCCCAATAAAGGTACTAGGATGCTAAATATAGCATATACATCATATATACTGACTGTATAGTGGATTTGGAATGATTTGGAGTGATGAAAATTTTTACACTTGTCGCGTATTTTTTTTATTTTGCGTTTTCAGGGCCAACAAGGCACCCCTGAATTTTTTGACTATTTTTAGGATTTTTTTCAGATTTTTTGCTACAAGATGAGATCATGATCAATTTTTTCCTTTTTTCGTAATTTTGATGTGCCTGGGCCTGCAATAGGCTCTATACCATCCCTAAATATTTTTTTGCATTTTTAGTGATTTTTTGGGCTATTTTTAGTACCTACATTGGCCCTACATCATTTTTATCATATGAGGTCATTTGCTTACATATCCTGATCTGACCTAATCAGGCCATTTTAGGTTTTTTATGAATTTTTATGAATTTTCGAGTTTTTTTGAAAATGTACTGCTTATTCAATATCTGGATGATTATTTATTGACCAAAACAGTAAATATAAGCCATATGTGACAGGTGGTGACAGGCATGACCACCCCCCGGGGCCATTTCCGGGACCCCCTCCGGGATATCACAACTATTTGCAATAGGTACCCGATAACTTATCGGTACTTTTTACAAAAGTTTTACAGTATCAGCTGACCCCTTCTACTCTACGCTGTACACTCCAAAGTGGCGGCTAGAGCCTCTCAACCAGCACCGCCGACGGCGACGTCGGACTCTAAATCTCCTCCCATTCCTGAAGCTTATCGGGATTTCGCTGATGTCTTCGACGAAGTCGAGTCAGAAGTGCTCCCAGAACATAGGTCTTACGACCTGAAGATTGGCGGAACCTCCGATCGGAAGAATTTACCCTCTCTCCCCTCGTGAGCTGGAAGCTCTACGAGAATTCATCGACAAACAGTTGGTTAGCGGAGCTATTCGGCCTTCGACTTCTCCTCATGGAGCTCCTGTTCTCTTCGTGCCGAAGAAGGATGGCTCTCTCCAACTCTGCATTGACTTCCGAGGACTAAACCGCATCACCAAAAAAGATCGGTATCCTCTCCCACTCATTTCCGATTTGCTTGACGCCCCGAAGAAAGCGAAAATCTATACGAAGTTGGACCTCGCTCATGCTTATCATCTCGTTCGGATCGCCGACGGAGACGAATGGAAGACCACGTTCCGAACCCGATATGGTTCTTTCGAATGGCTGGTCATGCCATTTGGTCTTACCAATGCTCCTGCTGCGTTTCAACGTTTTGTCAATGATATCTTTGCCACTTCAGGCACCCTTAAATCCTGCCGACTTAGGGGGGATTACCCACCAAATACCCGTACCTAATGGGGGAGATTACCGGGCAATTACCCAATGGGTATTACCCAGTCTGGGTAATACCCTGCCTCTAGTGCCAGGGGTCCTTGTCAGGTATTACCCAAGTTGGTAATACCTTACCAGTATATAATCATACTGCAATTGGTCAGTGCATGTAGTATGAGGCTTTTATGCATAGTCATATGCAGTACCTTAGCTCACAATTCTTTGTAAAATCAAAATCCCACTTTCTATGGGTAATACCACTCACTAGGAATTTCATTGATAGGCAGAAGGCTGCCACTGAAAGATAATACCAAGGATGGGTAATACCTTAGCTGGGTAATACCATTGGGTAATACCACCATTGGGTATTACCTTAGCTGGGTATTACCTTAGCTGGGTAATACCACCATTGGGTATTACCTTAGCTGGGTATTACCATAGTTGGGTAATACCACCATTGGGTATTACCTTAGCTGGGTATTACCATAGTTGGGTAATACCATTAGGTGGGTAATACCATAGGTGGGTAATAACAGTTCATGCAATGTGCTAGAAACCACAGGTGAATTCAAAAATAGCCATAGTGAGGTACTAGCTAGCTCAGGGACATCAAAATTACCTAAAAAGGAAATTGGTCTAAAAATAAAACTTGATCTCATCAGGTAGTGAAAAATCTGAAAAAAATCATAAAAATACTCAAAAAATTCAGGGTTGCTTTGTTGGCCTTGAAAATGCAAAATAAATAAAAAAAACATGCAACACTTTTGAAAAATGACATCACTCCAAATCATACCAGATTTACAATGGTATTACCCAACTATGGTAATACCCAGCTAAGGTAATACCCAATGGTGGTATTACCCAACTATGGTAATACCCAGCTAAGGTAATACCCAATGGTGGTATTACCCAGCTAAGGTAATACCCAGCTAAGGTAATACCCAATGGTGGTATTACCCATCTAATGGTATTACCCAACTATGGTAATACCCAGCTAAGGTAATACCCAATGGTGGTATTACCCAGCTAAGGTATTACCCATCCTTGGTATTATCTTTCAGTGGCAGCCTTCTGCCTATCAATGAAATTCCTAGTGAGTGGTATTACCCATAGAAAGTGGGATTTTGATTTTACAAAGAATTGTGAGCTAAGATACTGCATATGACTATGCATAAAAGCCTCATACTACATGCACTGACCAATTGCAGTATGATTATATACTGGTAAGGTATTACCAACTTGGGTAATACCTGACAAGGACCCCTGGCACTAGAGGCAGGGTATTACCCAGACTGGGTAATACCCATTGGGTAATTGCCCGGTAATCTCCCCCATTAGGTACGGGTATTTGGTGGGTAATCCCCCCTAAGTCGGCAGGATTTAAGGGTGCCTGAAGTGTCTTTGCTGACTTACTCGATGTCTGTGTTATAGTCTATCTTGACGATATCCTCATCTACTCCGACGATCCGACGGCGCATAAGGAGCATGTCAAAGAGGTTCTTCGACGTCTTCGCAAACACAAACTTTTCTGCAATCCGGCGAAATGTGAATTCAGAATTGATACGGTTGAATATCTTGGGTATATTCTCTCCCCCGACGGACTTTCCATGGCCGAGGACAAAATCAAGGCTATCATAGATTGGCCGACGCCAAGGAAGGTTAAGGACATCCAGTCCTTCCTAGGTTTTGCGAATTTCTATTGTCGTTTTATTCACAATTACAGTGATATCGTTGTTCCGATGAACCGACTCACTCGGAAGGATACTCCATGGGTCTGGACTTCGGAATGTCAAGATTCCTTCGATACGCTTAAGCACGCTTTCACTCATGCCCCTATTCTTTCTCATTGGGAACCTGATAAACCTCTTATTGTCGAAACAGATGCGTCGGATTATGCTCTAGCAGCTATTCTATCCATCGTCGGCGCCGATGGAGAAATTCATCCGGTGGCCTTCCTTTCTCGCACTTTCCACTCTGCCGAATTGAACTATGACACTCATGACAAGGAATTGCTAGCTATCTTCGAAGCTTTTAAAGCTTGGCGGCATTACCTTGAAGGTTCGGGCACTCCGATCAACGTCGTTACTGATCACAAGAATCTGGAGTACTTCTCCACTACGAAGATTCTTACCCGACGGCAGGTCCGATGGTCCGAATACCTTCACCAGTTCAACTTCGTTATCTGTTTCCGTCCTGGAAAACTCAGTGCGAAACCTGACGCTATGACTAGACGATGGGACGTCTATCCCAAAGAGGGGGATATCGGTTACGCGCAAGTTAATCCTCACAATTTTAGACAGCTGATACTGTAAAACTTTTGTAAAAAGTACTGATAAGTTATCGGGTACCTATTGCAAATAGTTGTGATAACCCGGAGGGGGTCCCGGAAATGGCCCCGGGGGTGGTCAGGCCTGTCACTACCTGTCACATATGGCTTATATTTACTGTTTTGGGTAATTAATAATCATCCAGATATTAAATAAGCAGTACATTTTCAAAAAAACCCGAAAATTCATAAAAATTCATAAAAAACCTAAAATGGCCTGATTAGGTCAGATCAGGATATGTAAGCAAATGACCTCATATGATAAAAAATGATGTAGGGTCAATCTAGGTACTAAAAATAGCCCAAAAAATCACTAAAAATGCAAAAAATATTTAGGTATGGTATAGAGCCTATTGCAGGTCCAGGCACATCAAAATTACCAAAAAAGGAAAAAATTGATCATGATCTCATCTTGTAGCAAAAAATCTGAAAAAAATCCTAAAAATAGTCAAAAAATTCAGGGGTGCCTTGTTGGCCCTGAAAATGCAAAATAAAAAAAAATACGCGACAAGTGTAAAAATTTTTATCACTCCAAATCATTTCAAATCCACTATACAGTCAGTATATATGATGTATATGCTATATTTAGCATCCTAGTACCTTTATTGGGCTAAAAATAGAACTTGATCTCATTTGATAGCAAAAAATCTGAAAAAATCATAAAAAATACTCAAAAAATTCAGGGGTGCCTCATTGGCTCTGAAAATGCAAAATAAAAAAATTTACACGACACAATTGAAAAACAACATCACTTCAAATCATACCAAATCCACTATACAGCCAGTATATATCATGTATATACTATTTTTAGCACTTCTAGTACCTTCAATCACTGAGTATAGCTTAGGCAATGAAAATACTCAACACAGTGTTATCAGTCACTATACTTAACATACTTAACAGTCAAAAAGTTGGAACAATGTTACTTTATATACATAACACACTCATTGTTATACTATAACACACTTATGACAACGAGTTTTGGGCGCTTATGGGCGCTTATTTGGTGTTTTTGAGTCGAAATTCATTAATAGCACACTCAATAATTTTTGTCTGGGCTCTATACTGTGTCAGGATGTTGTCTATATCATATTCCTCTAGATACAATTCGGAGAACTCGAGAATTCAACCTGTGGGGCTGGCTATATTGTGATCTATTGAAATATAACAGTGTTTTATGTAAATGTCAATGCATACACCCATGTTATGAAGTCAAACTGCTACTGGGTCATGAAAAGAGTCATCCTACAACCTATTCTATGCTAACTCTATGTGATACATCCAAGAGATCTGTAATGGGGGTCATTGAATATGACATGTATTGTGACATGTAAGTGTAGACATCTATAGTGTACATGAAACATGTACATGTATATCACAGAGTCCAATAGTCATAGTGAGTATCTGAACCATGTTCAGACACTTCTAGTAGACTATGGGAGTGATCCCCTCATGAACCACCATCAGTATACTTGCATTACATGGACATATGCATTGACATTTACATAAAACACTGTTATATTTCAAAAGATCACAATATAGCCAGCCCCACAGGTTGAATTTTCGAGTTCTCCGAATTGTATCTAGAGGAATATGATATAGACAACATCCTGACACAGTATAGAGCCCAGACAAAAATTATTGAGTGTGCTATTAATGAATTTCGACTCAAAAACACCAAATAAGCGCCCATAAGCGCCCAAAACTCGTTGTTATGAGTGTGTTATAGTATAACAATTGTTCCGACTTTTTGACTGTCAAGTGTGTTAAGTATAATGACTGATAACACTGTTTACAGTATTTTCATTGTCAACTGTGTTAAGTATAATACATATAAGTACTGTTATGAGTTTTAGTGTGTTAGGTGTAATAAGTGCCAAGTGTACTGGACATATTGAGTAATATAAATTGTTCTAAGTTATCAAGGGTACTAGGTGTGCTAAAAATATCATGTACAATATATTTACTCCCCAAATTACTCAGTTTGGTATGATTCTTGAGTGATATAAGTGATTGAGGGTACTAGGGGTGCTATAAATGGCATATACATGACATATACTGACTGTGTAGTGGATTTGGTATGATTTGGAGTGATGTTGTTTTTCAATTGTGTCGTGTAAATTTTTTTATTTTGCATTTTCAGGGCCAATGAGGCACCCCTGAATTTTTTGAGTAATTTTTATGATTTTTTCAGATTTTTTGCTATCAGATGAGATCAAGTTCTATTTTTAGCCCAATAAAGGTACTAGGATGCTAAATATAACATATACATCATATATACTGACTGTATAGTGGATTTGGGATGATTTGGAGTGATGAAAATTTTTACACTTGTCGCGTATTTTTTTTTATTTTGCATTTTCAGGGCCAACAAGGCACCCCTGAATTTTTTGACTATTTTTAGGATTTTTTTCAGATTTTTTGCTACAAGATGAGATCATGATCAATTTTTCCTTTTTTGGTGATTTTGATGTGCCTGGCCTGTGATAGGCTCTATACCATCCCTAAATATTTTTTTACATTTTTATTGATTTTTTGGGCTATTTTTAGTACCTAGATTGACCCTACATCATTTTTTATCATATGAGGTCATTTGCTTACATATCCTGATCTGACCTAATCAGGCCATTTTAGTTTTTTATGAATTTTTATAAATTTTCGAGTTTTTTTTGGAAATGTACTGCTTATTTAATATCTGGATGATTATTAATTACCCAAAACAGTAAATATAAGCCATATGTGACAGGTAGTGACAGGCCTGACCACCCCCGGGGCCATTTCCGGGACCCCCTCCGGGTTATCACAACTATTTGCAATAGGTACCCGATAACTTATCAGTCTTTTTTACAAAAGCTTTACTGTATCCTGTGTTTTAGACCCATATTCACTAATGATCAACTCACCACATCACTTCGTGCTACCTTCCTTGAAGGTCCTGTTCTTCGAGCGTCGGTTGTTATGGACTTTGAAGCAGTTCATCAATCGATCCGAGAACACTATTCCTCCGACGGCGAAGCGATGGCGGGATTGAAGTTGGTCGATGATCCTTCTAACCTCCGATGGACTATGGTTTAGATGGTCTCTTGCGTCTGGATGGTCGAATCTACGTTCCGAACTTCGGAGATCTCAGGTTGCAGATCCTCCGATTCTTTCATGATCATCCTCTGTCTGGCCACTTTGGTCAGAATTGGACTCTCGAAGCTGTACGTCGTCAATATACTTGGCCAAAGGTACGAGAATTCGTTAAGGACTATGTTTCGTCTTGTACGATTTGCGGTCGGAATAAACCCCGTCGGCATCGTCCCTACGGACTTCTCAACCTCTCCCTGTGCCTTCTCGTCCTTGGATTCAATCTCAATGGATTTCATCGAACAACTTCCTGACTCCGACGGCTACACCGCTAATACGCCCATTTTGCGTGCAGGCATGCAATGGCCTAATTTTAACGATTAGAGCCTTGTAGAGTACTAAAGGACTGTAGTGAGCCCGAGCTGACAGTCAAACTTGTATCATGTTAATGCCAGGACGTCAGATCCAGACAGGAAAACACATCCTGACGAATAATAAGAGTTCACACTCGAGTCCCTTGGTCGGGGAGTCCTTCAAGACAAAGCCACCTCTGATATGAGCTATCAAGGGATTATCAACTTAGTTTTCAACGCCTAATGGCCAACTGAGTATGATACTGCACCGAGACGAGCTTAGAACCAATAGATCTATTCGTATTACCAGTGGGGATGGATTATTCAAGGCCCAGACTCAACAGATCTGTTCACTTAGATCGAGTTTTGGGATGGATCAGGTCGCAGGAATGTGACTAAACGGAGAAACAACCAAAGTGTATCAACCCAGTTACATGTGGACGTTTCCTAAATGGGAAATAGACGCCTGAGATGTACAGCTTTGACCAGGAGTGTTGCAAGGGTAGATCTTTCGACTTCACCATTGTTAAACCTCTGGATCTATTCGATATATGCATATCGTTGGAAAGCTAGAAGCCAAACGAACCTATTGGGACAGGTTTTCCCCCTTTATATGTACTCCCATTCAGTTGGAGAGGCATACAACCGTTCACATAGCGGAATCAAATGAGGAAACGTTTGAGTTACCTGTGCAGGAGCTTATCCGTGCCCTTTAACCACCAGCATGTGGATGGACGCACAGACCAGGTCTGGATTCGAAGGTCAGGCAACTAGATCTCGACGAAGGACCACCAGAAATGGACATTTTACTTGTTTTTATCCTTTTTACTCTCTGTTTCTCTGGTGTTTGTATCGTTTCTCGTCCTATCTTTCCTTATTTGTATCAGATCTCGGACTCCGTTCTCTCAAATCTATAGATCTATTCCATAAAATAGTAAATTGGCTACAGATCTATTCGTAGAAGTACTTAAGGACATAGCCTACAAAAATATAGTTCAGGTTTTGTGCCCAGTTTCTCTGACTAGCTAACCTTTGCTCTCATACGTGAGGAGTAAAGGCTTTGTAAGCCGGGCGGTCTTCGAAAGTGGTTGTTGAATTCTCATCTCGTTAGGCCCGATATCTTGTCAGTTGATAAAGTCTCAGCTAGATTTGAATCGAAGGTAGACTCCTATCGTGGAGATACAGAGGACTTGGTTCTCGGTTGTTCCAAGTGAGCGTTCAGAGTTTCGGTGGCTCTGTTCAAGCAGACGTGTGGTGATCGGTGATCCATATGAGCTGTGAAGGTTTCCTGTGATCGGTGATCAGTAGATCTTCAACCTGGTTCTGATAGTATTTGTGTGGTCATAAAGTCTGATCTATACGAGTTCTCTCGTTCCTTGTAAACCCTTTGAGTGGATCACTCACCCCCTTCGAGTCCAGATCAAAAGATCTGTACTTCCGTGTCACTTTGCTCTGTTGACCTGTATTGCGGATCCAGTAGATCTTTTAAGACTACCAGTTCATTCTAAGGTATAAGATCGTGCAGAATCTCTGACAACGCCCCACACCTCGCTTAAATACATTTGACAAACGACATAAGAAGTATATTGGTGATCAGTGTTCAGTGATAAAGTCACTAGGTCATTAGATCTATCCAACGAAGCATTAAATTGCACCTTTCATATCCTCATTATCTGGAGCCCACCGCGAGGGGTGGAATCTATATTTTGGAACGAACTCGAGAGATCCATCGATTTCTCAAACCATTGCCTTAGGTCGAACTTTGTTTGATCTTAAAAATAGCTCCAAGGGAGTCTCGGACGTCGAAGAACGCAGGTTCTTTAGATTACTTTGATCCAGAGGTGCAAGCCCCGGATAAAAGAAAACGTGTTACAAAGAAGCCTACGGTTCCTGTCTACGATCCGAAGAACCTCGGACGAGCAAAGAGCAATCCAGATAACAGGACTGCTGCTAGATCTGCTTCTGAAGTTCCAAGAACGAACAGATCTGGTGTAGTGCAAGGAAGCAGTAGACGTCAGGCAGTTACTGCTGAACCAGTCGATTTGACTAGTTTGAATCCTACATTACCAAACTCTATTTCTTTTGACTTGCAACGTATCGTGTTTGGGAACAGAATACCAAATATAACGATGAGTACTACACAAAATGACCAAAATGCACAAGGTGCAAACGAGGCTCCAGTGGATATCCTCAAACTGTTGGGACCTCCTGCGTTGTCTCCTGAAGAGCAAGGGGAATACAACAATGCAAAGTTCCCTGCCACTCATAAAACGGCTATGATCTTGGATCTAGCTGATCCGATCCAAATGCCTGAATGGATGAGGTTCTGTCTAACGACGTTCCAAGCCACGGGTGTGACCTCTGAGAAGGTGAAGATGCAAAGGATCTTTGGATGGATGACCCTCCAGACGAAGCAAGCCTTAGAGCATCTCCCTGGAGCGGAGGAAGGAAAGGAGGATGCAGATCAATTCCTTCGAGCCATGATTGAGCGGTTCCGTCTATCTTTGGCAAACCCCTGGGTTCCAAGAAAGCTATGCTGGAATTGGTTCAGAGGTTTCGACCATTGAGAGTCGAGGATGGATCTGAGCTGTTGATCTATTGCATGTTGTTCGAAGTCGAGGCCAATAAGTTGTTGAAACCGCCTCCGGCGATTGGAAACCATGAATTGGTGTCGGTCTTTCTATCAGCATTCGATGGAAACCTGAGAAAAGCTGTCTCGAAACGAGTTCAGCATCAGGTCCCCAACTTGAAACTTGCGAAACGACGTACGGATGATCCATATACGTTCTCGGAATGGAAAAGTGCGGCAGAGGCTGTGGCTAGGCAGCCCCCTCTCGAATCACTATACCAGACCTTTACTGGAACGGATGGAGCTGTCCTGAATGCAGAGACCAACTCTAGGGGAGGATCTATATTCCGGTGGTTACCCCAGCAGCTGCTAAAGAGGAAACGCCAGATCTGACCCGTTTCTTTGCTACAGACACTAGATCTAGTGTTAAGCAGGAACAGGCAGAGGACCATGAACATGCCTTTGTGGAAAATGTGGACAAATCGTCTGTGATGCTCAAAGAAATGGGGAATCTTAAGACGCGTTTTCAGGATGAACTGACGTCGTTGCAGCAATTGCTCAATGATGTCAGGGCAGGAAAATCGGATGCTGGAATGCGACCCCAGCCCAGACCTGGCTTTTCTGGTAGTAGTAATCCCGGAACCAGTGGGCAGGGTCGAGGGATCCTTAATGTCAATCCCACTCCAGGCCAAGGAATGCCAGATCGAACGTGTTTCTTTGTCGAGGACCAGATCATATGATGAGTAACTGTCCTTTGTTCATGGAACTCCTTGGGAAAGGCTGGGTGATGCCGGAGTCTCAAGGATCCAAACGTCTTAAGCTGAAAGATGGATCTCCGTTACCAAATAACTTTGGTCCGGAAACTCGATACCAAAAGATCGTGAAATATGCTCAGAGCAAGAACTGGCCTGTTTTGGCGACGTTATACAATGATCTAATCCCCGATGAAGAGGATTATGCAGATCAGTTGGGGGATCCTACTTGGTTGTACCTTGCCAACGTAGTTGAATCTTCCCAGGGGAGATCTAGCAACAATGTTGCAACGGTGTACAGTAATGAGTCGGGAAACTAGAGGATCCGATGATTGAGTCGAGCAAGGGATGAAAAACAAGGTCCCAGCTGAAGGACACAACTCATGAGGATGAACCTAAGCCCCGTTCATTGAAAACTGTGCCTCCTACTAAGACGAAATGTTTTGATGGAGTGCACATACCCGTAGATCGAAATCACCCAAATTTTAAAAATGTTGCCAATCAATCCAAATCTGCTCCTGAACCATCCAATTCGAAAGATCTGAACGGAAAATCGAACAGATCCAATCATTCGTCAGGGGATGCTTCACTAGGGAAGTCGAGATCTGTTAGTGTCAAAGAGAAATCGGATAAAGAGGATTCTGATTCTGAAGTAGAATTAGTTGAGGAAACTAGTGAGACCACTCGCAAAGTGCGTTTCAGGGAGCCCTCACCCTCTAGATCTGACGAAACACATCAACCTTTTGATCATGTCCCACCCAGGGAAGTGTCACCCATACCTCGAAATCAACCAAAATCCAAACCGGAGAAGGTCACTGAATCTAAAGGATCTTCGAAGGGACCCAAATTTCGGCATTATTCATTCCAGGCCTTGAAGAAGAATTAGCTGATCGGATTTCTCGTCAAATGATCACATTGACTGCTGCTGAGGCATTCCAATTGTCAGGCAAAGTCAGGCAGATCATGATGAGGAAGATGAAAAACCGCCAAGTGCGTCCACAAGAACGAATCAAGTCCTTTGTTAATGAGGCCCATGATGTTGAACCTAGCGTCGAGGAAATCCCGAGAACAGGGATGGAGATGCAACAGTTCATTGCCGTGGAAGATCTCAGTCTGTCAGAAGGATTGATCTTTGAGAAAATACTCGAGGATCGAGATGGCATGAAGGCAGGGGATTATGTTCAGTTGGATCCGGTGGTAGCTTTTCTTCATGATGTTGATGAAAATGATTCACGTCGTGATATGACTATAGTAGCCACTATGGGAAATGGCTTAAGATCTGTGTGGCCAGTTGTGAATAATCGAGATGATCTAGACATCGAGAGTGTATTAGACTCTGGATCTCAGATTGTTGCTATCGATATGTGTGTTGCCCTAGGATTAGGACTAGGTTGGGATCCGAAAGTGACCATCCAAATGCAGAATGTGCATGGAGGTCTGGCCCGTACCAAAGGACTGTCCAGGAACGTACCATTCCGATTTGGACCCATAACACTGTATCTACAATGCCATGTGCAGGAAAAGGCACCCTTCGAAATTCTGTTGGGTAGACCTTTCGATGTACTGACAGAAAGTGTCATACATACGTTTGGATCTGGTGACCAAGAGTTAACCATAACAGATCCAAACACTGGAAAGCAATACACCATAGGGACTAGTCCGAGAGGACAAAGTCCTAAAGCTCAGAAACGGCAGTTGGATAAGCAGAAGTATGCTCAAACTCGCACAGAGACTCCAGATCCAAATCAGGAGACCAGCCCCGAAGAAGAGGAGAAAACTGCTGAACCAAATTTTTAGATAACCTCTGTGATCTGAGTAGCGATCAGGGAGAGGTTAAAATCGCTGTGAGTGGGTATTGGGATCCTTTAGGTGAAGAAGTAGTCATTGAGTCGACCAAAGCGAAAGAAGGAGTGTTCCAAGACGAAGAATTGGCTGAACTATATGTTAATTATAGCCAACCCTCATTTAGGGATTCACTTCCTGAAGTCGCTGAAACCATAGATCTATACCTAAACAAAGGTGTGGACCATCAACAAAATTGTGTGATCAATCCTTGGAAGGAAGGATTTCGAACTGATCCGGACGTGGAACAACTTGAACAGTCATTTTATCAGTCTATTAAAGCTAAAAGTCTGACGAGAGACGTTCATGGGTTGTCCCGGCCAAGTGATTACACTTCAGATCTGGACCGTGTAAGTCCAGATCAACCGGATAATTCCCAGTCCTGTGACTTGAGGAGTGCCCGGGAACGAGTTCAATCGTGGGAACAAAAGAATGGAACATTTGAACAGCATATAGGCGCATATAGTGACCCAATGTCATCATATTCAAATGTATCTGTCTTCGGTTCTCGAAAATATAAGCCTGTTGCGTTGAAAGTACGCCCGGTTAAGGCTGAACTTCCTGAGGAATTTAGGGTTCGTCGTCATATCTTTGGAGATCCTTTGGAAGGATTGCCAGATCTGCCGACTCATCCACCTGAATTCACTCCGGGAGTCCGATACACGCAAGAGCGTAAGGAGATTATTGATAAGAACCATCCAGAAGGATTCTTAACAAATGAGGAACGAAAACTCGTTCATCATCTGATGAAGGTTCAGGAAATGGGTTTTGCCTGGGATCAATCCGAAGGTGGAACTTTCAGAGAGGATTTCTTCCCTCCAGTAAAGATTCCGGTTATACCTCATGAACCCTGGGTCGAGAAAAACATTCCCGTGCCTCCAGGAATCTTTCCTAAGGTTTGTAAGATAATCAAGGATAAGATCCTTGCAGGAGTTTATGAACCATCGAGTGCAAGCTACAGATCTAAATGGTTCTGTGTGGTGAAAAAGGATGGAACGAGCCTAAGATTGGTGCACAGTCTGGAGCCTTTGAATAAGGTTACTATACGGCACTCCGGGGTTCCCCCAGCTACTGCGGACATTGCCAGACACTTTGCAGGCAGAGCATGTGGAGGGATCTTGGATATCTTTGTGGGCTACGATGAGAGACATATAGACGTTGGATCTAGGGATCTCACCACTTTCCAAACTCCTTATGGACCACATCGTCTCATCAAATTGCCTATGGGATGGACCAACTCGGTACCAATATTCCATGACGATGTAACTTACTTGTTACGAGACGAAATTCCTGAATATACTATTCCTTACATTGATGATGTACCTGTGCGAGGACCCGAGAGTCGATATGAGTTACCAGGTGGTGGCTATGAAACCATTCCGGAAAACCCACAGATCCGCCGATTCGTATGGGAACATCTTCAAAACGTGAATCGGATCATCCAACGAATGAAGCATGCTGGAGGTACCTTTTCAGGACCTAAAGCTTTCGTTTGTTGTGAGGAAACCACAGTGGTTGGACATCGTTGTGCCTATGAAGGACAGAAACCAGATGATAAGATCGCTACTATGGTCCTAACTTGGCCTAAATGCGAGACTCAAACACATGTGAGAGCTTTTCTGGGGACTGTTGGCCAGCTTCGAATGTTCATTCACAACTATTCCAAGAAAGCTGCCCCCTTGACTAAATTGACGGCAAATGTACCGTTTGAGTGGTCTGAGGAGCAGGATCTTGCTATGGAACTACTAAAGGAAGGAGTGTGAAATGCACCAGCCCTTAGAGTCATTGTTTATGATTGGGAAACACATCTATCAGTCGATAGCTCCTGGATGGGAACAGGATTTTACATTTATCAAGTAGATCCTAACGACCCTGAAAAGATCTATTACAATTACTTTGGATCTATTCCCTACGTGGAACGGGAAGCCTGTTTTTCACAGTCTAAACGTGAACTTTATGGTCTGAAACTTGCTTTGGAGTCCACCCATTATCTTCTTTATGGATGCCGACAACTGATAGTGGAAACTGATGCGAGCTACATACAGGGAATGCTTGAAAACCCCAGTAGTGGCCCAAATGCAACCATTAATCGTTGGATTGAGGCAATCCGTAAATTCCATTTCGATTTGGTACATGTCAAAGGTGTAACACATGGACCTGATGGCTTATCTCGAAGACCACCTGGTGGTTGGACAACTCCTCGCGGAAAGTCGACCAGTGAAGATGATCTCACTTTAGGCAACCACCAAAAGGTATCATATTAGATAGGACAAGACCCGTAAATCCCCTAGCTAATATGCTGAAAATCCCCGGGATTTCCCTCATGGGATGTTCCCTCCCACCTGGGATGTCCCTATAGGATGTTCCTTCTGAATTGGGTTGTCCCTTTTTGGATGGGATGTCCTCAATGGGATATCCCTCATCTGGAACGGCCCATATGGGATATCCCCTGTAGATGGGCTGTCCTACTTGGGTTGTCCCACATGGGCTGTCCCACTTGAGATGTTCCTTGACTGGGCTATCCCACTTGGGATGTTCTTTGTTTAACATGGGCTGTCCCACTTGGGCTGTCCCTCAACAAGGTTGGTCCACTAGGGATGTTCCTCAGCTGGGCTGTTCCACTTGGGATGTTCCTCAACAGGGATGTCCCTCTTACATGGGATGTTCCTCAGCTGGGCTGTCCCACTTGGGATGTCCCTATACATGGGATGTCCCTCACCTGGGATGTACCCTACATGGGATGTCCCTCAACTGGGATGTCCCTATACATGGGATGTCCCCACTGGGATGTCCCTCTTACATTGGATGCACCAATCTTTCAGTGAATATAATCCTTATTTATTTACCAAAGCATGTTGAAAATTGTATCATATACTATGATTTCAAGGACTACTGACAGTATACATGGGATGTCCCCTATATGGGATATCCCTTACTACTGGGATGTCCCTGTCTATGGGCTGTCCCTTACATGGGATGTCCCCTTACATGGGATGTCCCTTACTACTGGGATGTCCCCTATAAGGGATGTCCCCTATATGGGATATCCCTTACTACTGGGATGTCCCTGTCTATGGGCTGTCCCTTACATGGAATGTCCCGACATGGGATATCCCTTACTACTGGGATGTCCCCTTACATGGGATATCCCTTACTACTGGGATGTCCCCTTACATGGGATGTCCCTACAAGGGATGTCCTCTACTGGGATGTCCCCTACATGGGATGTCCCCTATATGGGATGTCCCTATATGGGATGTCCCCTATATGGGATGTCCCCTATATGGGATGTCCCCTTACATGGGATGTCCCTTACTACTGGGATGTCCCTGTCTATGGGCTGTCCCCTTACATGGGATGTCCCTATATGGGATGTCCCCTTACATGGGATGTCCCTGGCTATGGGCTGTCCCTTACTGGGATGTCCCTCTTACATCTTTACTGGGATGTTCCCATACATGGGCTGTCCCACAGGAATGTCCCTCTTAAATGGGATGTCCCTATACATGGGCTGTCTCTCTTACATGGGATGTCCCTTTGTCCTATAACACGATCTTTCAGTGAATATAATCATTATCCACTTCAAGAGGCATGCTAGAAAGTATATTATTGACTATGATTTCAAGGACTACTTATATAGTACTACTTAAGACAATCTAGATACGGAATTTCTCCAAATCAATAACAGGAACTATTTCTCTACCCTTCCCTTTTGCTCTCTTCAGTTCCCTATCATGGGGAACTATATCTTCTTCACGACGACGCTTGTGATCCTGCTCCAATCTAGAAGGCCCCGCTACAGCATTCATGCGTGGCAAAGGACGGGGCAAAGGACGGTTACTACCAGGAGCTGCAGGAGGTGCTGTCACTGCATACTTGTGTACTTCATCTGGAATAAGTACTGGAGTAGGAGGCAGAGCCTGAACATGAGTAGGTGCAGGTGCACGAGTAGGCGCACGAGTAGGCGCAGCCGCACGAGTAGGCGCACGAGTAGGCGCAGCCGCACGAGTAGGCGCACCCGCAGGTGCACGAGAAGGCGCACCCGCAGGTGCATGAGCAGGTGCACGGGTAGGCGCATGAGCAGGTGCACGGGTAGGCGCACGAGCAGGTGCAGGAGCACGAGCAAGCACAGGAGCAGGAGCAGGAGCAGGAGCACGAGTAGGCGCAGGAGTAGGCGTAGGCGTAGGTGCAGGCGCAGGAGTAGGAGTAGGAGTAGGAGTAGGCACAGGAGCAGACACAGCGTTGCCATCTACTGTATCTGGACCATATACAGCTTTTCTCCATGATGTAACATCACTGACCAAGGTAACAGGTTCGTTATTCACATCTACCACAACGGGGATGCTTCCTTGGTCTTCTAGATCCATAGCTATCTCTTCTGAAATCGATCGTTAGAACATTGTCATCAAGTTGTGTGAGTGGAGCAAACCTTCAGTCCAATGTTCAAACTCATAAGGGATACCCAGAATCGGCTGGGTGTTATTTCCAGCAGTATTGGTTGCAATCTGATACTCTTGATCTACGAGTGCCTTTCGCGGGGTGTAGATGGCCCTGCACTCTTTCACTGAGAGTTTCTTATGCTCTGTGACTTTGTGCTTTGGAAAGGGCACACCTTCCGGCCAATTTCGAATGCGTATATGTTGTTTCCAGGCTGAATCGAGAAACCCATTCATGTTGATTTTGGCATCACGATTCAAAAAGTCGTCTGGTAATGGTATATCAGTTGTGGCTGTATCCGAGCCAGCTAAGTACTCACTAATGTCATTCTTAAATAATAAACGCATAACGCGTCGCTCCCAATCCTTGCGTGATTGCCCCTCTTTTATGAGCAGCGAACTATAAAGTTTCGCCAGACGGATGTCGACTTGTTTGTTGTCCATCTCAACTACCTGAAATATACCTTCCATGTCCGCTATTTGTGCCTCCATCTGGGAAGCAAAGCGCTCCTTTGCCTGCTTCGCAATGTAGTCACCAGCAAAAAACGCACTGGTACTACGGCCGAATCTATCCCGTTTGGAGTTGATAAGCCATCCAAGAAGATGATAGCCCGACGTTTCCACAGGATACAGTAAAGCTTTTGTAAAAAACACTGATAAGTTATCGGGTACCTATTGCAAATAGTTGTGATAACCCGGAGGGGGTCCCGGAAATGGCCCCGGGGGTGGTCATGCCTGTCACCACCTGTCACATATGGCTTATATTTACTGTTTTGGGTAATTAATAATCATCCAGATATTAAATAAGCAGTACATTTTCAAAAAAACCCGAAAATTCATAAAAATTCATAAAAAACCTAAAATGGCCTGATTAGGTCAGATCAGGATATGTAAGCAAATGACCTCATATGATAAAAAATGATGTAGGGCCAATCTAGGTACTAAAAATAGCCCAAAAAATCACTAAAAATGCAACAAATATTTAGGGATGGTATAGAGCCTATTGCAGGCCCAGGCACATCAAAATTACCAAAAAAGGTAAAAATTGATCATGATCTCATCTTGTAGCAAAAAATCTGAAAAAAATCTTAAAAATA
Organism: Lentinula raphanica; assembly: GCA_027919835.1. Taxonomy (NCBI): domain Eukaryota; kingdom Fungi; phylum Basidiomycota; class Agaricomycetes; order Agaricales; family Omphalotaceae; genus Lentinula; species Lentinula raphanica. Next base: position 1,004,905 of record JANVFP010000022.1, read on the forward strand.
TTCAAAAAATTCAGGGGTGCCTTGTTGGCCCTGAAAATGCAAAATAAAAAAAAATACACGACAAGTGTAAAAATTTTTATCACTCCAAATCATTCTAAATCCACTATACAGTCAGTATATATGATGTATATGCTATATTTAGCATCCTAGTACCTTTATTGGGCTAAAAATAGAACTTGATCTCATCTGATAGCAAAAAATCTGAAAAAATCATAAAAAATACTCAAAAAATTCAGGGGTGCCTTATTGGCCCTGAAAATGCAAAATAAAAAAATTTACACGACACAATTGAAAAACAACATCACTCCAAATCATACCAAATCCACTACACAGTCAGTATATATCATGTATATACTATTTATAGCACCCCTAGTACCCTCAATCACTTATATCACTCAAGAATCATACCAAACTGAATGATTTGGGGAGTAAATATATTGTACATGATATTTTTAGCACACGTAGTACCCTTGATAACTTAGAACAATTTATATTACTCAATATGTTTAGTACACTTAGCACTTATCACACCTAACACACTAAAACTCATAACAGTACTTATATGTATTATACTTAACACAGTTGACAATGAAAATACTTAAAACAGTGTTGTCAGTCACTATACTTAACACACTTAACAGTCAAAAAGTCGGAACAATGTTACTTTATATACATAACACTCATTGTTATACTATAACACACTTATAACAACGAGTTTCGGGCGCTTATGGGCACTTATTTGGTGTTTTTGAGTCAAAAATCATTATAGCACACTCAATAATGTTTGTCTGGCCTCTATACTGTGTCAGGATGTTGTCTATATCATATTCTTCTAGATACAATTAAGAGAACTTGAAAATTCAACCTGTGGGGTTGGCTATATTGTGATCTTTTGAAATATAACAGTGTTTTATGTAAATGTCAATGCATATGTCCATGTAATGCAAGTATACTGATGGTGGTTCATGAGGGAATCACTCCTACAGTCTATTAGAAGTGTCTGGACATGGTTCAGATACTCACTATGACTATTGGACTCTGTGATATACATGTACATGTTTCATGTACACTATAGTTGTCTACACTTACATGTAACAATAGATGTCATATTCAATGACCCCCATTACAGATCTCTTTGCTGTATCACATAGGGTTAGCATAGAATAGGTTGTAGGATGACTCTTCTCATGACCCAGTAGCAGTTTGACTTCATAACATGGGTGTATGCATTGACATTTACATAAAACACTGTTATATCACAAAAGATCACAATATAGCCAGTCTCAAAAGCTGTAATCTTGAGTTCTCCGAGCTGTATCAAGTGTAGTATGATATAAACAACATCCTTACACAATATAGAGCCCACACAAAAATTATTGAGTGTGCTATTAATGAATTTCGACTCAAAAACACCAAATAAGCGCCCATAAGCGCCCAAAACTCGTTGTTATAAGTGTGTTATAGTATAACAATGAGTGTGTTATGTATATAAAGTAACATTGTTCCGACTTTTTGACTGTTAAGTGTGTTAAGTATAGTGACTGATAATACTGTTTTGAGTATTTTCATTGTCAACTGTGTTAAGTATAATACATATAAGTACTGTTATGAGTTTTCATGTGTGAGGTTTGATATGTGTTAAGTGTACTGAACATATTGAGTAATATAAATTGTTCTGAGTCATTAAGGGTACTAGGTGTGCTAAAAATATCATGTACATTATATTTACTGAATGTTGTCAATCTGATATGATTCTCGAGTGATATAAGCTATACTGAGTGATTGAAGGTACTAGAGGTGCTATAAATAGTATATACTATTATACATGATATATACTGACTGTGTAGTGGATTTGGTATGATTTGAAGTGATGTTGTTTTTCAATTGTGTCGTGTAAATTTTTTTATTTTGCATGTTCAGGGCCAATAAGGCACCCCTGAATTTTTTGAGTATTTTTTATGATTTTTTTCAGATTTTTTGCTATCAGATGAGATCAAGTTCTATTTTTAGCCCAATAAAGGTACTAGGATGCTAAATATAGCATATACATCATATATACTGACTGTATAGTGGATTTAGAATGATTTGGAGTGATAAAAATTTTTACACTTGTCGTGTATTTTTTTTTATTTTGCATTTTCAGGGCCAACAAGGCACCCCTGAATTTTTTGACTATTTTTAGGATTTTTTTCAGATTTTTTGCTACAAGATGAGATCATGATCAATTTTTACCTTTTTTGGTAATTCTGATGTGCCTGGGCCTGCAATAGGCTCTATACCATCCCTAAATATTTTTTGCATTTTTAGTGATTTCTTTGAGCTAATTTTAGTACCTAGATTGGCCCTACATCATTTTTTTATCATATGAGGTCATTTGCTTACATATCCTGATCTGACCTAATCAGGCCATTTTAGGTTTTTTATGAATTTTTATGAATTTTCGGGTTTTTTGAAAATGTACTGCTTATTTAATATCTGGATGATTATTAATTACCCAAAACAGTAAATATAAGCCATATGTGACAGGTGGTGACAGGCATGACCACCCCCCGGGGCCATTTCCGGGACCCCCTCCGGGTTATCACAACTATTTGCAATAGGTACCCGATAACTTATCGGTACTTTTTACAAAAGTTTTACAGTATCAGCTGGACCAAGCCTGTCAGGTTCTGGCAAATTTTCGCGACTATCTCGAAGATGCGTTAACAAAACACTGCAAGCAAGCCATCAATTTCAACACCCGTAGCTGTAGAAACTTCGCGAAGTAATCCGATAAGTTCCCACCACAGCTTCGCGAAGTAACAGGACTCGCTCTCGAAGCTTAAAAAACCCTTCCGGGTAGGCCAGTAGGGCTCCGGGGGGTGCTCGGCTATTTAGTATATTTAATAATATTTAATAATTCTTTTATTATTTAATAGGTATATTATAATAAATCTACTTTGCGAAGCTGTACTGCACTTCGCAAAGTGACTACGTTTACGGCAATCATGAAATCAGGTAAATTAGGGTTAGATCATTACGTCATTGCTTTCCTTTTTGGGTTATGATATTTTTGAATAGAAAAAAGCATAAAATGATATTATTGATCTTGAGGTGCTAAAACATGACAGAGGAAACCAAAAATAGCTACAATGAGGTATTGGCTACCTCAGGCACATCAAAATTGCCTAAAAAGGAAATTGGTCCAAAAATAGAACTTGATCTCATCAGATAGCAAAAAATCTGAAAAAATCATAAAAAATACTCAAAAAATTCAGGGTTGCCTCATTGGCCCTGAAAACACAAAATAAAAAAAAATACGCGACAAGTGTAAAAATATTATCACTCCAAATCATACTAAATCTAGGTATATATGATGTACATGCTATTTTTAGCACACCCAGTACCCTCAGACACTTAAAATGGCTTATATCATTCAATTTATTAAACTTAACACATTTGACAATGAAAAAACTCAGAACAGTAGTAATGTATATTATACTCAATACACTTAACACACTCAACAATGAAAAACCTCAAAACAGTATTCATATGTGTTATACTTAAAACTCATCATACACTTAACAATGAAAAGTCTCGGAACAATACTAATGTATATCATGCTCAACACACTTAACACACTCAACAATGAAAACCCTCAAAAAAGTGTTCATGTGTGTTATACTTAAAACACATAATACACTCAACAATGAAAAGTCTCAGAAAGTCTCAGAGCAATACTAATGTATATCATGCTCAACACACTTTACAATGAAAAAAGTCGGAACAGTGCTCATGTGTATTATACTTGATACACTTCATCAATCAATATAACACACTTAACAATAAAAAATCAGAGTAGTGTAATCACTTATAACACGTATCACACTGAACACACTTCATCAGTAAGAATAACATACCTTTAATAGGACATTGTTATATTATAACACACATATAACAACGAGTTTTGGGCGCTTATGGGCGCTTATTTGATGTTTTTGAGTCGAAATTCATTAATACCTAACTCAATTATTTTTGTGAGACTTTCTGATGTGTCAGGATGTTGTATACATCATACTCCCTAGATACAATTTGGGTAACTCAAAATTACAGCCTGTAGGGATGGCTATATCATGATCTTTTATGATTTAACAGTGTTTTAGGTAAATGACAATACATATGTCCATGTATTGCATAGATACCAAAGCTGTCTCATGGGGAGAGCACTCCTACAGTCTACTAACAGTGTATGGACATGATCCAGATACTCATCATGACCATTGGACTCTGTAATATACATCTACATATTTCATGTATATTGGTGATATGTATACTTGCATGTAACTACAGATGTCATACTCAATGACTCCCATTGTAAGTCTCTTGGCTTTATGACACAGAGTAAGCAGAGAATAGGTTGTAGGATGTCTCCTTTCATTGCCCAGAAGGAGTTTGACTTCATAACATGGATGTATGCACTGTGATTTACACAAAACAGTGTAAAATCATAAAAGATCATCATATATCCAGCTCTATAGGCTGTATTTTCTGGTTTCCAAATTGTATCTAGGACAGTATGATATAAATAACACTCTGACACAATATAAAGCCCACATAAAAATTATTGAGTGTGTTATCAATGATTTCGACTCAAAAACACCAAATAAGCGCCCATAAGCGCCCAAAACTCGTTGTTATATGTGTGTTATAATATAACAATGTCCCATTATAGGTGTGTTATACTTACTGATGAAGTGTGTTCAGTGTGATAAGTATAATGAGTGATTTCACTACTCCAAGTTTTGATTGTGAAGTCTGTTAAATTGATTGATGAAGTGTATTGAGTATAACACACATGAGTGCTGTTCCGAGTTTTTTCATTGTGAAGTGTGTTGAGTATGTATTAAGTTTCCGCGGTTTTGTTTGCTTCTATGAAACACCACTTTTTTGCTTTCTTATTGCTTCGATGATGAAACATACTTCTCCAGAATGTGCTCATACAAAGTCAGATTCCAAGCGGTTAACTGCCATCATCATGACTTGGGAACTCGATGGTGAAAATTATATTTGATTTAGTATTCCAATAGATCATTTGAACTTGAGCCAACAGTACAGTGCAAGTTCCGCCGAGGCCTGCCTTCTCAGAGTGCGGTTGAGTTGAACACCGTCATCAGGAATATGCGACTGAGGGCGAATGTTCATGTTAACGGACGTGTTATATCATCTCATGCACTTATACACAGCTCAGTCTTGTGGTGTTGTGGCCGCATGAGTTGATGAAAATAAAGACTGAATCAAATCAATGTCCTTCCTGGATCACTTGGACTTAGGGAAAGTTATTGTCAAAAGACTGCCTATCTTCCCCGACAACAGGCACCGTAACGAATATTTCGATCATCTTCTGGACTGTGGTATGAAAATTAAACGGGCTGTGCGAAGAATACAAAGTTTGGGTGGGATGGGTCATAGGTAAGGAGGAGACGCTGACGCTGCTCTCCAGTGTCGAATACTCATTTTGAGAGTTCTGGATGGGACGCAAGGAAGATGAAGGATATTCCAATAACAAGGCATTGTCAAAATTGAACGGGAATATGGTGTTGTCAATCTGATTATCAACGGTTTCACTCACATTGAAGGGCCTGGTAGTTGAGTTATGAATTCGATCCCAGTTTGTATTCTGCTCTCCATCGCGGTCATGATAGCATTTGCGAGAATGAGCGTTGTAACTGACATTGGTCGGTGCCATTGCTGATATCTCTCCAGTTTAACATAACATATTATATTATTATATCTTATCCTGCATTCAGAGTGTGAGTTGAAACCATGGCTGGGTAGCGGGCTCTGCCGCTAGTCGGCCCTACTGGTTATACATTAGTATTGTTCCGAGACTTTTCATTGTTAAGTGTATTATGAGTTTTAAGTATAACACATATGAATACTGTTTTGAGGTTTTTCATTGTTGAGTGTGTTAAGTGTATTGAGTATAATATACATTACTACTGTTCTGAGTTTTTTCATTGTCAAATGTGTTAAGTTTAATAAATTGAATGATATAAGCCATTCTAAGTGTCTGAGGTACTGGGTGTGCTAAAAATAGCATGTACATCATATATACTAGATTTAGTATGATTTGGAGTGATAACATTTTTACACTTGTCGCGTATTTTTTTTTATTTTGTGTTTTCAGGGCCAATGAGGCAACCCTGAATTTTTTGAGTATTTTTTATGATTTTTTCAGATTTTTTGCTATCTGATGAGATCAAGTTCTATTTTTGGACCAATTTCCTTTTTAGGCAATTTTGATGTGCCTGAGGTAGCCAATACCTCATTGTAGCTATTTTTGGTTTCCTCTGTCATGTTTTAGCACCTCAAGATCAATAATATCATTTTATGCTTTTTTCTATTCAAAAATATCATAACCCAAAAAGGAAAGCAATGACGTAATGATCTAACCCTAATTTACCTGATTTCATGATTGCCGTAAACGTAGTCACTTTGCAAAGTGCAGTACAGCTTCGCAAAGTAGATTTATTATAATATACCTATTAAATAATAAAAGAATTATTAAATATTATTAAATATACTAAATAGCCGAGCACCCCCCGGAGCCCTACTGGCCTACCCGGAAGGTTTTGTTGAGCTTCGAGAGCAAGTCCTGTTACTTCGCAAAGCTGTGGTGGAGACTTATCGGACTACTTCGCGGAGTTTTTACAGCTTCAGCTGCCACTCAAAGGGTTACAAGGAACGAGAGAACTCGTATAGATCAGACTTTATGACCACACAAATACTATCAGAACCAGGTTGAAGATCTACTGATCACCGATCACAGGAAACCTTCACAGCTCATATGGATCACCGATCACCACACGTCTGCTTGAACAGAGCCACCGAAACTCTGAACGCTCACTTGGAACAACCGAGAACAAGTCCTCTGTATCTCCACGATAGGAGTCTACCTTGATTCAATCTAGCTGAGACTTTATCAACTGACAGATATCGGGCCTAACGAGATGAGAATTTCACAACCACTTCGAAGACCGCCCGGCTTACAAGCCTTTACTCCTCATGTATGAGAGCAAGGTTAGCTAGTCAGAGAAACTGGGCACAAAACCTGAACTATATTTTTGTAGGCTACGTCCTTAAGTACTTCTACGAATAGATCTGTAGCCAATTTACTATTTTATGGAATAGATTATAGATTTGAGAGAACGGAGTCCAAGATCTGATACAAATAAGGAAAGATAGGATGAGAAACGATACAACACCAGAGAAACAGAGAGTAAAAAGGATAAAACAAGTAAAATGTCCATTTTGGTGGTCCTTCGTCGAGATCTAGTTGCTGACCTTCGAATCCAGACCTGTCTGTGCGTCCATCCACATGCTGGTGGTTAAGGGCACGGATAAGCTCCTGCACAGGTAACTCAAACGTTTCCTCATTTGATTCCGCTATGTGAACGGTTGTATGCCTCTCCAACTGAATGGGAGTACATATAAAGGGGAAAACCTGTCCAATAGGTTCATTTGGCTTCTAGCTTTCCAACGATATGCATATATCGAATAGATCCAGAGGTTAACAATGGTGAAGTCGAAAGATCTACCCTTGCAACACTCCTGGTCAAAGCTGTACATCTCAGGCGTCTATTTCCCATTTAGGAAACGTCCACATGTAACTGGATGATACACTTTGGTTGTTTCTCCGTTTAGTCACATTCCTGCGACCTGATCCATCCGAAACTCGATCTAAGTGAACAATCTGTTGAGTCTGGGCCTTGAATAATCCATCCCCACTGGTAATACAATAGATCTATTGGTTCTAAGCTCGTCTCGGTGCAGTATCATACTCAGTTGGCCATTAGGCGTTGAAAACTAAGTTGATAATCCCTTGATAGCTCATATCAGAGGTGGCTTTGTCTTGAAGGACTCCCCGACCAAGGACTCGAGTGTGAACTCTTATTATTCGTCAGGATGTGTTTTCCTGTCTGGATCTGACGTCCTGGCATTAACATGATACAAGTTTGACTGTCAGCTCGGGCTCACTACAGTCCTTTAGTACTCTACAAGGCTCTAATCGTTAAAATTAGGCCATTGCATGCCTGCATGCAAAATGGGCGTATTATCTCCCCAAACTAAAGATCTGACCGTCCCCGGTCATCTGGTTGGGTAGACAGGCTCGTACCTCCCTTGGGAGCGTGGTACTGCAACTGATCCGAGCTTTTGGATTGATCTCTTCGATATCCCAATGGTATTCCCACTCATTAAGGCTATAGATCTGTTTGGTTGCCTCGGGATCAACTGATGATAATTAAACCCGCGGCTAACTCGATAGAAGCGCTTAATTTCCGAGTGTGATTATCAAGAGATCTAATCACAACATCCTGTAACTTCACAAAGTCCATTTCTCTGACCTTTGTAAGTATTACATTCTTCCTACTATTCTTAGAATTTTCCCAGTGGCTTATTACGTCCTGGGAAGTTCTTAAGAACCGTGGATAAAAGGCTGCCGGACTTCAAAAAATTTCTCTAAGTCCGCTTTCTTTCTTTCTCCCACTTCAACATCGTCTTTCGACTTGATCATTCTCAATTATCGCTATGTCATCTCGCAACGCCGGATCTTCGTCCTCACGAAAGCAGTACGCGGTTCGAGAATTACGTAGCAAGGCTTCGACCGTCGAAGAGGTCAAATTCAACACCCAAACAAAAATATGGCGCCCAACCACGAATTTTCCAACACTCCCCTTCGTTTGGAGTCCGAGCTTGAGGACTGGGCTGACGATGCAGCCCACTGGGTCAAGGTACTATGTCAAGATCGTACCCTAGGATTCAGTGCTGCTATCAATCAACAAGGATCCATCAAGCTTCAGACTTCGACGAGAAAAGCTATCATGGCTGATGTAAAATCTGCCTATGAACACATTGTATGTATTTCATGACTAGATCTGTTCATTATCAGACTTCTGACGACTTTTCCAGCATCGGGAAAACGGTCCTGGGAAAATGTTACGGAATTTTATAGAAATTCTTATAACGCCGCAAATCCAAGGAAATATCATGAGATTTTGTTATGTTGATAGGACTTCGGATAATAACAGAAAGTTTCTAATAATTTTTGAGAATTCTGAGGCATAGAATTTGTTGGATGTAAACATTGTAAAGTTCTCTATAATTTTTGAAAATTTTGAGGCACAAAATGTCTTCGGTGTAAAGTTCTCTGATATTAATGGGTATTTTCATGAACAATGCTCAATCTTTGTGAGTCTTACATCTAGGTACATACATCCTGCAGTGGCACTAGAGAAATTATCTAGTGGCAAGGTAGATGAGTAGTGGACACAAATAGTAACCACAGAGCTTTCAGTGTACACTGTAGGGCTATAGGCAACAACAAAGAATGGATGAATGACGGCGAAAAGCGTCGGAACAGCTGCCAGCAAGTCAGTGACAGCGTGGTAATGAATATCAATTTCTCACGACAGCTGTACAGTTCAATAATCACGCCCTTCCACTTGTGTCTTCGTTTCTTCATCATCCACATACACAACTTCACTGACTTCTCTTTTTTCTTGTCATTCTTGAGCTCTGTGTTGGCAACGCTCTAGAACATGACCTGACCCTATTAACTTTTCCTCTTGTCCATGTACTCACTGTGCCCACCAGGATTCTTCTCAAATTTGCTGCAAATAAATTTGTAGTGCGTCGCTTTTCAATATCCATTAGATACTTTCTTCTGATTCTCATACCAGTGATCAAAGGACTCATGACGAGAAAAATTATAATCTGTTTCAATGGTCTCTGGGTGCTCAATTGGTGTGTTTCATGAAATGCTTCGACGACCGGGTTTTGTCTGACCGTTTTCTTAGTTTCTGGCTTCCTCTATGTCCTTCAAGTTGCACATCAACTAGATAATTAGGAAGATGGTGTGTCATGGATCCTCCTCTTGTCTTGTTCACTCCAATAACCACACTTTTATTGTAGTCAATGTTCCTGCACTGTGTAACGGAAGTCTGCACGTTGGTTGTATCGGTGTAGACCCTTAAGACCTTCATTAAGGCTAGACTCTCATTAGTGGATAGCAGTACTCTAAATCACTACGTCGATACTTCTGTATATGTATTTACTGATACTTGAGCTCAATGGATATGATTCACTATATAATGGTTGAAAAACTTCTGAAAACTTCTGAAAATTTGAGATAATTGGAGATTAATATTTACCAATCTATTATAAACTATCATAAAATATCAGGTAATAATGATTAATATCCCTGAATTTGAAAGGGGGACCGGCCAATATCAGGTAAGTTCAGATAATGATTGAAATCGCATAATATTCATTAATATTCATGAATTTTACAATATTTTGTCAAACTTTTGAAAACTTCATGAATATTTTCTGAGGACCGGTTTCCTGATGAGTCCCTTAAGGTGTCGAAGGAGGCTGCCAGTCTCAACACATCGTACATGCAACAGTACGAGGCCTTGAGTGAGGCCTTGATCGGCATCATGGCCTTCTCCGAGATCGCAGAGGAGGCCGGCAGACTCTACCCCAACGTCAAGAATGAGGTGGACAAGACTCCCGGATGGAACTGTTTCTGGACGAGCTCGTCAAGATCCGTCGTTCCACTACGCGAGCCAAAATGCAGAAGGCCGAAGCCACTGCAAAGGAAGTCAAAAACTCGACTCCAGGAGTAAGTATTGCTTCGAATAACTTTGTCCCTTCGATAGATCTGATCCATTTCCAAAGACCAAAGGCAAGGAATCGTCCAAGGCCAGAGAAAAGACCGTGGAACGTGCTTCAGTCGAGCCCATTGACGCTGAACAGAAGTTCATGGAAGAAATCGTGAGTAGATCTGTTCGTCGAGTCGATCTGAATACTGATCCATCGAGTTAGGAAGCAGATCTCGCCGCCGCCGAAGCTGAAGACGAGGCTGCTGCACGTAAGGCCGTCCCAAGGCAGCTGATACTGTAAAACTTTTGTAAAAAGTACGATAAGTTATCGGGTACCTATTGCAAATAGTTGTGATATCCCGGAGGGGGTCCCGGAAATGGCCCCGGGGGTGGTCATGCCTGTCACCACCTGTCACATATGGCTTATATTTACTGTTTTGGTCAATAAATAATCATCCAGATATTGAATAAGCAGTACATTTTCAAAAAAACTCGAAAATTCATAAAAATTCATAAAAAACCTAAAATGGCCTGATTAGGTCAGATCAGGATATGTAAGCAAATGACCTCATATGATAAAAATGATGTAGGGCCAATGTAGGTACTAAAAATAGCCCAAAAAATCACTAAAAATGCAAAAAAATATTTAGGGATGGTATAGAGCCTATTGCAGGCCCAGGCACATCAAAATTACGAAAAAAGGAAAAAATTGATCATGATCTCATCTTGTAGCAAAAAATCTGAAAAAAATCCTAAAAATAGTCAAAAAATTCAGGGGTGCCTTGTTGGCCCTGAAAACGCAAAATAAAAAAAATACGCGACAAGTGTAAAAATTTTCATCACTCCAAATCATTCCAAATCCACTATACAGTCAGTATATATGATGTATATGCTATATTTAGCATCCTATACCTTTATTGGGCTAAAAATAGAACTTGATCTCATTTGATAGCAAAAAATCTGAAAAAATCA